>JAMPIV010017860.1:0-270000 GCA_024509875.1 Oreohelix idahoensis
CTCAAATCACTTATTTTAAAATGATGTGAATGAGTACTATTCCTTATGTATTCCGTTAGAATTGTTTATGGTATTATAAAGAAAAAATCTTACTTTAAACAGATCTATTAAGGACAAGGTGGATGAAAACATTGGGAAATGCTAAAGGGAGTCCAGCACCTCAAGGGCATGCAGATTTAAATCCATACCAGCAAATTTCAAGAGGATTGTAAAGATGAAATGGAATGACAGGGGGACCCCACATTTTACAAACTGATTGGAAGCAAGGAAGGAGGGCGCCACGGCACAAGACGAACATGACAGACTACAATCACTAATAAACGTAAACAAACGAAACAACAGTAAAAGATGCGTGCCAAAACATAGGTGCAGAGAGCTTAAGTGCAACGCAGAAAGTGAAAAGACCACACAATGTTTCATAAAAACAGACAGGACACAAACAGTCCACAGGGCTGTCTGAAATCAGAAGAAGGAACCTTATTATTGGGTCAAGAGAACATAATAGAAAAGATAGACAGAATGCTTATAAAGGAGCTTTATAGTGATGAAGATTAGAATTGAACGTCCAAGACAACTATGAAGACCATCAATACCTGTGGCAGAAGGTGAGAATGCTATGCACCACATGAAGAGAGGCAAGGCCCCTGGAATATGACAGTAGGGGAAATGTAAGCAATGGGAGAATTTAGAGAAGACATATTAACAAAACAACAGTGGTTACACACTTGATGATGTACTAAAATCCTTATTTATAGCTTTGCCAAGAAACCTGGAGCCAAGGAATGTGAAGAACACTGTTTAATTTACTGCACAATTAGTCTCATGAGTCATGTGACCAAAATATTGTTAAGAATTATTGTGAGGAGAATGAGAGGTAGAATAAAATCCTGAAACTGGTGATGACAGAACACTGGATTCCCTAACAACAATGCTTCCCAAGGAGGGGTAAAGACATTGAGAAAAAAGGGCACAGTGATGAAGAAGGGAATTGATAGCACAAATCTGTTAGGAAAAAAAAGTTACCAGGAATGGTAGAAATATGGAAGATTAAAGCAAATGACAATCAATGTGTGTCAAAAACTTCAACATTGCAAGCACCGTATGGAGCTCTGTGACTGACACAGTGGTCAAGACTCAGTACAACCAGTTGTCTCCATGGTCACATATCAGGTGCTGGGTGCTTCTAAATCCCAGCATCTGGATATCCCCAACCCCAATACACACAATTCGGGGTGCCTGAAATCCTCCTATCCTGGGGCACCCCCTCCCTTGTACACTGGTTGAGGATACAAAAGGCTCTCTCCACATATGCATAATAACGGTGACAATATTAATAATAATAATAACAATAGTAATGCTATATAAAGAAGAGTTGGCCGCTCGAAAAGCAGTAGCTGGGAGACTTTTTCAGGCCATAAATCGAGGATTCCTCAGCAAGAGAGAGGTTGGTAAGAAAACGAAGATGGCTGTATACCGCTCCACCTATGCCCCAGTCTTGACATATGGATGCGAGTCATGGGCAATGACTACAACCCATAAAAGCCAGATCCAAACCTCAGAAATGAGGTATCTGAGAAAGGTGGTTGAAGTAACAAGAGGAGACATGGTACGCAACCAGATGATACGTCAAGGCCTTAAATCCTACCCCCTGCAGACCCAAGTAGAACAGTCCCAATTAAGATGGTTTGGCCATGTCTGCAGAATGGGAGAAGATCGGCTACCACGACAAGCATGGGAAACAAAGAGCCAAGGATCCAGACCCCGAGGACGACCCAGAGTCTGCTGGGAGGACAACATTAGACAATCTTTGAAGGACCGAGGACTAGAATGGAACCAGGCCATGAGGAAGACAGCCGATAGGATAGTCTGGCGCTCTCTCTTCCAAACCTTTACACCTCACGGTAGAAGGGGAACGACTAAGTAAGTAAGTAAGTAATGCTATTTAAGAAAAACAAATCAAAATACAATAATTTAATAAACAAGAACTAACAACATTTAAAAAATAAGGAACCATGCATTTAAACGAGAGAAAAAAACTACTACTGATTACTCGTAGTGTACGGAAAAACAGTGAAGTAACAAAAACTACTTTACTTAGTCGTTCTTCTTCTACCGTGAGGTGTAGAGGTTTGTAAGAGAGAGCGCCATAATATTCTATCAGCTGTCTTCCTCCTGGCTTGGTTCCATTCTAGTCCTCGGTCCTTCAAAGATTGTCTAATGTCCTCCCAGTGGACTTTAGGTCGTCCTGGAGGTCTGGATCCCTGGCTCTTTGTTTCCCATGCTTGACGTGGTAGCTGATCTCCCGTTCTGCAGACATGGCCAAACCATCACAATTGGGACTGTTCTACTTGGGTCTGCAGGGGTTGGGTTTTTAGGCCTTGACGTATCGTCTGGTTGCGGACCATGTCTCTTCTTGTTACTTCAACCACCTTCCTCAGATACCTCATATCTGAGGTTTGGATCTGGCTTTTGTGGGTAACAAAAACACGACTTGAACTAGAGGCTACAGAGATGTGGTTTTAAAGAAGAATATGATCGCCGACACCAGCAGGCATGGTACTTCAAGAAGAAAGGGGGTGGGGACTTAGGTTATTGTAGGATGTGTGTTAACTTATGGTTTATATGTTTAATTTTTAAAGCCATAAACTCTCCATTATGTATATATAGCATATGTTTCCTTTTTTTTAATTACATGTTTTTGTTTATTAACACATCTATACTCACAGTGATGGGCTCACTCTGTTGTACCCACCACCAATTTCCTTTCAACAATTGCTGCCATTTATTCTGGTATTCTGTAAGAATATAGTTGGTACAAGCAATGCATACATTAGTTTTAAACCATTGAAACCACTGATAAAATGACTGCTGAACATCTGCTTTAAACATACCCAACATATGAGGAACGGAGAACACATATAACCGTCACCAGTACCATTCGTGGAAAAGCTCTACAAAGATGCAAACAGCCTCAAGCTGACTACAGCTTTCTTTGAAAACATTCAAGTAGACATCTGAGAGTATACGAATAAGAAGAAGGAGAAGAAGAAAAATTATGTAAAGTTTGATTATTTAAAAATATATTTCAGACTGGTTGTTTCCAGAGTACCTCAGCCATCCTAAAAAAGGAGAGGATCACTTCAGAGGAAAATAACGTCATTGTGTCCCCATTTCTCATTTTCCTAAATTTAAAAGGCTACTTCAGAATTGCCTTAACGTTACAAAGTCAAGACCTGGTTGCCTATTTAGTTCCCAGGGGTCTGAGAAGGCAAAGTAAGAACAAGACTCCCGCTTTCTCAAGCATGTGAAAGGCGACTAATAATAAGGTTGTGCATGGGGCTTGCAACATCAACATGTAAAACAAATTGCTGCAGAAACTGCTGCTGCAAGAGTATGTGCTTTGATATAGGCATCATTAAAAGGGGCCATATAGAGAAGTGGTTCCATGCTCCTAAAGGAATCAAGTCTGTCTTTTTGATATAAGAATGATACATTTTTTTCTTTGTCCTACAGGAACTGCGAGGAGACATTGTGATGGATACTTAGTTATATGGCAAATTAAAAACACCAACGACGTCAAATGCCGGTTGCTCCACATGGAAAGAGGGAATGATACAGAGGTTAGCATCTTTGATACTGAGTTTTTATGTCTCTGATTACAGTCTCCATGTCTAACATCCTGAATCATATATTTATCATTTTTTATTTATTCTGATCATATGTTGCTTTATGTCATTCATCCTTTGCTTTTGTTACACCCATGTATTACTGAATCTTTTTTTTTTAATTAATTTTTTCCGGCAGTTCATCTGCTGTTGAATTCCATATTATACTTTTTTATTTCTTTTTGTTAATTTTTTTCAGTTTAACCTCTGTATTTTTAATCTGGTGTCTGTTTTCATTAATTATACACATGTTATTTCATTACAATTGGACAACAGCCAAAATGTATCCGAGACAAAAGTAGCTATTTTTAACTAATTTGGACATGCTGATCACGAATATGAACTTGAAAATCGCGAATTAGCTCTAGTTTTTAAGATCCGGGAGTGGTGGGGGGGGGGGGGGGGGGGGGGGGTGGTGGTGTGTTCAGTAGTCTGGTGGCTTCACCTTCCCGACGCGAATGACCCAGTCCTTCTCTTTTCTATAGCCCTGGCGCATGATTCCCCATGAGACGGATAGCTTTGAGCGCCAAATAGATGATGCAATCTGTAGCAGTCATTGCAACCACATTTCCTCCTTGTCATCATTTGTGTTGTGGATTCTGTGAGTGCAGACGTGTCGTTCAAGATGCCTCGTGAATGTTTGAACAGTGCAGATTATTTTTGCTATATTTGCGGACAAATAGCTTTGCTATCACAAAGGCAACCCTTACACCAATGATAAAGAAAGCTTACAGCCTTTATTTTGGTTGTGAGATCGGTGACCAGGACCGGTTTTTGGCCCCACACATATGTTGTCAATCCTGTGCAACGAATCTGCGCTGCTGGTTGAACCGAAAAGGACGATCGATGCGCTTTGCAGTTTCAATGGTGTGGAGGGAACCGACAAACTATCTTAATGATTGTTACTTTTGCATGACTCCTCCAACTGAATATTCCCTCTGCTATGCGGCCAGTGCCTCACGGGGAAGGACTTCCTGTTCCGGACCCACCAGAATCTTATACTTTGGATGATGAAGAAGATAATAAGGCCAGTGGACATCCGTCACCTGCGAAAGGATCTACATCAAGAGATCCTGATTTCTTGCCTATTGAAGAGTCTGTACAGCCACATAAAATTACCCAGAGTGAATTGAATGATCTAGTGAGAGATCTGGAATTGCCAAAATATAAAGCAGAGCTGTTGGGGTCCAGACTGCAGCAATGGAATCTTTTAGAAGAGAATGAGCATGTGTCCGTGTTTCGTGCTCGGCAAAAAGATCTGCTTCCATAAGTCAAAATGACATTGCTTGCGTTGATATAGTGGATCTGATGGCAGCACTACACATCAACTACAAAGATGACGATTGGAGGCTGTTCATTGATTCGTCCAAGTTGAGCTTAAAAGTTGTGCTGCTCCATAATAGTAACGTTTTACCATCTGTTCCACTCGGGTATGCAGTCCACATGAAAGAAACGTACAACAACATGAAACAACTGTTACACACCATCAGCTATGACAAGCACGAGTATAAGTGGCAGATTTGTGGTGACCTGAAGGTCATTGCCATCTTGATGAGGCTACAGCAGGGTTACACAAAGTTTTGCTGTTTCCTCTGTCTGTGGGACAGCCGTGCCAGGACTTCCCACTACAAGAAAAAGGATTGGCCCCAACGACAATCACTTGAACCGGGGAAAAAGAATGTACTTAACGAACCACTTGTAGAATCCCACAAGATCTTGCTCCCTCCTCTCCACATCAAACTTGGACTAATGAAGAATTTTGTAAAGGCCATGGATCGAAATGGGGCAGGATTTTTATACCTTCGTGATAAATTTCCGAGACTTAGTGAGGCCAAAATCAAGGAAGTTGTATTTGTCGGTCCACAGATACGTCAGCTCTTCCGAAATCAGCGTTTTGATGATATCCTCACAGGTGATGAAAAGTTAGCTTGAAATGCTTTCCAGCAAGTGGCCACAAACTTTCTAGGAAACAATAAGGCTGACAATTACAAGGAGCTTGTAGAAACCCTCTTGCAGCGCTACGAGAGACTAGGGTGCAACATGTCTTTGAAATTACACTTTTTACACTCTCATCTTGATTTCTTCCCCGCTAACTGCGGTGCTGTCAGTGACGAGCGTGGGGAATGATTTCATCAGGACATTAGTACCCTCGAAAAAAGGTACCAAGGGAAATGGAATGCAGCAATGCTAGCAGACTATTGTTGGACCCTTGTGAGAGATGCTCCAGAAACTCATTACAAGCAACAGGCAAAAAGGCGTCGCTGTGAATCATTTCTGCTATGAGCATTATTATCATATGGTATGTATTTGCAAATGTATAAAACTTGTTTTATAGATATTTAAAAAAACTAGAGCTAATCTGGTGTTTTAACGGCCATTTTCATATTCATCAGCCCAAACAATATAAAGGTAACTTGGTTTAATCTCAGATACACACAAAAAGTCTAAATTTGTTGTAGTGTTACATCTAAGCACATGCTATTTTTATCTTTCCATTACATTTTTTCAACAGTTCATTGTTTTGTTAGTGGTCTTTTTTTATTTTATGTTTAATATGCTTTTAAGTTCCATCCACCTGTTAATGTTTTTTCTTTTCCCTTATCTCTGGCAGCTAGTCTTCTTGCAGGAAGGATCCCGTTACACGCCCATTGAGGCATATTGGGAATATGGTGTTAGGTCCACATTTTCTTGACCATCTGCACACTAGGGGTGATGTGGTCAGCATCACGCCGGCTGCCTTAACCTTCCCAGAGTTGCTCTGGTACCCAATTCATGAGTCCGGGTCGACCCCGGAGCCGTTTGCGGTATAAAAAAATCCCACCTCAACTGGGGATTGAACCACGGACCACCGAGCTAGGAAGCCAGTGCACTAACTACTGCACTACCATGGCTCCCCTTGCAGGAAGCCTGCATCAAAGCATTCATGTGCAATTGCCGCAGTGGTTTCTGAAACAGTTCATTTTATATGATGTGATTGCCAGCTCCATGCACCACCTCGTATTAGTAACCCCCTTATAACATTCCTGTTGCCTTTCTGTAACTACTGCATTATTTTCATTAATATCAAATTCTTTGTGGATCTCTGAACGAGACAAATAAAGAATGGGACATATCCTCCCTCAGGCTTATCTATAATGGAGAATAAGGGGCAGAAACACTTGATCGATGGGGGGACCACTTCTGATGATCAGATTGCCTCTTGTTGTATCGCTCTTTATAGAGTTTCCTATCTTACAAGTGGACTAATTCATATCAGTGCAAGAGATTAAGCACGAGACTGGCAACCTCATCATGTGAAACATATTGCTACAGAAAACACCACGGCAGAAACATGTGAATGCTTGGTGCATGCAGGCTTCCTGCAAGACCAGCTCCAGCGGTGGTTCTAAGCTCTATAAGGAGCGAAAAGAAACATAAGTGAATATCAAATTTGTATTTTATATTTATTTTTTCAGTTGACCTATCAGTATAATGTGCCATTTGTTAACCAAAGTGTTGAGTACACAGTTCGGGTGTACAGTATGCCTGTGATATTTGATCTGAAATCTAAGGATAACGAAGATACCTTTGTTCATTTGTCCTTAAAGACTGTTCCTGCATACTGTAAGTACTGACTTGTAAATAATATAATCACCATTTATCTATGAGTTGTAAACCTCTGCGTTTGTAATCTGCTTAGTGTTCATGTGGATGCACACAAAGAAAAAAATCCAGTAGCTGAGATAGGGTAGGTGTGCACAAAGAAGAAAACATTAGCTCAGATAATGGTAGATGTACACAAAGAAGAAAACAGTAGCTGAGATAGGGTAGATGTACAAAAAGAAGACAACAGTAGTTGAGATAAGGGTAGATGTATACAAAGAGAAAAACAGTAGCTGAGATAATGGTAGATGTACACAAAGAAAAAATAGTAGCTGAGATAAGGGTAGACGTTCACAGAGAAAAAACTAGCTGAGATATAGAGATACACAAAGAAGATAACAGTAGCTGAAATAGGGTAGACATTCATCAAAAAATGACATGGGAAGACCAGGAGCCCAAGAGTAATGATAATAGTGATATCAGATTTCTACACAAAGATGGCTTCCCAGCCAGTCACCCACAATAATGATCTCTTCAAATGAATTTGACCCCTGGCTGGTGAATTTTAGCTACATATAAGAGCACATTTGTTACCATGGCAAGCATGGGAAAATAAGAGCCAGGGATCCAGACCTCCAGGACGACCCAAAGTCCGCTGGGAGGACAACATTAGACAATCTTTGAAAGACCGAGGGCTAGAATTGAACCAAGCCAGGAGGAAGACAGCCGATAGAATAGTATGGCGGTCTCTTACAAACCTCTACACCTCACGGTAGAAGAGGAACGACTAAGTAAGTAAGGGTTACTAGTTGAAAAGAAGAATATATCACATTAAAATCAAATTTGTCATGATGATCCAAACTGTTAACTGTAAGATATTGTGTAAGATGATAGATTCAACTATTTTATATCCAAATATGACCTTAGGTCAATTTTGGCCAAAAGGGGAGATAGAATAAAGCAGTACTGATGCGACGTAGTGCTGCTGAGCTTCACTCTTTCGCATCCAGTACCAAGTGGAAGAATGCTTGGCATTATCTACATTGTAGATCTCGGTTTTTCTGCCATACCAAAACTTGTTGAGTTGGAGTAGCATACTGTGCTATAGTTCTGACTTGTCCCAAGGAATCATCACATCTTGTACAGAATCACTTAACCGCCCTTGCCTGTCATCTATTCATTGTGAGATCCTCCTGCATGCAGCCAACCAGTTAAAGCTGGAGTTAAGTCTGGGGCTCAAGTAATTACTCAAGCTTAATGTGCAGTGTTAAGTTCTCAATCTACTCTAGAATCCTAGAGCAGAGACTCCGACGCCTAGCTGAGCCACAATTGGATGAGGTCCAGTGCGGATTCCGAGCAAACCGAAGTACTCAAGACCTAATCTTCACACTCAGCTGAGTGAAAAGGCCCTTGAGTATAAGAGTGAGATCCATCTTTGTTTCATAGATCTGGAAAAGGCGTTTGACAGGGTCCCTTGGAGCAAACTTTGGGACTGTTTGGCAAGGAAGAATATTCCAGCACCTCTGATTCATGCTATACAGAGCTTCTACAAGTCTTGCAGAAATTATGTGAGGACAGCAAACCATAAGTCAGAAGAGTTCAGGACCACCACTGGTGTAAGACAAGGTGATATCCTATCACCTTACCTATTCATACTCCTTATGGACGATGTCATCAAGGCATGTAAGGAGAGAACAAGAAAGTATTCAGTGGGGTACTGGAAGATGAGACAGGTCTATATTTCAGAGCTGGCATTTGCTGACGATGTTGCCCTGATTGCTAAATCAGAGGCACATCTCCAATCCAACCTGCAAGTCTGGAAGGAAGAGCTGGAGAAGAGAGGGATGGTCATAAGCAGCTCTAAAACAAAATCCATGGTGATATCACGAGAAGAAAGAAGACATCAGATTAAGCTGGGAGAACAGGTCCTGGAGCAGGTCGACCACTTTAAATACCTCAGAGCTATTATAGACCGAAAGGGAGGCATCAAAGAAGAGTTGGCCACTCGAAAAGCAGCAGCTGGGAGACTTTTTCAGGCCATAAATCGAGGATTCCTCAGCAAGAGAGAGGTTGGTAAAAAAAACGAAGATGGCTGTATACCGCTCCACCTATGTCCCAGTCTTGACATATGGATGCGAGTCATGGGCAATGACTACAACCCATAAAAGCCAGATCCAAACCTCAGAAATGAGGTATCTGAGGAAGGTGGTTGAAGTAACAAGAAGAGACATGGTACGCAACCAGATGATACGTCAAGGCCTAAAATGCCACCCCCTACAGACCCAAGTAGAACAGTCCCAACTAAGATGGTTTGGCCATGTCTGCAGAATGGGAGAAGATCGGCTACCACGACAAGCATGGGAAACAAAGAGCCAAGGATCCAGACCCCGAGGACGACCCAGAGTCCGCTGGGAGGACAACATTAGACAATCTTTGAAGGACCGAGGACTAGAATGGAACCAGGCCAGGAGGAAGACAGCCGATAGAATAGTCTGGCGCTCTCTCTTCCAAACCTCTACACCTCACGGTAGAAGGGGAACGACTTAAGTAAGTAAGTTAAGTTCTCAGCGTGTTTCACCACAGCATGTTTCACATGATGTTGGGCCACACTGGTGCAGCTGCTCAATCCCTGAACGTAGATCATGCAGCTAGAAGGATGGCTGTTCCATGAAGGTGCTTCAGTGACTTGGTTAACGGTTATACCCTAGGATTCATGGAAGAGCAATATGAATTCCTTTGCATCTCATTGTGATGAGTAAAAGAGGAAGGACAAAACACAACATATTATGTCCTAAATAAAAACACAGAATTTGAACCTTATGACATAAAGTCTTTTAGTTATTAATAGAGTTAGTTCTGTACTGGTGTTTAGAAACAGTGATGATTTATCATCATCATCTTCCTTTTCGCTCCGTATGGAGCAAGGAGCTACCACAGCAGCAGATCCTTTTGCAGGAAACCTGCACCAAGCATTCTCATACTCTAGCAGCAGTGGTTTCTGTAGCAGTTTTGTTGTTGTTGACAGGATGAGGTGGCCAGCCTCATGCACAACATCATATTAGTCACCCTCATATAACATGAAATTGATGTAGCATTAGCGTAAATGTGTCAGTAGATATGATATGTTGTTTGTTGAAATTGTTTTTGTGGCTTAAAGTTTCTGCAGGATGTAGTAGCATGCCCAACCTTCTTTAGTTGCCTTTTATGACATGCATGGTAGGTTACAGTATTTCTATTCTTTGCTCCTGTTTCGGGCCCCGCATACACACAGGTAAGTTTTGAAACACATGAGAAACAGAGAAAGCAGATATGGGCAGATACCAGTACAATTCCTGGAAAAACTCTATGGAGATATAAAAAGTCTCAAGCTGACCACTGCTTTCTTTGAAAATATTCAAGTAGACGTCTGAGAGTGTATGAAGAAGAAGAAGAAGAAACACATACACAGCCTTTTACCGAACTGTTGTCACTATTACAAAAATATTAGAATGATCTTTCATGTGATATCAGTTTCTTGGTATTTCATATACCTGACTCAGTGTGTGTGGTGCAGTATCACATAGTATTATGTTGTGCATTTTTACATGAAAAGGAAATAAAGTATGTTTTTTCATTATTCTTACTCAAAAGCTGGATATCCAGGAGATTGGGCACCATTTCTGGCATACAGAACCTTCCCGAATGGCACCATCTTTGTCAGTATTTCGCTGCCCCCAGCTTGTTTTAACATCAGTAAATTTGATGTTTATCTGTTGAATGGAAGTAATCTCACGCCAGTTTTTCAAAAACTATTTGATACAGAGGTCAGTGTTTCTTGAAGTATTTATTTCTACTTTTCCTAGCTTTTGGTGCAGCCTTCGTTTGAATTAGTAAGAGGAAGAAGGTTACAGAATTGTTTATACTTTTTTTTTAAAACTTTCACAATTTTGATATAGAACACATTGAAGTGCTGTAATTTTGGAAAACAAAAAGTAAAAAACTCATTGTTTAACATATAATAAAGTGCATTTAAACTTGCTGATCCACAGCACAATGAACAATGCCACAGTTCAGCATAACTGAAATCCAGTCAGTTTTAACTTTCTACAAAAGTGGGGAGGGGGTCGGACTGGCTAAGAGGTATGGCGTCTGCCTCTAATTCTAAAGGTACTGGGTTCGGTTCCCAGTAGAGGGAATATATTTGATGGAAATTTTTTTCAGAACCAGCATACCTGTCAACCTCCTGAGACAAAAATCTGTACGCCGGACCAAAAAAATCCTTACAAACACCCAAAAATCCTTACGCAAAAAATATATTACTAAATTATACGCAATACGGTTTTAAAATGAGAAATGACATATACAAATCTATTAGCATTTGAATTATTGTGATATAAAACATGCTAATAGTCTCGTGCTGTTCTTTACATATAAAAAACTTAGTGATCATGAGGTACACTATTCTTTTGATGTACAGTGTTTTGTATTATAATCAACACATGCACTTTTAGCACTTTGCAGAATTGCAATTGTGGGCTTAAAGTCTGCACAGCGTGTATCAATGTTAATCTTACACTGTAAAATAGAAGTGAGCGTGTCCACATTCATGGACCTCCTGCAGCCTGTGTGGATTTTTTTCATCATTGAAAATGATCTTTCGCAGTCAGCATTGCTGTGAGGGAGTATCAGCAGTCGCTGAATGATGACTTTCAAATTAGGAAAGTGGATGGCACCAGTACTAGTTTTCTGGTCAACAATTTCCAGCCAATAGCTACAGAAGCTCTTTTTCTGACCACTATGTCAGTAGAGGCACACACACATCAGATAACATACAGTAGAGAATGATTAAAAAATACAACGAACAACGCAAATGGCTAACAGCAAAAAAAAAAAAAAAAATATGAACAGAATATCAAATCTAGGAAGAAAAAACGTCCCACCAAAAATTTACAAAATTATTATTCAAGAGTTGGTAGCCTAGACCAGTGATAACAGATTGCAACTTTATTAAAAAATAAAGCAGCGAATCTCGAGCGCTGGAATAAAGAAGGCCTACTCAACGCAAACAAACTTTTTTTTCTAGTTATGTAGGGCCTACACAAAATATTATGACAATTTATCGGAAATATATTGAAGGGCAAGATATAACTGGAAAGATTAAGACAGCGATTAAAATTGCAACAAAGCAAAACAACAGCAATATTTAACCAAGTTATAAGTACTTAGCTTTTTCAAATAAAATGGCGTCGAAGTGTGGTGGCAAGCAAGCGTGGTCGTTGATAACAGGTAACTTTAAAAATATGTCATGTCACGCTGGTTGGAAATTGGAAAGAGTAGGCCATTCGGCTGCTGCCCTGGCAGAATTTACAAAAATTACCTACCCACCACAAAAATATTTATAGAATGTGTGATTCATGTATACACACATTGAGATTCTCGCCACTGCTATGGAATATGTACACTGTGCTGAGATCCTCCTTGTGTGATCTAAGGAAGAAGATTGGAGCACTGATGGAGTTATCCATAGTGCAATGAAGATAGTCCTTAAAACTAAATCAAACCAAACTTTCTACTGAAACATTTTAGCACAAAAGGCAGGCAGTTTGAACTTTTTAACATATTCATTTAGCTGGTTCAAAAGGATTCTAAATTTTATCTGTTACATAACCAAATTTTTGTCGAGATTGGTGCATTCAGTTTTAACTGTTATTCAAACATAGTTTAATATGTATTTAACATTTATCCTTTTCGTTCCTTGTGGAACGTGTAATTTCCAACTGAAAATTTTGAAATACAGAATTTCTAGAAGCCCATTTAATATATGTCCAGAATATTCTTTTTCATCCCTCAAATCAGGAAATCCCATGTAATGTGGGAAGCCAGGTAACACTATTTGAATAGCACCGTATAAACTTGAGTATAAGTCAAGACATTTTTTCCCTTTTTGAACCTTAAAGAATGTACACCTGACTTATATTCGAGTCAATAAAAAAAAAAAATTATGAAACCAGTCAGTGTTGCCTCCCCCCCTTACTGCTGCATACTGGTATCCTTCAGATGTAAACTTGCTGCTTCTTTAAATGTTTTTAACAAACATCAAAAGTTATACACGTTTGAACTCCTATTAAGTCACAAATTTCAACTGGAGTACACCTTGTTGACCAGCCCCCTTCATTTGATCCATCAGCAATCAGTTTTGTCAGTGTCACTGTCAGAATCTAAGTCATGCCCTTATCCAATATCCACATATGACTCGGCTGCACTGTTAGCATCCTGATCAAATAACAAGTCACTTCCCAGATCTCAAAGCAAATATGCGACTGCCCGGAAAGCCGTGACTTAAAAAAAACATCACGAAAAATCGTAATATCAATCGCCTCTTTTAACAAAAATTCTGAAAAACGGATGCATTTTAATGTAATGGAAATCTATTTATAACCCAGATCTAGCTAAATACCGAGATCTCGTTGCTGCTTAGCAATGCCCAACAACAGTAATAATGACTTTCCGGGTGAACGAAAAAACAAACTTTATTTTCAAAGGGTTGAGAAGTGGGCACACAGGCCCATCTGACGTTCTGCCCTTTCTTTCTCTTATCTTTTATACTGAACTCTCACATGCATGTTACATATTAATAGGGAGATTTCAAGCATTTTAAATGGGAAAGGGGTGTGCCAAAAGCGAAAAAAATTTGCAGAAAGCCAAGGAAAGTCCAGTGGCATGCGGGAATTCAGAATCGATGAAAAACTAATTGACTTATAATCAGGTCTTTAATTTTGGATGGTTTTTAAGTCCTGAAGTCTAGGAGTCAACTTATATTCGGATTGACTTATACTCGAGTACTTATGGTATTCTATTTAAACCATTATGTAATTATACTTTAATGTGTATTGAAAAAGTAAGTCTTCATTATTACATAGCCATGTTTTTCACAGAAGTTGTTTGTTTTAATTTACACAGTAATAATTTTCACACGTAATAAATGAGGATGCATTTTTAAGTTGTATTATGCCGAATTTACCCATTTTTAAAGAGTTGACGTGAAATTTTGACATATTAAAAAAAAAAATTTTTTTATACATTTAAAATATACTTCTTAATTGAATTTGTGGTCTCTTCTTTTGTTTTAAACCACTTTTTAGTAACTTAACAGTACCACTTTTTAGTAACTTGACAACACCGTTACTAGTTTGTTTCAAATCTTTGGTGCTCAGTATGCTTATGTTCCACTCATTTTAGAGAGCTGAAACTTTGCATGCAGCTACTTTTCTTGGTACAGTTGACATTCAAAAATCCGGCCATCGATAATCCGGTTCCTTCAGATTTCCGGCATGGATTTCGGAGCGCATTTTAAAATTTACCGCGTTGGCGCGCCACTGTTTTCTGTTAAAACTCTGTAGAACTATTTTATTCAGTTGAACTAAAATTCTGTAGAACTGTTTTATTTAGTTGATGAACATTAAAATTTCATTTGCTTTTCATTTAGTTTTAAATTTTCTTTCTTTAAAGGACTGTACAGGTAGTCATTTTCTGTTAAATATATACAGCATCAAAAATCTGGCACTCCTCTGGTCCGGAGGTTGCCGGATTTTTGAATGTCAACTGTACATTTTAATCTTTGAAGTTTGTATTGGCATTGACTGAGCCAATTTTAGATAATAATTAAAGCAATGTAAAATAAAGTGGAAATAATTCCACTAAAATAAGAATTTTATAGTGGGGGGAAATAATTTTCTGCAGTTGTTGATTGTGTTTTGTATTTAAAGGGATGGAAAATAGAGATTGTGTTCTGTATTTAAAGAGGTGGGTGTCGAATGATGAATGGTAATGTGCCATTAAATCAATATGTTTCTTTAAACTACTCAACAAGTTTTTTTGGTTTGAAACACAGTTTAAGTAATAAAAAACTTGCATGTGAGCTTCACATTTGGTGTTTTAACTTATCAAAGTACGAGGGGCGTTCAGAAAGTAATGCACCACATCGTTTTTCTCAGCTAATAATGAAGATAGAAGCATGAAATTTTGCACACTTCAAATATGGCATGTGCCAATTGTGTGCATCAAATTGCACCACAACCGGCCAAATAATACGGCTGCCCTAAACCGTTGAAATGGAGCGTGTTAGCAACTTGCGTTATAAACAGCGAATTGTGAAAGAATTTCTCGTTGCAGAGAAGGAATCTGTTGTGAATATTCACAAGGGTCTATGTGATGTGTATGGAAGTTTTGCAGTCGACAGGAGTACAGTCAGTCGCTGGGTTCAGAGAATCAAAGAATCAGGAAGTGGAGATATGGAGCTGCTTGATCGGCCGCGCTGTGGACGTCCTGCCACAGCCACCAACGCAGAAATGTTGAAATGCGCTGAGGGCATTATTCTTACTGATAGGTGAATCACTACTCAACAATTAGCCTTACAGCTGTCAGTCAGCATTGGTAGTGCAAATGCAGTTATAAAAACTCTCGGATTTTCTAAGGTTTGCACAAGATGGGTTCCTCGAAGTCTCACAAATGACTACCGATTGCAAAGGAAAGCAATTTATTATGAATTGTTGGAGCGTTTCAATGCTGATGGAGAGAACTTTTTGGCTAAGATCGTTACAGGTGACGAAACCTGGGCACATCATTTTGAACCTGAGACAAAAAGACAGTCAATGGAGTGGCATCATCCGCAATCACCACGAAGAAAGAAATTCAAGACAATTCCTTCCGCTGGAAAGGTCAGGATCACTGTTTTTTGGGACATTGAAGGTGTGATTCTTGTGGACGTAAGCCAAGAGGAGAGACAATCAATTCGCAAGCTTACATTAAGACATTGAAAAAACTCACTCAACGTTTTCGCAGAGTTCGGCCGCACAAGAATCCAGCAGACCTGCTTCTCCTTTACGACAATGCACGCCCTTACACAAGTCTGGGAACACAGGAAGGAATCACCAAATTGGGTTGGACTGTACTACCCCATCCACCCTATAGTCCTGATTTGGCACCCTGTGATTTTTATCTATTTGGTCCACTTAAAGATGCACTCCGTGGGACAAGGTTTGAAGATGATGAAGGAGTGATTCATGCAGCGAAGAAATGGCTACATGATCAAGACAAAATCTGGTACGGGCTAGGAATACATGCACTTGTTTCACGCTGGCATAAAGCCGTACAAGTTGATGGGGATTATGTTGAATAATACCGATGTTTACATGACAGATCCATTTATATTGTGTATAAATTTCATGCTTTTTGAATAAACAGCTCCAGAGAAAAACGATGTGGTGCATTACTTTCTGAACGCCCCTCGTATGTACTTTTTACTCATACATTTAATATACAGCAAAACTATGCATTGAGAGTTTATTTTCGGCTAAATTTTAAAGATGGCAGGACTTTTTTTTTAAAAGATAGTGGGACTTTGTTGTGTCTTTATTATTGGCCGTGACACCACCACATTTCAACATTTACATCTCTCTTATTGTTTGTGAAATTCTTACAAAAAATTACATAGATCAATAGTTAATTAATTAATGATTTTTTTTTAATGTATAATACAAGGTGAGCTTTATTTCTTTAGTATACACATTCTGTATTATATTGTAAGGTGTGTGCAGTTTGCACAATATGACGAGTTTTCACTGGGAATTGGGGACAGATTGGAATTGCTACTTTCAGCTTCAAATATGGCCCTCAACCAGAACACAGGAGAGGAAAATCACATATTGTAAGATGAGATGCTTAAGAAATGCCTTTTGTGTTACCTGGAGAGACAGAATGAGAAATGATGACATCAGACAAACTGAACAAACTACAGCCTGTATCAAGTATATGGAAAGACAGAAAATTAAGTGGTTTAGCGTTCTCTTGAGAATGGAGCCTGATCAATTACCACTACGCACAATATAAGATCTGGTTTGATGGCACAAGGAAGACTAAGAAACAGATGGATAATTAACACTGCAGAAATCCAAGAACAGCGCAGACTTGCCAACAGTCAGTGAAACACACTTGGCTCAAGAACACAAACTTCAGCTCTCTAATATGTTTCACGGCAAGGGTAGACTGAAATGGTAAGTATCTCTCATTGACTTATTAGAAATACTGATGAACACCTATAAAGAGTAACTGTTTATTGTAAGCTATATATGTCTGGCCTGAATTACAAAGATGTCTCATTTGTTTTACAGCCTAGGACAGAATCGAATACAGAACTTTCCTTGAACCTTACTGCCGTAAATTCGGGGGAACACACAATTAGGGTAAGATTCCACGAGTGTAAAATGATTGTAGTATTCCCATAGCTGCTTCCTAAATGGTATATTTCTTCAGGCAGATATAAAAATGACCCACAGCAAACTGTTGCTTTTTCACCTTCATACCAAACTAAGGTTACGTGAGATATCCTACAGCACAGGAAATACAGTCATATGGTTACAAATTTATATATTAAGAAGGGAAATAAACTTGAAAAGTGGTAGGGTCCATTATACTAGACTATAAGAAATTTAAGTATACTAAATGAAGAAATTGGAAAAACTGAAGGGTTTTGATCGTCAGATATAGTCTTGTATAGAAGACCATTAGCTCTAATTTGACAGCTGTGAAGAGGATTTGAAATATCTTTCAAATTATTATTGGCAGTCAAAAGGACTGCACAGAAGAATTAGATAATAGATAACCATTAATTGATTAACAAAAGAAGCATTTGAAAAACAAAGATATAGTTAACACATATGAAATAGCAAGAGAAACTGGATTAAGCGAGAAGTATCTTCTTCTTCTTTGATCCTTAGCCGCCGACTTTCAAAGCAGTCAGTGGCCATCACGCCTGGTGGCGTCTTGTAGGGCAGCAACAAACAGCTTTCACTTTGTTCGGTCAGTGGCCATCCTTCGTACAGTGCCCAGGATCTGGTTCATTCTTTGCATCTCGGCCTCCACAGTTCTCCACCAAGTTGTTTTTGGTGTGCCTCTCTTTGGCTTTCCTTCAGGGGTCCTTAGCATAGTTGTTCTTATGGTGGCATCGGGGTCTCTTCTGAGGACGTGGCCAACCCAAATCCAGCTTCTACCAGCTATGATGGTGTGCATGTCCTCTTGGTTATTCCGAGTAAGTAGTTCTTGGTTAGTGGTAGTATTCGGCCAAAAGATTTGGAGAATTTTCCTTAGGCAGATTGTGTGGAAGGAGGACAGTTTCAACATTTCCTTCTCTGTTACTCTCCAGCATTCCGCACCATAGAGAAGCACAGAAAGTACACAGCTCTCATGTAATCTTAATTTGGTGTTTGTGCTGTACTGGGAAGACTTCCAGATGTTGTTGAGACTAGCAAAGACTGTTCTCACTTTATTCATTCTATTCTTGATGTCTTTGCTTGTTCCACCGTTTGGTGTTACTATGCATCTTAGGTATGTAAATGTGTCCATCTGTTCCAGCTTCTGGTTCCTTATAGTTATTGGCTCAGGATTGCTCACATTGAGTGTCATGGCCTCTATCTTCTTTATTGCTGGCTGTACTTATTCAGTCTATCTGCTTTTTCTTTGATGTGAATGTGCAAGTAGTGCAGTATCATCTGCACATTCCAAATCTTCCAGTTAGAAAATGTTGTCCATCTAATTCCTCTTGCACTGCCCTCTGTTTGGCACATAACCCAGTCTATCACTGTCAAAAATAAAGTTGTTGATAAGGGGCATCCCTGTCATACTCCTGTCTTCACCTCAAAAGTTAGATTACTCAACCCAACACTGCATGTAAAGTTAGTTTAGAGGCTTTTTTATGATGGAAACATTGCAGCTGAGAATTCCATAAGCCCTCAGTATTTTCCGTAGGCTGTCCAAAGAAGTGTAATGAACTAGAAACGCTTGTCAGAAAAAATAGGAAAGCTGTATATACAGATGAATAAATGAGTTAAACAGGCAGAAGTCACACATCAGCTGAACATCTGTAAATAAAGGAAGGAAAAATATTTATTAGGAAGGATAAACTAATAAAATATGACTTACAGAATACATCAATATGGCATCATGAGTAGTGGGGGTTGTGATGACTTTCTTTCATCCCGGTAGTTATTCTCTTTTTCCATGTGGGGTGTGCAAGGCATGGTGGGCACTGTACTATCATCGGTGGAGAAGTATTATTTTCCTTTGCTTTCCTGATTGCCTGAGGTTTACCCTGCTGCCTGGGGGCAGACAGCTTCAATTCCATGCTGCACCACCTCAGTGGAGCTCACAGTTGTGCAGTCCCCGCCACTAGATGACCGCTGTTTTCTGGAAACATCCATAGTTTGTCAGCTATTTAGTCAGCACTAGCGCTTCTAGTTGGTCAAAGGATCATCACGTCGTACACCCTGGTGCCTTCACTATGAGATGCTGTGGGTGGTTTGCAGCTGTTCTAGTCCAAGTTGGAGGCCAGTCACAGTCATAAGCAGGGCTGTGCAAGGGCGTTCAACATAGTTTAGCCAGTCGGTCGAGACTGTTACCGGCGGATGGCAGCCACTGTCTTAGTGGCTTCTGGGAGCTATACATCGAGCTTAGAAAATCAAGGTGGACCAGTGAGTTTGATCCACTGGTTCATTTCTCCAGTGTGACTGCTCTTGCCCAAAGGTGCTACCACTCTTGGCCTCCCCAGATAAAAGATTTCCTTACCAATCAAAACATCTTCACAACGTTCAACGGAACAACATCAGGAAAAAGAACAATCCAAGAAGGCCTCCCACAAGGCTCGGCCCTAAGCTGCACCATTTTTCTCATATACATAAATGACCAGACCACCTTGAATTATCCAGCGCCCTGTTTGCTGATGACCTAGTCTTATGGGTACAAGGGAAGTCCTCTTTGCAACTGCAAAAGAAACTAAACCATGCTCTGGCTGCTCTAACAACCTACCGCAGCTAGTGGAAAATGGTGATCAACACGAGTAAGACAGTCTACACTATATTCACACTCAGCAACAAAACAGTAAGAAGAGAACTGGATTTAAAACTTGATGACTCAAAGCTAGCTAAAGAGAACAATCCAACTTATCTGGGGATACAGCTAGATACCAAACTCACATACAAAACACATGTTGAGTCTCTAATTGCAAAGGCCTCTAGAAGGCTGAACCTCATAAAGTTATGGATTACCCTCTACCACTGCTAGCCCAACACTTAGACTGAAACTAGATCACATACAAAACCAGGCATTCAGATTCATCTGCGACGGCTTGCAAACCACCCTGACCAGCGCATGGGAGATTTCCGCCAATGTGGAGCCCCTAGAACTAAGGAGAGAGAAATCAATTATTCTAACGGCAGAAAGGTTCTTGCGAGCCGACAAACCCCTGCACAAATGTTATCAGCAGCCACAACTCCAAGTACCAAATTAAAAAGACCTCTTTCGCTAGACGGTACCAAGAGCTTTCAGGGAAGCACTACATACCAGAGACTAGACTGCCTACTCAAGCTGTACCTGACTTACCACCCCACATAGAACTAAAAAGACCAATAATATGTACAAACCTTCTGCAACCCACAAATAAAAGCCTCATACCTACACTGCTGAAAACACTTGCCATGGAAACCATCTGCCAATATGAAGAAATTATCCATGCTTATACAGACGGACAGCCGATAGGATAGTCTGGCACTCTCTCTTCCAAACCTCTACACCTCACGATAGAAGGGGAACGACACAGACGGATCAGCTTTTAAAGCAGCCATAAATGCTGGATATGGTGCCATAATCATCTCACCTAATACAGAAGAACACATAAAATTGCAGGCCCCTGTGGTACATGGTGCACAAACTATGAAGCCGAAGTAGTCGCCATACAGAAAACCCTAACTAGAATCTTTGAACTCATTGAATCAAACGAAATAGAACCAAATTATGTTGCAGTATTCTGAGACTCACAGGCTGCCCTCTTGGCAATAGAAAACTGGAAAACCACCTCAATCAATACTATCCAGAAGGTTCAAGAAAGATGCTACAAAATTATGAACTTGTATGGAACATGTCTACATGCAGTCGATACCTGGCCACATAAACATCACATTGAATGAAGTAGCTGATAGACTGGCAAAGAAGGGAGCAAAATGCTACAAATTGACCAACCATTGGATATGTTAACAATAAAACAAATAATCAAAAACAACTGTAAAGAAGATTGGCTGAACATGTGGGCACAGGCTAAAACAGGAAGAAGACTCTTCAAACACTTAACAGCCCCAAATAAGGAAGATGCTATCAACCATATCGAACGAAGATATCAAACTAAAATTTTCGGATTTAAAACAGGTCACTCTACACTAAATGGCCACAGAAACAGAATATGTTCACAAAATATAGCAAAGTGTAGACACTGCCAAAACCCGTTGGAGACCGTAGAACACCATTTACTACAGCGCCCTGCACTCCAGGGAATGAGACATCTCCTACCGTACAACCCATCCAAAGAAAATATACTTTATAGCAGCCCAGAACAACTTATACGAACTGCGCAGTACCACATAATGGCATCAAGGTCACCAAGAGCTGATGCTCAGTGACAGTTGATCAAAGTCATGTCAAGAATGCATCAATATGATGGTGATAGAAAACTGAGGTAGACCACTATTATTTGCAGCAAAGATAGAGGATGCTGCGTCTCTGTTTAGATAGGGCTATGTCACTTTTTCAGTGCTATCTTGAATAATGCTTGGCATTATCTAATTTGTAGATCTAGGTTTTTCCTGTGGCTGTTCTGCTATTCTGAAATTTGTTGAGTTGGAATCATGAGCTCCAGTTTCATTCATGGGTATTATATCCTGGCTTGGCATCCTCATATCTATTTTCCAGCTACAAGGGGGAGGGGTGGCATAGTATACATTCCCTGTCATCCAGATATGCAGGGCTAAAATAATATGCTCTGGTTCTTGGCTGTCCCAAGGAAATTTCACATCCAGTACAGATCCACTTTCCAGCTCCCTCACTTGTCATCTCTTCATTGTGAGATTCTCCTGCACACAGTCAACCAGGTAAAAGCAGAAGTTATGTCTGTGGCTCAGGTGATTCCCCCAAACTTAGTGTGCATCACAAGGTTCTCAACATGTTTCACCATAGGAGATGTGGTCGGAGTGGCTAAGAGGTATGGCATCTGCCTCAAATTCTGAAGGTACCAGGTTCGATTCCCAGTAGAGGGAATATAATTTATGGAAATTATTTTTCAGAAACAATGGCCCCAATGATGTCATCCCCCCTCCCCCCATCTCATGGGTAGTGAGATCATATGCTTAGCCATTTGGCCGCTGCCCTGGCAAAATGTACAAAAATTACTTGCCCACCAAAAAAATATTTATAGAATGTGTGATTCCTGTATACACACATTGGGATTCTTGCCAGTGCTGTGGAGTTCATGCACTGTGCTGAGATCCTCGTGTGATCTGCTTTGCACACTCTCAGACATCTGCTGAATGTTTTCAAAGATAGCTCATTGAATAGATGATATCCCAATCTGTTGTGGCCAGTGCGGAGTCTGAGGATTACCACTTGTTCTCTTCTGTTGAGCTGGTAGTATGCATCATTTTGTGTGTGACCTGGGTGCTGTAGATCCCATTTGTTTTTCTGTACCTGATTGTGATAAAACTCTTTGCCTCCTTGAAAGTTATGCTTGCATCAGGTTGAGGTAGATTTCCATCTTCCTTTGCCAGTCTGTCAGCCTCTTCATTGCCGGTGATGTTACAATGAGATGAGATCCATTGGATCACAACACTTTTGAATCGTTGACATAGTTTGTGGAGCACTAGTTTGAGGTCATCCAGGTCTGTATTATTTTGGCTTTTCAAGGTTGCAATTGCTGACTGCATCAGTAAAGAAAGCAACGTGTCTCTCTGTGTTCTCCTCTGTCATTGTAACCCCCTCTGTCATTGTAACCCCTGCTGCAGTTTTTAAGACCTCTGCCTCTGTCCTGAAGTTACTTGAGCATTGTCCTGTTGCCACTGACAACTTTTTTTGTGCACCAGTGCTTAAGGTCAGAAAGACACCTCCACCTCCATTTTTTGTTGCAGGGAAACTAAAACATATGAGAATACAAGAATAAGGAGGCAACCATGAAGACATTATGTCACCATAGAACTGCTTTATTGCATCTCCACTTTTGGCCAAAATGTGGTCTGAGGCCATAAATCAATATCATATATTTTAATCTATCATCCCACACAATATCTTACAGTTAACAGGTTCATCGTGCAAAATTTCTTTTCATTATGATTTATCCTTTGTTTCAACTAGTAACACACTAACTTTGAATTGAGTTTTTCTCAAAACAAGTTGAAGTGAAGATGGTATAAAGCAAAATGATTGGTTGGACAAATCCTAATTCTTTAAAAAAAAAAGTAAGGAAGAATACAGCTGTTGTAAACACCTGATTGAAAGCGTCTGCTACTCAGAGAGCTGAAGAGGAGAGTATAAGAAGCTCAGAACAGAGAGAATTTAAGAACATTAGAAAATAAAATGGTTAATCCAGAACAGGTAAAAAAATTAATAGAATTTGTGAAGAGTAGATAGAAACGTGGAAAACAACAAAAGCTACAGACTTTCATAAATGGATGCTTGCTAGAAGGATTGAAGTGGTACGACAAGATCACTGATGACAAGAACTAAACAAGCGTCAGTGGAACAAGAGATGAGAAAAAGATGCAGGAGATGGATAAGACACTTATTGAGAAAACCTGTTGATAGCACTACCAAACAGTCCTTGTTCTGGAATCCCCAGGGGGACCCAAAGATGCAGCAATAGAGAATGCAGTCTGCGACCCTTAGCTTGACTGCTTGCGTCAGGGTCAGTGAACCAGAGCTGACCAAGACCCTACTCCACCTCCACGTGGTGGTCCTAGAAACAGGCTGCATCACTGCAGTCTGGCTGAGAGAGTAGGGATCGAAGAGGGAAGGCAAACCCGGTCCCAAAAAATGCCGTGCTGAAGTCGGATGTGTCGGCCGAAAGGCACAGATATTGCAGCTCTGCTGTAAACAGACACACCGCAACCAATGTCCTTTTCAGGATGAACGAGGAAGAAGAAGAATCCCCCAGAGAAG
This sequence comes from Oreohelix idahoensis, assembly GCA_024509875.1. Lineage (NCBI taxonomy): Eukaryota > Metazoa > Mollusca > Gastropoda > Stylommatophora > Oreohelicidae > Oreohelix > Oreohelix idahoensis. The sequence continues at coordinate 24,252 of JAMPIV010017860.1, forward strand.
GAGAGAAAAACCAAGAAACACATGGAGAAGAGAATTGGAGACAGACATGAAGGGGATAAAGGAGACATGGAAAGATGTTGAGCAGTGGGCACAGGACAGGAAGACTCGGCATAAGTTTGTTGAAGCCTATGCTTCTTGGGGAGCTGAAAAGTGAAGGAAAAAGGAAAATAAAAATTATAAGGAAAACAAACACAGTGGTGAAGGTTGGGAAACATACACAGTGGTGAAGGTTGGGAAACATACACAGTGGTGAAGGTTGGGAAACATACACAGTGGTGAAGGTTGGAAAACATACACAGTGGTGAAGGCTGGGAAACATACACAGTGGTGAAGGTTGGGAAACATACACAGTGGTGAATGTTGGGAAACATACACAGTGGTGAAGGTTGGGAAACATACACAGTGGTGAAGGTTGGGAAACATACACAGTGGTGAAGGTTGGGAAACTTACACAGTGGTGAAGGTTGGGAAACATACACAGGGTTTATTTGTCAGGAATGGAGAAAGTATAACAATGAAAGTCTGTAGCAGACAACAATAAGGACTAAAAACGATGGTGATGAATCTTGCATCATTAACTGATTTTCAATTTCAGGTCTGGGTAAATGACATGTTCCACAGACAGGAAGGTCTGTGTCAGTGCTGGGTATTGGAGAACAAGATGAAAACTTGCAAGTTTACGTGTAATGGCAGTGAAGTGACCTTCTACATGAATGTAACAGGTAATGGTTCTGAATGAGAAGAGAGGAAAATTAGAAACACCTGAGAACTATTTGTGCTGAGCAAAAAGGTCATATCATTTTGTGTGCAGTTAAAGGAAATGGTAAATTTGTGTGTGTGCGCGCGCACGCTCGTGCTTGCGTGTGTGGAGAGAGAGAGAGAGAGAGATGGGATGGGGGGTGAAGAGAGGGTAGAGAGAAAGATGATTTCAAAGGCACCAACAAAAAATTTATTAATATAGCGAGAATAACAAATCTTGGTAGTATGGTAATGTGACAGGGGCTAGGTGTTACCTCACACCCCAGACCCGTGCACCAAGAAAATTTATAAAGGATAATATTCTTGGCTTTAACCAAAAACTGGAACTAAATACACCGCGCGTCGCTCGGCATAACATATTATAGGTTTAACACGCGGAGCGTGTTTGCTCAGACTCGCTATCACCGCCTTTTATCACCACGAGGTTGCTATCTTGCGATTGTTAATCTTATCTAAATTTCGCAGTGAAATAGCCTCACACTATGTCTGCCTTTCTGAAGAATGAAATAATCGCTCTTAAACTTTCACATCTATCTATCTATCTATTTATTCCATTAAACATTAAAATAGCCACATCGATATAATTTCAGAATCCTAGAAAACTAATGCTAATTTAAATTAACTCACGTGCTCAAGGCATTTACAGCTTGGCTCTTGTGTGTNTTCTTCGCCTCTTCTCACTGGGCGGCTCTCTCAACATAGACCGGTTTCGCCACTTTCTATCTCTTTTATAGACCCCTACGGCGCATCACTCATTTCACGCGCGCCACGCGTATCAATCTGGCTACCAACTTAAATATCACACGCGATTATCGCTTTAGAAGGCATGAAAACACAGAAATATACACTATTTCTAGAGCAAAAACCACAATTCTACACTCGCACAACTCTATTTAGGCTTTATTGTGGAACCTTGAAGATAACGTGATCAAAAGGCACTAAACCACATAGACAATATGACTGCCCAGATGGGGTCAGCGCCTAGAACGACAGACTTCAAGATGGCGCTGTCACATATTCCCCGCCTGATTTTGTTGTCGTCCCGACAACTACACTAAATCAGGCACCTCAGTCACATTCCCCAAATCTGGAGGATCACCTTTTCCTTCACTTCGTCTCAGGTCGTTGCCGGTGACTCTAATGCCCAGACTCGCTCTGTCTGTTCGCTGGATGACATACGGACCTCCTGTCATTGTGGGAGCACGAACTACAACGTACTCGTCTTCTGACCACATATCACGAATCTCGGATCTCTCAGCGTCGTGCATTCTCTTCTTCACCAACTCTCCGACCTGTAGTGGAGTAGAACACGACAGCTTGTCACATCTCTCTTTCCGGACTGCTGCAAAACTCTGCAACGGTGGCTCTGCTCTTACGTGCGCCCCTCGTAGCCTGGAAACGTGTCCTTCACCGAGTTTTAGATGAGTCTCCTCCTCTAAATGCCGACCACTTTTCCTGGCGCCCTTATGGTGACAGTTGCCACGGCCATCTCTTGGCTTGCACTGTGACGGCAATGTAGATGTGTTGGTACACTTAGAGAGGGCGCTCTTTGATGGGCAAACCGATATCAAATGGTCCAGGGACCTACAATGGAAACATCGCTTAGGAAGCGGGCCCTGGGGACACTTGGCTGCCATGTGGTTCGAAAGGTCTCCACCGTTGAAGCATCTTATTTTCCTAGGCTTCCTTGGTGCCCTGGGTCGCCTCCTGCTACCCTTACATCCCTGGCCGCCTTTGACTTTCTTCCCTGCAATAAGCGCCTCACACTCCGGTCGACCACCAACCATCTTTATCTTTGAGCCATTCTGCTCCCCTTCTGTAACCTGACTCCCAGCCGCAGAGGGGTCTAGTTTAACGCCTGTGGACATCGATTCTGTACATGGCCTAGTTCTCTGCATCTAAAACAACGAACTGTCCTGGTACGTCTCCCCTGCTCCTGAGACATCGCATCAATTTTAGCCTCTAATTGAGCCACCTGTGCTCTCAGCCGCTCTACTTCTGCGTTTACTGCATGCGTATCTGACACAGGCTCTGTTCTTGCCACTTCAACCCTGGCAACACCAGCCCCCCAAGCTGCTTCGACACTGGCAACACCAGCCCCAGAAGTGGGCTCAGTCTCCAAAAACCGTAGGGCATAGTCCCTCACCGACGTGAACGATGCTGTTGGCTCCTTGATGATCATTTCCTTTGCAAGCTTTCTTACTAGGTCATCTCTCAGACAAGCAGCAAACTGGTCACGAAGAAAGGATGGCGCCAAAGGAGTGACGTTGTTCTGCTTTTGTGCCCTTACAACACTTTCAAACACCTCGTGAATGCGGTGGGAGAATTCCCAAAGAGACTCCCTTGCACCTTGCCGGGTAGAGTAGAACGCGGCCATTACTTCTGGGATGCTCCGACGCTCCCCATACACCCTAAGAATGGAATGTAGCATTGCTTCTGGGTCACCGTCATCAGCCTGAATCCTCAGCTCCCTACGGACACTTGGGGTCACACTGTCAAGAATAACATCTGCCTGGTCCTCTTTACTCATCATCCCTACTCTCCAGGCAGCTCTCACCTCTCTGACATATTCCTCAGCCGTAGGACCCGTGCGCTCCCCAAAGCACCGCACTCTCTTGTGAGTAGGTACCACGATGTACTGTACTCGTTCTGGTTGACGATCCAGCCCTACTACAGGGTCATCCACCTCAGCCACATCTTCGTTATCAGTTCTACTAGCAGCACGTGTGTTGCGTGCCGCCATCTTGTTGCTAGTAGAGTTGACTAGAAATCTTGACAAACTGGATGATCCCGTCCCTTGCCTTGCACTGAACTGGGTGTTCTACTGTTTCGGCTGTTGCTGCTCTGATTGCTGAAGAGTTGCTTCACTGCGTGCTGTCTGTCAATCCTGTCGACGACGCCACTTGTGACAGGGGCTAGGTGTTACCTCACACCCCAGACCCGTGCACCAAGAAAATTTATAAAGGATAATATTCTTGGCTTTAACCAAAAACTGGAACTAAATACACCGCGCGTCGCTCGGCATAACATATTATAGGTTTAACACGCGGAGCGTGTTTGCTCAGACTCGCTATCACCGCCTTTTATCACCACGAGGTTGCTATCTTGCGATTGTTAATCTTATCTAAATTTCGCAGTGAAATAGCCTCACACTATGTCTGCCTTTCTGAAGAATGAAATAATCGCTCTTAAACTTTCACATCTATCTATCTATCTATTTATTCCATTAAACATTAAAATAGCCACATCGATATAATTTCAGAATCCTAGAAAACTAATGCTAATTTAAATTAACTCACGTGCTCAAGGCATTTACAGCTTGGCTCTTGTGTGTCTTCTTAGTCTGTTCTCACTGGGCGGCTCTCTCAAACATAGACCGGTTTCGCCACTTTCTATCTCTTTTATAGACCCTACGGCGCATCACTCACTTCACCGCGCGCCACGCGTATCAATCTGGCTACTTAAATATCACACGCGATTATCGCTTTAGAAGGCATGAAAACACAGAAATATACACTATTTCTAGAGCAAAAACACAATTCTACACCACAACTCTATTTAGGCTTTATTGTGGCCTTTTCATCAACCTTGAAGATAACGTGATCAAAAGGCACTAAACCACATAGACAATATGACTGCCCAGATGGGGTCAGCGCCTAGAACGACAGACTTCAAGATGGCGCTGTCACATATTCCCCGCCTGATTTTGTTGTCGTCCCGACAACTACACTAAATCAGGCACCTCAGTCACATTCCCCAAATCTGGAGGATCACCTTTTCCTTCACTTCGTCTCAGGTCGTTGCCGGTGACTCTAATGCCCAGACTCGCTCTGTCTGTTCGCTGGATGACATACGGACCTCCTGTCATTGTGGGAGCACGAACTACAACGTACTCGTCTTCTGACCACATATCACGAATCTCGGATCTCTCAGCGTCGTGCATTCTCTTCTTCACCAACTCTCCGACCTGTAGTGGAGTAGAACACGACAGCTTGTCACATCTCTCTTTCCGGCCTGCTGCAGAACTCTGCAACGGTGGCTCTGCTCTTACGTGCGCCCCTCGTAGCCTGGAAACGTGTCCTTCACCGAGTTTTAGATGAGTCTCCTCCTCTAAATGCCGACCACTTTTCCTGGCGCCCTTATGGTGACAGTTTGCCACGGCCATCTCTTGGCTTAACTGTGACGGCAATGTAGATTGTGTTGGTACACTTAGAGAGGGCGCTCTTTGATGGGGCAAACCGATATCAAATGGTCCTGGGACTTACAATGGAAACATCGCTTAGGAAGCGGGCCCTGGGGACACTTGGCTGCCATGTGGTTTGAGAGGTCTCCACCGTTGAAGCATCTTATTTTCCTAGGCTTCCTTGGTGCCCTGGGTCGCCTCCTGCTACCCTTACATCCCCTGGCCGCCTTTGACTTGCTTCCCTGCAATAAGCGCCTCACACGCCGGTCGACCACCAACCATCTTTATCTTTGAGCCATTCTGCTCCCCTTCTGTATCCTGACTCCCAGCCGCAGAGGGGTCTAGTTTTAACGCCTGTGGACATCGATTTCTGTACATGGCCTAGTTCTCTGCATCTAAAACAACGAACTGTCCTGGTACGTCTCCCCTGCTCCTGAGACATCGCATCAATTTTAGCCTCTAATTGAGCCACCTGTGCTCTCAGCCGCTCTACTTCTGCGTTTAATGCATGCGTATCTGACACAGTCTCTGTTCTTGCCACTTCAACACTGGCAACAAACACCAGCCCCCGAAGCTGCAGCGGCGCTGGAAACACCAGCCCCAGAAGTGGGCTCAGTCTCCAAAAACCGTAGGGCATAGTCCCTCACCGACGTGAACGATGCTGTTGGCTCCTTGATGATCATTTCCTTTGCAAGCTTTCTTACTAGGTCATCTCTCAGACAAGCAGCAAACTGGTCACGAAGAAAGGATGGCGCCAAAAGGAGTGACGTTGTCTGCTTTTGTGCCCTTACAACACTTTCAAACACCTCGTGAATGCGGTGGGAGAATTCCCAAAGAGACTCCCTTGCACCTTGCCGGGTGAAGTAGAACGCGGCCATTACTTCTAGGATGCTCCGACGCTCCCCATACACACCAAGAATGGAATGTAGCATTGATTCTGGGTCACCGTCATCAGCCTGAATCCTCAGCTCCCTACGGACACTTGGGGTCACACTGTCAAGAATAACATCTGCCTGGTCCTCTTTACTCATCATCCCTACTCTCCAGGCAGCTCTCACCTCTCTGACATATTCCTCAGCCGTAGGACCCGTGCGCTCCCCAAAGCACCGCACTCTCTTGTGAGTAGGTACCACGATGTACTGTACTCGTTCTGGTTGACGATCCAGCCCTACTACAGGGTCATCCACACTCAGCCACATCTTCGTTATCAGTTCTACTAGCAGCAAGTGTGTTGCGTGCCGCCATCTTGTTGCTAGTAGAGTTGACTAGAAATCTTGACAAAAACTGGATGATCCCGTCCCTTGCCTTGCACTGAACTGGGTGTTCTACTGTTTCGGCTGTTGCTGCTCTGATTGCTGAAGAGTTGCTTCACTGCGTGCTGTCTGTCAATCCTGTCGACGACGCCACTTGTGACAGGGGGCTCTTTTGTTACCTCACACCTTAAATTACTTTTACAGACCCGTGCAAAAAGAAAATTTCTTATAAAGGATAATATTCTTGGCTTTAACCAAAAACTTGAACTAAATACACCGCGTGTCGCTCGGCATAACATATTATAGGTTTAACACGCGGAGCGTGTTTAATCAGACTCGCTATCGCCACCTTTTATCACCACGAGGTTGCTATCTTGCGATTGTTAATCTTATCTAAATTTCGCAGTGAAATAGCCTCACACTATGTCTGCCTTTCTGAAGAATGAAATAATCGCTCTTAAACTTTCACATCTATCTATCTATCTATTTATTCCATTAAACATTAAAATAGCCACATCGATATAATTTCAGAATCCTAGAAAACTAATGCTAATTTAAATTAACTCACGTGCTCAAGGCATTTACAGCTTGGCTCTTGTGTGTCTTCTTAGTCTGTTCTCACTGGGCGGCTCTCTCAAACATAGACCGGTTTCGCCACTTTCTATCTCTTTTATAGACCCTACGGCGCATCACTCACTTCACCGCGCGCCACGCGTATCAATCTGGCTACTTAAATATCACACGCGATTATCGCTTTAGAAGGCATGAAAACACAGAAATATACACTATTTCTAGAGCAAAAACACAATTCTACACCACAACTCTATTTAGGCTTTATTGTGGCCTTTTCATCAACCTTGAAGATAACGTGATCAAAAGGCACTAAACCACATAGACAATATGACTGCCCAGATGGGGCCAGCGCCTAGAACGACAGACCTCAAGATGGCGCTGTCACAGTAAGAAAGGATACATGGAGGTGTAGCATAACATGGTTGGATGTGTGATATATTAAGCACGAATTGAGGAGTATGGTACAAAAGAGGGTAGTGTTTTGCAAAAACAGAGCATTGCGTAATAAGAAATGTGCGTAATAGAGCTAGAGTTAGTTTCATTGTTAGAAAGATATTTAATAAAAAAATACTTCATTAACTCTTACTATACGGGAGCTAAAACCGCGTTTTTACCCGCTAGTTTAGCTATCGTTACCATCGCGCGCCACTTCACGGGGCGAGCCGTAAAATTGGTACTAAACCCGTGCCACTTCACGGGGCTTGCCGGATTGTAAGAGTTAAGATGGAAAGTGTTGGATGTTGTATAATTAAAGAGGAAAAACTTGTAATAACATATGACAAAAAAAAGTAATATTAAATAAGTACTCACATGCTCATGCAGCTGTCGTTTCTGTGTCTATTTGTTTTACACAATTAGGTTGCCAGTCCCCCACAAACAGTCTGAAACTAGTAGCCTCCTTCAGTCATAACTGGCTATAATAATGATGTGCCTTTGAGGTGATAGCCCTTGTCTGCTTTATTTTTTCTTGATGTCCCGTTCAGTGTGTTTTTTTTCTGTTCTGCTTGTTGTGAGAGCTTCTTTTCATCCAATTTTAGATAGCCCTGTAGGGAGCATTGCCAATTGGTGCAATCAAGCAGTGGCATCCTCCCAAGTTGCTGGATTATATCCAGTGCCTTCATGTCATTCTTGCACACATCTTTGAACCTTAGCTGCGGTTGCCCGGCTGTTTTTTTGCCACCTGCCAAATGTCCATTGAAAATATGTTAGGGGATGCGACCATCTTCCATGTGGTAGACTTGGCCAAGCCAGCCTAGTCTGCACTGTCTGAGCTTTGAAGGTCAGCATGTGACAACACCTCAACATTTGTCACTGTCCTTTCACTTAAAAACCAAGGATGTGTCATAAACACCATAGATGGAAGGTATTGAGCCTTCTTTCTTACTTTGCATAGGTTGTCCATATTATGAGGGCCCAAGTATGAAAACTAATAAACAAGAAAAGAAAGTCATCTATGCAACATGCAGCCTATAAAAGGTGATTACCAGTACAAGAAATGGGTACAATTAAACAAAAATATAATAAAAGTGAAAGTTGAAACAACATTTTTGCACATGCCCATCACCGGTACCATTTTCAGAAAAACTCAATGGAGATGCAAATAGCCTGATGCTGACTACTGCTTTCTTTGAAAATATTCAATGTAAGAAGAAGAATTCTTCTTATATGAGAAATATTCACATAAGACCTAAACTTTTAATTTTTTAAATCTTGCAACGAACAAAATAAAATTGGTCTCTGTTTATAAAACTTTCCCCCCTTCAGAATACATTTGCTCCCACATTCTGGAAGTTTTCTTATTCCACCTTTGAAAAAATCTTTCAGTTGATGTGGATACCACATCCAGATTTTTTTTTTTTTAACTCTGTCATTTGACACAAATTTAACGTCTTGTAAGTGTTCTTTTCAAGTTGGAAGAATGGACACTGATATCAGAATACGAATGCAACCGGTAAGAGGAGCTTTCATTGCATTCAAAAATATATGTAGGTCAGATGAAATCAAGTCCAACATAAAAATCAGAATCTTGAAATCGAATGTCAAGTCAGTTCTATTGTATGGCTCTGAAACACGGTGAACAACAAAAACAACAACCAAACAGCTACAGACTTTCATAAATGGATGCTTGTGTAGAATAATAAGGATAGAAATGATATGGCAAGATCACCAATATGGAACTGATGACAGGAACCACTTTCTGTACTTTTGTATAGTGCAGAATGCTGGAGAGTAACAGAAAAGGAAATGTCCAAACCATCCTCTTTTCATCCAACCTGCCTAAGGACAATTCTTTGAACTTTCTAGCCTATTACTATCACCAACCAAGAACTGCTAACTTGAAGCCCTCAAGAAGATATGCATACCATCGCAGCAAGTAGATGCTGGAATTTGATTGACCACATCCTCAGAAGAGATCCTGACACCATCACCAGAACTGCCATGCTATGGACCTCAGATGAAAGGCAAAAGAAAGGCCCACCAAAAGCATTTTGGCGGAGAACTGTTGAAGCAGAGATGCAAAACATGAACCAGAGGTGGGGTACCACACGAAGGATGGCTGCCGATCGAGCACAGTGGAGACAGTTTGTTGCTGCCCTACAAGATGCCATCAGGGGTGATGGTGACTAATTGCTTCGCCACTCAGTGACTAAGGATAAGAGAAGAAGATGACAAGAACCAAACAAGTACTTGTGGAACAAGAGATGAGAAGAAGATGCTGGCAATGGATAGGATACACATTGAGGAAACATGTTGATAGCATTACCAGAATCCTCAAGGTAAAGAGAGGTGGAGGGAGACTGACAAACACACAGTGAAAAGATTTGTAGACAGAAATGAAACCATGAGGAAGACATGGAAAAATCTTGAGCTGATGACATGCAACAGGACGTGGCAGGAGTTTGTTCAAGACCTATACTCCTTGGAGAGCTGAAAGGTGGTTGAGAACTGCATCCAACCATAGTTCATTCAGTGTCGTTCATAGCACATAGCTCTCTGTGGACGGACATTGTCATGGAGAAAACACTTTTGGACAATTCACCTGGTTGCCTCTTCCATCTAGCTGGTTTCAGAGTGTTTTGAGAAATTGCTGTGTTATAAAAGCATTACTTAAATGGCTTTGTTCTAAAATATCCACAAGAGTCCTTATTTCTTCTTCTAGTTCTCTTTATTTTCCTGACGTCATCCAGTGTACTAAATTAATCGTTTCAAAATTAGGGTTTGCTTCCGTGAGAGCATATCTTTAATGCAGATGATGGTTATAGCCTATTATATATTCACACCTTTAAATGTAAAGGTCAGTAATGTTACTTTTAGGAGATCTAACATTCTGGTGTGTTATTTGACACTTACATATCCAATTTGCTGAGTGGTTAAAGCGTTAGTGTCTCACAGTAAAGACACCAGGTTCAAAACACAGTGACATTACGCTCCAGTCTACCCAGCTGTAAATAGATACCTGACTCTGCTATTGAGTAATGAAGACATAGGCAGGCGGGAAGGAAACTGGTCACTCCACCTCTTGAATCTGGACCTAGTGTTGTGAAGTCTCTAACACTTCATTCCCCTATGGCAGAATCCGCTATGGGACTACCTTTACCTTTACTTTTTACTTCACAGACCCACCTAATCATATTCAGACACCTGCTCCTACTTTGGCATCGACACCTACTTTGACGTCGACACCTACTTTGACGTCGACACCTGCTTTGACGTCGACATTCACATCTACAGAAGATCCTAGTGTAGATCATTCAGAAGGACCAGATCAGGATGTGCCAGTGGCAGCCATTGTTGGAGCAGTTTTTGCCCTTGTGGCGGTGTTAATTATTATTATCGTGGGTGTATGCCTTTTCAGGAATAAAAACAAAGGTGAGGAAAAGCGTTTGATGTATTCAAGGTAAACACTGTATAACTTATATTTTTATATGTATATGTCAGTTTTATGATTATCACTTATCAGAGGGGCAAGAGCGCTTACAAAAACCTAGTAGCATCATGCTACCCAGCTGTAAATGGCTAACCTAACTTTGCTCATGAGTGGCAGAGACAGCTTGGAAGGGAATTGGTCAACCCCCCCATAAAGCTAACACTTCACTCCCAGTATCTACTGTGGGACTACCGTTACATTTAAAGTTCATTTTACTAAACTTTCTGTCTGTATGTATATAGTCATTAATTAACACACACATACATACAGGTCCGTATCGCAAAATCCGAAAGTCTGACATATATATATATACACACCACATACACACACACTCACTCCACTCACTCACTGCCTGTCTCTCTGTCTCTTGTCTCTCTCTCATTCTCTCATTTTGTTATAACTTGCATACTCAGCGCATGCTGGTGAATTTCGTTCTTGTGATTATATTTTGTTGTTCTCAGCATAAATATTCTACTCAGTACTGGATTTTCTGGTTTGTTTGTTGTTGTTGTTATTGTTCATCAGAATTGACCTCATAGCACTCCAGGCAAACCCATAGGTGCTCATTCTCCCTCAACAAATGTCAAAGGATATGAATGCAAACTGTTCCTGTAGCACACTGGTTGTATACACGGCGGATGCTTCCTCTTATACGTCCATCTCTGCTAGTCTTGCGTTTGATGCCAAATTCCAGCAGTTTTAGCCTTGTTGATTCATCGATTGTTGATTTTTCTGTTTTTTAAAAACTGAAGGGGTACTAGAAGAGACCAACAAACAAAGGAAGGTCATTACACAGACCAGAAAAAAGCGTCCAACTTTTATGAGGCTTGTACTGAATCTTTTGTCCGAATACTATCGCTAACCAAGAACTACTTACTTGGAGTAACCAAGAGGACATGCACACCAACATAGCTGGCAGATGCTGGAGCTGGGTTGGCCACATCCTCAGAAGAGACCCTGAAGAACAGCTATGCTATGGACCCCCGAAGGGAAGCGAAAGAGAGGCCGACCAAAAACAACTTGGCAGAGAACTGTGGAGGCCGAGATGCAAAGAATGAACCAGAGCTGGGACACTGTACGAAGGATGGCCACTGACTGAACAAAGTGGAAGCAGTTTGTTGCTGCCCTACAAGACGCCACCAGGTGTGATGGCCACTGACTGCTTTGACAGTTGGCGGCGAAGGATCAAAGAAGAAGTACTGAAAAGAAGCAAATTAAAACATATTGTAACAGTAAAAATATAATGATAGGTATTGATAATCATCATCATCATCACTTTCCTTTTCACTCCCTATGGCGTGTGGAGCCACCAGTACAGCTGGTCTCCTTGCAGGAAGTCTGCACTAAGCATTGACCTGCTGTTGCAGTGATGGTTTCTTTAGCTATTAATTTTTCATGATGAGGTTGCCAGCCTCATTCACAGCCTCATATTGGTCGCTTTGTATGACATCCCTGAGTGAGCAGTAATCCTTTTCTTTCTTTGCCTCATACAAGACCCCCACGGAACCACACAGATAATCTTCTTCTTCAAGTACCATGCCTGGTGGCATAGGCGATCGTATTTCTCCACAACTTCCTGTCTCAGGCACTATTTACCCACTCTGTTGTTGACTTCTTTTCATGCCATGATGTCAAACTGTTTAGTATCTTCTTTCTTTGTGTTCCTCTCTGTTTCTTTTTCCTTCAATCTTTCCTGTTGTTACTATATATTCCAGTTTCTCAATATGGCCAAAGAAAAGTGGATTGCTTCTTCCTAACAAGAGGAATAAGCTTCCTTTGATAATATGAATAGAATAATAAGGGGGGAAACTACTTAAAAAATATCCGATAAATGGATGAAACAGTTTAAATAGCAGAAAATATTCAAGACCTCCAGCTTCTTCTAGACACCGCAGTTGCCAACAACAATACCATATGTTTAAACATTAAGAAGACTGAAATAAGGATTATTTCAAGAAAAGAAATAATCCCAGAATATAAAATATTTTTGAAAAAGGACATAGTGAAATAGTTTAACTGTCCTGGATCTGTCGCAACATCACATGGCAAATATCTTAAGTCAAAGCAGTAGCTTCTAAGACAAAATTAGCTTACTTCAGATTGAAAAGCATGCTGACCAAATAAAAACTTTCACTGACAGCAAGGAAGAGAGTGTTATGATATGGAATACACTCTGTATTACTTGCATGCATGCGAAACCTGAATAATAAAGAGACAAGTAGAAAGAAAGTTGGAGGCACCAGATACATGTTCATAAGAAGACCGCAACAATACTTAACAGACAGATACCTTCACATACCTAGGAAGCATAGTAACACCAGACGGCGGGGCAGGCAAAGACATCAACATCAGAATGAATAAGGCAAGAACAGCCTTCTTTAGCCTAAACAACATCTGGAAATCCTCCCAATACAGCACAAAATTAAGATTATATCAGAGCTGTGTGCTTTCTGTGCTTCTCTATGGTGCGGAATGCTGGAGAGTTACAGAGAAGGAAATGTCGAAATTGTCCTCTTTTCACACAACATGCCTAAGAAAAATTCACCGAATCTTTTGGCCGAATACCATCACTAACCAAGCAAGAGGACATGCACACCATCATAGCTGGCAGACGCTGGAACTGGGTTGGTCATGTCCTCAGAAGAGACCCCGATGCCATCACAAGAACAGCTATGCTTTGGACCCCTGAAGGAAAACGAAAAAGAGGCCGACCAAAAACAACCTGGCGGAGGACTGTGGAGGCTGAGATGTAAAGAATGAACCAGAGTTGGGGCACTGTACGAAGGATGGCCACCGACCGAGCAAAGTGGAATCAATTTGTTGTTGCCCTGCAAGACGCCACTAGGCGTGATGGCCACTGACTGCTTTGACGGTCAGCGGCTAAGGATCAAAGAAGAAAGAAGAAGAAGAAAAGATTTAAAAAATGTAAGGAAAAAACAGTAAGAAATAAGTAATGAAACTAAAACTACCCAAAATAATGTCTTTAAAATATCACATTTGTTTGGGATACATGTTGATTTTTTCTTTTTAAATAAAGTCATCATTTCCTTTTGCACTCCTTACGAATCATGTAGCCACTCTTGCATCTGGTCCCCTTGCAAGAAGTCAGCACCAAGCATTCACACACTCTTATAACTGTGGTTTCTGTGGCAGTTTTTTTTGCATGATGAGATTGCCAGCCCTAAGCACAAACCTCATTAGTCGCCTTGTCCGACATGCAGTAGACTTAATCTTTCTGTGTCTTTTCAGAGGAACTACACTGGGACTTTTTAATAAAATAACGTCTGTAAAACAGCATTTGTCTGAGAAGTTTTGTTCAGTTCTTTCCCTGAAATGCAGTCTTGTAAAGGAAACAGATTATATTCTTTTTTGGCATTGACATTTTCTCTGATGCCTTCTGGCATATAGATACTGTGAGGACAGCAGTGATAATTGTTTTACACGGCAAGATCAGGCATAACACTGAAGTTACTGTTAATGTGGATCTTTTTTTGAAGGTTTTAAGCAGATGTACTATGAGTTTTTGTGTGTGTATATTTTTAATAATATAACAACAATCAGGACTGGATATTTTGTTGTGGTTAATAGGCTTGTAGAGTTCATTATGTGTAATAATTAAATCTTTGTTTTGCAGTGAAGCGGTCAATACCAGATTGGCTTTTGCGTCGATGTCAACCTGATCCGCTAGGGAAGTCTGCATTTGGAGAAAGTAAGTTGGAGTAACTGCCAGTAATTCTATTAGCTTATGAGCAGAGATATGGTAATGCGGTATTTTCCAAGAACTCTTTTTTTCTCATATCCTCTGGTATGTTACTGCCAAGAGTTCTTGTTTGCTTATGGGCTGTTATATGGTATTGGCCTAGAGGCTTGTTTTATAAGCTTGTGACTAGAAAGCCATTATGTGGTAGTAGTTATCAGAACATTCAGCACCTTGTAATCAAATCTCATAAAAATTATGCAGTCCATGTTTCTTCATAGCTCATTAAGATTCTTTAGTTATCTTTGCAGTCCATTTCCATTCTTGTCTGTCTAGGGTGATGTGTCCCCAGTTTTATGGTTCCCGGCTTTTACAATTCCATATCAGTGATTTTCATTCCTCTTTTTCTTGGATGACCCATTAATCTATTACCCTGAACGTGTTCAATATAACAAAAATTGTAGACATTCTGAAGAAATTGAGTAATAGAGAGAGATAGAGCACACTTGACAACAGAAAAGAAAGAAATGTAACATGCATTACAGAGATTTGAACCAGGTCAGTATAGTCTCTGTTTTCCACACATTTCTTGGATATCCACTCTTCCTCTTTGCAGGTGGTTTTCATGCCAGTACCTGATGAGTTATGCTCCAGGTTTGTTTCTTTATTGTACGGGGGATGTTCAGATGTTATCTGAATCTTTATGTTATTTTACATTATTATTTTTTGTTTTTCTTTTGTACAGAGAAGAGTAACAGTATAATATTGTGGCCATTCTTCAAAGTACTCTTGTCCTTAAACGAAAGTACGAAAACCCCAGAATGTTTTAATAGATGTATTCTAAAGGAGTGATAGTACTTTAAAATAAACACAAAATTATTGTATTATTACTATCATTTTATTGTTCATTAATGTAAATTTAAAAAAAAAAAAAAAGTCCAGGTCAAATTTGAACATCCCTCATATATCCAGTCCTTCAACGAATACTTCTTCTTAGATCAACTGCTGACTGAGGAAGCAGTCAGGGACCATTATGCATAGGGGCTTCTTGTAATGCAGCAACAAACTCCGCTTTGCTCAGTTGGTAGCCATTCTTCATGTAGTGCCCCTACTGTGGATCATGCTTTGCATCTTTGCTTCAACAGTTCTCCGCCAAAGTGCTCTTGGTCTGACTCTTTTGCCTTCCTTCTGGGATCCATAGCGTGGCATCAACTAATGTTATTTTATTTTTTAAAGGTGTTTGCTACTTTTTTTGTAGCAGGCCCTTTTAACCATCTACTATATACATGGAGCTGTTGGTTATATCAAGGTGTGTTTCATTTATTGTAATATGTTTTTGTTTGTATTTATTTTATGCTTTATACTATATTATCTCTAGTAGGTATTTTTCCTTTTGTAGTTATAGTTCAGTATGGTTTTATTGTCCAAAAAAAGATATTGTCTAAACTGTTATGCATTTAATATTCATTGGAGGATTATTTAGTCAATCCTTACTTATCAGGGGAAATCTTCCACCACTGTAGACTGGCTCACATCTTTATTTATTTATTTATTCTTTTGTTTTGTTTTTTATATGTTAGATTTTGTTTTTGTAATATAGTGTTTTATTAGCGTTTGTACTTCTGATGGGGTCTTATTGCCTATGAGATTTTCAACACTCATTTCTACCTTATGATTACTACAGTATGTCTTAATGTTTTGCCTCAGCTGGTCATATTTTTTGCTGTCCACTAGAAAGTGTCTAATTGTGTTTGGTTCTTGACACTCTTCGCATGTGGGTTCCTCTATCATGAAATATCCAGTTCCAAGCTTGAGCCTTAACAATTTGTTATTAATTGGTATTTTTAGTTCATCTTGTGCTTGACATTTTTTGCTTGTTTTTTTTTCAGGATTTTATGTGTGTGTCTTCCTTTTTTGCTTTGGTCCCATGCTATTATCCACTCTTTAGTTATTGCTTGGGCAATTAAGCTCTTAATTTCAAACTTCCCTAAGCCTACTTCAATTTTGTTATAACTAGTTCTTACCCCTTTGGCTTCTTTGTCTGCAAGCTCATTTCCTGCTATCCCAACATGTGATGGTATCCATGTTAGTGTGACACTGCATCCTGCGTTGTGTAGATATGTATTGACCTGTAGTATTTCCTCTATTAATATCTGGCCTGCTACATTCGTTTCTGATAGCTAATACTGATGAAAGGGAATCTGTGAGGATGGTTGCTTTATTTGGTGGGTTTTCTGCAACTATTTCTAAAGCTTTTAAATAAATTAATACTTAAGGTTTATATTTCTGACCCTGTCCACTAAAAGTTTTTAGGATCCTTCTTTATTCTTGTACCCAGTTTTTATTATTTTCTTATGGATATTCTTATAAATGAGTGTATTTTTAAAAAAAATGTTATATTTCTAGTTTTTGCAAGCAATGACATTGGAGAGCTCTTTGCGGTTTTTGGTTGGGACAGAGTCAGGGCTTCGGGAACTGGAGAGGGTCTATGCGGGCCACCGGGGGCCACTTTTGTCGGTGGTGAAACGTCGAGGGCTTGCCTGGTTTGGGCATGTGGCTCGTCATGACTCCCTTTCGAAAACGATCCTCCAGGGAACAGTCGAAGGTAAACGGAGAAGAGGAAGGCAAAGAAAATCCTGGGCTGATAACATCAAAGTATGGGCAGGACACGGTATTTCCACACTTGTACGCATTGCTGAGGATAGAGAGCAGTGGAGGACCCTGTCTGCTGATGCTTCCACCATGGCACCCCTACGACCCATGACGGGTTACGAGTTGAGATGATGATATTTCTAGTCCTTATTTGTTATCTGCACCATACTGTTTGGTAAAAACATTAAGTATGGTGTTTTTCTTTATCTGTCTATATTTCAGTTCCAAAAACTATTTTTCTTTGTCAGTTATTGGTATTGCAGTAGAGCGTAGGTTATCCGAATGTGAATTATCCGAACCACTGTCGCTGCCAAAAATAAAATGACTGTATAACCATGTAAAACAATTGGGTAAGTTCAAAATAAATGTAATATACATTGTTTCTTCAAAACTTTTTGGTTGTTATTTACAAACCATTTCCTAAATCAATTATTTTTTTTTAATACTTCATATTTCAAAATAAAGAAGTAATAACCTTTCGTACAATAATTTAATTGTTTGCCTGATTACACTTTGTTTCAAATAAAGTGGATATTTTCATGTATGTTTGATTATCCAAACTATTTGATTAACTGAACCAACCTTGGTCCCAATTAGTTCGGATCATTGGCGCTCTACTGTTTATCCACATCTGTGCCCCCTGTGGGATCTGTCATGCTGCAGGTGCATATATTTCGCTCCTCTTATGGAGCATTAGTTTTTTGCTGGTAATTAACTTTCATCAAAATAATTGGTGTGTAATTATGACGCATCCACACAAAATAGGTAATATGTTGTCATAGCTCGGGGTTTCCCAAACTTACAGCAATGGCATACACCTAATGAGAGTTTAGTATTACTAGTGTACCCCTGTCAAGCGAAGATAATTTGGGGGTAAATTTTAACAATACTGTTTTATCTGTACTAGAGCAAATGTAATATATTCTATTAATTGGTTGATTTATATCTGTGTGTGTTGGTGGGGCTTGGGGAGGTGGGTGCTTGCTTACTGTCCCGCATGTTTTTTTTTGCTCGACTTACTTTCATCATTATATGTGCTTCATTTCTTACAATTTCCTGTGGCATAAATTATTTCTCTCCTTGTTCTCTTCCCATGCATTTGGCCATTTTATCTCTTTCCTAATATTAACTTTTTTAGTGTTTACCAGCTTTCCTCATTAAAAAAAAAAAATTTAAACACAGTACTTTAGCAATTGTATATGTGTTACCTTCTTCTTCTTTCGTTCGCTTGAAATATATTGTCTATATCTGCAATGTTGTTTCTTGTATAAACTTCACTGTCTTTTGTAGTTCATACAGAGGTCCGTATAGTTTTGATTCCAGTGTTGTTTCTCTGGGCCAGTGGGTTTGCCTCAATATATCATATTCGGGGCAATCTTGAAGTATTTGCTCCGCAGTCTGGGGTGCCTGTCCACATGTACACATGGCTGAATTGCCAATCTTGAATTTTGTATACATGTGGCTGCGGAGTCGGTTGTGTCCTGTTCTGAGGCGCAGAATGACAATTTGTTCTGATCTGTTCATAGCTTGGTAGTCATCCTGTGTTGGTGGCT
This sequence comes from Oreohelix idahoensis, assembly GCA_024509875.1. NCBI lineage: Eukaryota > Metazoa > Mollusca > Gastropoda > Stylommatophora > Oreohelicidae > Oreohelix > Oreohelix idahoensis. Next base: position 42,850 of record JAMPIV010017860.1, read on the forward strand.
TTCTGATTGATTTGATCATCTTTTTCTTTTGATGGTACGTAACTGGTACATCCGGATGCTCGTCTGCAGCACCTTCTTTAGCCAGTCCGTCTGCTCTCTCATTTCCTGGTATTCCACAATGAGACGGTATGCACTGCATGGCGACCCTGTGCTGGTTGCATAGTTCAGAAAGTAGGGCTTGTATACCTGGCAATTTTCTGGACTGAAGTGCTTGGAGTGCTGATCTTGCATCTGTCAGGAATACTATAGGCTGTGGACCGAGATTGGTGTTCAATAGTTTCTCAGTTGCCACCTTGATTGCCTGGATTTCTGCATCATAGTTGTTACAGAATTTCCCCGTTGGTTCTCTGACCGTATCCCTAGTGTTGTTTGGGTATTCTATGTACACTTCTGCTCCTCCATTCTTTACTGCATTCTGTGCTGACCCATCCGTGTATACTTGGACCCAGAGGTCCTGTGGGTATTCATCATCCAGGAAACTGAGAGTGACTGTCCTACGTTGCACGCTGTTTTGTTCATCCCTGTCGAATATTCCTTTCACTTTTGTCTGGATGTGTACTGGTAGTCCAGGCTCCTCTCTCCAAGAGGTTTGTTCTGGCACAGACTTTAGGGGGCTGTTAACTTCAGGCAGGTCTGAGGTTTGTCTACGAAATCGTTTGGCCTGGTGGATAAAACTGCTTCTTTTCAATCGCCCCATTGCTAGGTTTTGGAATCTGTCCTTCATTGGATGGCTCGGCATACAGAGGAACTTTTCTGCCTGTGTTAGCACTTTCATGTCTTTGCATTCTCTCAGTGCTTGTATCCTCCCCATTTTCTCCATCTCCACTATAGGCGTTGATTTCATTGCCCCCGTGATGACCCTAAGCGCCTGGTTTTGCACCTTATCTAGCTCTTGTAATGTGGTGTTTGTTGCTGGACACCACGCAGCTGACCCATATTCCAGGTGTGGTCGTATGCCCTGCTGGTAAACTTTACTAAGTATTTCCCCGCTGGCTCCCCATGTGGTTCCACTTAGTTTTCTCAGGATGGCTAACTTCCTCCTGGCCTTTGTTGCTGCCTTGTTGATGTGCTGCTTCCATGTCAGCCTATCATCGAATGTAACTCCGAGATAGGTGGGTTGTTTATCTTCTCTCAGGAGCTCTTCGTTTATCTTGATGACACCAGCTTTTTGTTTGGGAGAGAGGGTGAAGAGCGTTGCTGCACTTGTCTGTGTTGATGCTGACACACCATCTATTTGCCCATGAGGTTAAGGCATCTGTAGCTCTTTGTAGCAGTTTGGTGGCCACTGTTGCATGCTCATCTGTGCACCATATTACCAGGTCATCAGCGTACATTGCCACTTTCATTCCACGTGGTAGTTCAGCAACCAGGTCGTTGATATAGACTAGGAAAAGTGTGGGGACAGAACCCCTCCTTGAGGGATGCCATGACGCAGTAGAATTTTCTTACTCTTGAGGCCATCTAGTTGTACTCTGGCTCTTCTGTTATGCAAGTATGCTTTCACCCATTTGTACATCCTACCATTCACTCTACAATTTCTCAGTTTCTTCAGAAGCCTTTCCTTCCAAACCTTGTCAAATGCTATCCTTAGATCTATCCATGATGCTAGTACCAGTTTCTTATCTTGGAATGCATCCTCAATTTCTTGGGAAAGGTAAGTTGCCTGATCTTCGGTAGAGTAACACTGCCTAAAGCTCGCCTGCTGTGGTACAAGAAGGTTTTCACTTTCAAGGTACCACTGTAGCCTGAGGTTGATGATACGTTCCATTGTTTTGCAGAGGCAGCCAGATATTGAAGATCTACAGCAGCTTTGTTTTTGCTGCGGTTCCCAAGTTCTTAATCATTTCATTGGACACTCCATCAACTCCTGGCGACTTTCTCATTTTCAATTTGGATATTGCAAGCTCTAGTTCTCTGAATGTGATTGGTGCCTCCATAACTTCAGGTATGGTTCCATCTCGTCCTGTGTATTGTTGTTTCTCATGAGTCTCCTGTTGCTTCTCTGGGCTAACTTCGATGTTGTTATCTTTAGCAAAGGAGTCTGCAAAGTGATCAGCTGCCTGTTTTCCCATGAGGATGTTTCCATCAAAGAGCAATCTTTGAGTTTCTCCCTGTACCCTCATCGTTAAGTTGTTTTACCAGCTTCCACAGTTTCCTTGTATCTCTTTCGAAGTTCAAGGACTCTGTTTTCTCCTTCCAGCTTCTCCGCCTGGCCTGCAACTTGGCCCTTTGAAATTTGGCCTTAGCTTGCTGGTAGTTATTGTGGTGTTCTTGGCATGGACTGGTCTCTGCCTGCTTTCGAGATGTTTCCACGTCGTTGTGCAGCTGCTCTTGTTCACTATTCCAATATGGTTTGTAGTGCTTACGAGCCCCTCTAGGTATTGTTTCACGAGCAGCCTGTAATATGCATCTGCTGAATTCATTGACTAACTTATTGATGTCTTTGTCTACAGTCAGATCTCTAGCCAGTATACTAGTACGATGCTGGTACATTGTCCAGTCTGCCTTCTTGTAGTTCCACCTAGAGAGAGTGCTGCTCTCCTTGACAAGTTCATTTTCCACAATTAGGAAGACTGGCCAGTGGTTGCTGCCTCCAAGTTGTTTCCGTACAATGCATGTAGTGTTCCACTCCAGGCCGGGTGAGTGGAATGCCAGGTCTGGTGTAGAGGTGGTGTGCCATGATCTCGAGTAGAAGGTTGGTGGGTCGATTGCTCTTCCTTCAAGATATTTTCGAGCTCTAATTTTTTGCTGTAGCTGTCTTTTTTACTATTGATGCCTTCAGCATTCCAGTGCATTATTTTAAGTGGTCTTTGCTTTGCTTGGTCAGTAGCTCTATTCTCATGCCTCCTGGCTCCAAGGGGCAATTAAGAAGGACCCCCAGTAGTAGGGGTTGGGCCCTTTTGAGGCAGAGGGCCCGGCACTGCACCTGCATGGGTGTCCGTTACAGGGCGAGTGCCATAACGTTTTGTAGATATAGGCATATTTCCATTGCGCATGTGTGTGGCATCCTGATTGCTGTGGTGCACCTCTTGGCTGGTTGTCTCTGTCTTCAGCACCTTGACTTGCTAGGGCAGACTGTGGTCTTGCTCGAGTGTAGGAGGGCCTGGCCAGTCTTGGTTTTTCGGCCGCTGATGGCTGTACTTGAGTATCATTTCCACGTCAAGGAGCTGGCCTTGATGGGGTACGTGTTACCTAAATGCTATTGTAAACTAAATAAAATCCTCTCACTCATATACATATCAGACCACTAGGTTTTCTTTATTTTGGACATGCACACTAATAAAATCGACAGACCTTATGTCTTGGTTGAATGTCTCATGCCTTGCATAATCAGGGCTAAATTCTTAACACAGAAATATAAATATTAAAAAAAACACACTCATTCATGACATGAATATGAAAAGTCTTGTCATTATTTTCAGATACATTCCCAGAGAGACCAACACTGGCACCTCTGACCAGGAAAACTGTCTATATCATGTCTGCTGATGATCACGAAGCTCATGTAGAGCTGGCCGAGTCCTTTGCTGAATTCTTGAGAGTGAGTATTAGTACTTGATTATGACCTAAAACTGTTATCTGCACCAGCACATCAGATAGATAGAATAGCATCTGGGCTGTAGTAGGAAGCTTGGTAATGATCTTCACCTGTTTTGACTGTATTAGGTTTAGTTAGTATCAAACAAAGTGAGTGTCCTTGCAATTCTCTGAGGTCTTCTACAGCAGAATATCACACAAGGGGACTAATATGAGGTCTCATCAGAGACCCCCGGAGAACCACACGAGGCTCTGGAATACTCAAGAGACCGCTATTTTTGAGAGGAATTGACATTGTACACCACTGGACATGATGCATGGTAATCTTCATTATCATGGCAGTGGGTTACTAGGATTGCTTATTACAAGGGAAATTATAAGGCTACTGTATAGTCATCTAGTTATTAGCTGTTAAAAGGCATCACTGTTTGACAGTAACCGATGTAGTCCTCGGGGGGAGGGGGGGGGGGGGGGGGTCTAAGGATTCAATGAAAGAACCTCTTTCTCTGGTATGTCTTACAAGGTGACCAATTGTGATGTTACATATGGGGCTAGTAACCTCATCATGTAAAGCTACTGAAGTATGGTGGGGACTTTGATGCAGGCCTCCTGCAAGGAGGCAGCTGTATAGGCAGCTCCATGCTAAATAAGAAGCAAAAAAAGGAAATGAATGAAATGTGGCTATTAAACATTTATGAAAATAAAGGTTTATATGTGGTGCAGTTTTTAGCAGTATGTTATGCACTCTGTCGATGTGTTTTCGCAGCAGTAGCATCATAATCATTAACCTTCTGCAAATTTGCACCATGTCTTTCTGCCTTACACCATCTACCCAAGATCTTTCCCTGTCTTTTTTATCCCTTTCATTTCTGTCTCCACCTTTCTTCTCCATGTGTTTGTCATTCTCCCTCTACTTCTCTCGCCCTTGGATTCCAGAGCAAAAACTGCCTTGTTGACAATATTGACATGTTGCTCACCAGGTCTTCTTCTCATATCCTGTTCCAAAGGTGCCTGGTTTTTTCCTGCCCATACCTGTTACTGTTTTTGTAACTTAAAGCTCCTACATGATGGGGAGGGGTATATAGACAACTTAGTGGATTTACAACACCCATGACGCCATCCCCTCCTTAGAAAACTCAACTAATTTTGTCCTCATTTGAAGCATAGCATGACATGAGTTTATTGTTTAAGTGATATATAAAGGGTTAACAACCAATATCCCTGAACACAGATGAAATATAAACTAAGCTGTTTGGCCGCTAATGACCACAGCTTATCACATTGATCATGGAGGCAAACTACAGTGTAAACTAAGGAAGTCCAGAAAATACTCATAATGGGTGACTCTCAGAAAGGACCTAACATAAGTGGCCATCCTAACATGCTAACTAGCACTAGTCCTATACAACATCCCAGGATTAACCATGAACTAAGTGTCAAATGCCTCTGTCCCACCCATGGCCATGAAAATGCAGATTGTAATACCTGCTCTCCAAAATGGCGAGCTTTCCAGCGCGGCTGCCAGCAACTGAATGACTGGGCCTTCATGCGGTGACTCCAACGTCACTCACCTGCATAAACTAAATTACTGCTCCAGACTGAGCAGCTAAGTCACGGCAACTTTAAACATACCGTGACAGTAATAATATCTCACTAATACGGAATAGATTACAAGAACCAGGCATGTGCCTGTTAACAAGAGATGAGAAGAAGATGATGGAGATGGATAGGATACATACTGAGGAAACCTCTTGATAGCATTACCATGCCTTGTTCTGGAATCCTGAGGGTATGAGAGGTAGTGGGAGACTAAATGGAGAAGAGAACTGGAGACAGACATGAAAAGACCTTGAGGTAATGGCACGGGACAGGAAGACTTAGCATAAGTTTGTTGAAAGTTTATGCTTCATGGGTAGCTGAAGGGTGATGATGATGGCAGTGGTGCTATTCTTTGCTCCCCTTTCGGGCCGTGTTAACACACAAGCAATTTTTGCTGCATACAGCTGTGTATTTTAGAATGTGTGGATGTGCAGTCCGTTAGTAAGAAACAGAATGGTATGCACATCATTTTTAGAGTGGAACCTTGTAATGACAATTTAAAAAACAATTAATTTAATTTCATATTTTGTTTTATTTATTTATTTTTTTCTCGTTCTCTCATCATTTCCCTGTCCATCGTCTAACTCCTCTCCAACTCTCTAACACATTATTATTACACAGCCCTACAAAAAAAAAATTTTTTTTTGGTGCCAAACATTTTACTCTTGATTGTACATAAATGAGGCCTGCTCAATCCAAATATCACATTTACTTGTCTGTAGCAGCTCTAGTTTTTGAGATACAGACATTTTTGTATTTCATTAATACAGGGTGACCCCAAAAAAACGGTCCCGCTCACGCACTTTTTGTGCGCGTGCGGGCCCGTTTTTTTTTTGGGTCACCCTGTATTATTACAATATTTTCTATATAAGGCTATGTAAAAAAACTATTGCTGTCTAGTCCTTTACAAAAGAAAACTGCTTGTTTACTCTCAGTTTCAGTTTTCCAAGAATCTTCCCAGAATTGCCTTTTTTTAGATTTTAAGCCACTGCATGCATGTTAGTATGCTACTTATTTTATTACACTTCTAACAGAGAATGGCATCATCTTCAAGAAGAGCATGTTTTCTTTCACCGCATTTATTTTGTTATATTTGTGGAGAGTACACTTTCAAAGAAGAACATAGGAAGCATATTACTGTTTTTGTGAAAAAGGCATATTTTGCTTACTTTAAAGTAAAACTAGGTGACCAGGACAAGTCTTGGGCTCCTCATATTGTTTGCAAAACATGTGTTGAACACCTGCGACAGTGGACTTGTGGGAAAAGAAAATGTTTAAAATTTGGAATTCCAATGGTTTGGAGAGAGCCCAAGAACCACTATAATGACTGTTATTTCTGTGTTGTGAATATTAAGGGAATTAATGAAAAAAATCACAAAAAGTGGAAATATCCAGATTTAGATTCTGCTAGGAGATGACATACCAATTCCAACTTTCAGTCAGATTTCGGATTCCCTGCTAGAAGATGAGACAGCAGTGGCATGTGGAACGACAAGTGACAGTGATAGTGATTTCGAAGATGATTTTTCAGATGCTCAACGCTTCGACCAGCTTGAACTAAATGATCTAATCCGAGATCTATATCTCTCCAAGGAATCTTCAGAACTTTTGGCTTCAAGATTGAAAGAAAAAAAATTACTGACTGCTGAAACAAAGGTTACATTTTATCGCAGCAGAGAGCAAAGTTTTATTCCATTCTTTTGTAAAGAAAACAACCTTGTGTTTTGTACTAATGTAGGAGGTCTTGTTAACAAAATGGGTGTAAGTTATACACCAGATGAGTGGCGACTTTTCATTGACAGCTCTAAAAGAAGTTTGAAGGGTGTTCTCTTACACAATGGTAACAAATATGGCTCAATTCTAATTGCTCATTCTACTACAATGAAGGAGGAGTATGCTACAATAAGCACAGTTCTGGAAAAATTGAAGTATTTAGAACATAACTGGATGGTTTGTGTAGATCTTAAAATGATGAATTTCTTGCTTTGCCAGCAAATGGGATTCACCAAATATCCATGCTTTATATGTTTGTGGGATAGCAGGGCAAAAGATATGCACTGGACAAAGAAACAGTGGCCGTTGAGGGATGAATTTAAAGTTGGAGAAAAAAAATATTGTCAATAAGCCTCTCATTGATCGAAAAAAGAGTTCTACTGCCACCATTACATATAAAGCTTGGCTTGATGAAGCAATTTGTTAAGGCACTGAACAAAGATGGTACCTGTTTTAATTACTTATGCAGAAAGTTTCCAGAATTGAGCATAGACAAACTTAAAGCTAGAATTTTTGATGGACCTCAAATTAGAAAGTTAATAAACGATCCAAATTTTATTGATTCCATGAACAAAACAGAGTCCACAGCCTGGTCATCATTTGTTTTAGTTGTGCAAAACTTTCTGGGTAACTTTAAAGCAGACAATTATTCTGAATTAGTTGGAAACATGCTGTCGAGTTTTTGTGAACTTGGATGCAACATGAGCATAAAATTGCACTACCTCCATAACCATTTACATTTATTTCCGGAGAATCTTGGCGACTTTAGTGAGGAGCAAGGTGAAAGATTTCACCAAGATATAAAAACAATAGAAGAGAGATACCAGGGACTTTGGGATGCCCACGTGATGGCAGATTACTGTTGGACCCTTAAGCGGGACTGTCCGGGCATATCACATTCCAGGAAGTCCTCGAAAAGATCCTTTTTGCGTGTTGACTAAACAAGTGCTGGTGATAAAGTTTTATTACATTTTTGGTATTATGTGCACAGTAATTACATATAGTATGAATGCAGAATAAAGTCAAAATGCCACTGATAGCACCTAACTCTAGGATTGTACATAACAATTGCCCTACTAATATGGTCATTCTTAGTTATCTCAAAAACTAGAGCTGATAGAAAAAATATCATTACATTTTTGGAATCAGCAACCCAAAATTACCCAAGAACAGCTATAAAATTTAAGGCACCAAAATTGACTATGACCTAATGTATCCAGTGATAAGAAATACTACCTATAAAATCGACTATGACCTAGTGTATCCAGTGATAAGAACTACCCATAAAATTGACTATGACCTAGTGTATCCAGTAATAAGAGAGTTAAGAAGGACACATGAGACAAATAAATAACAATGGTTACTACCCATAAAATCGACTATGACCTAGTGTATCCAGTGATAAGAAGTACTACCCATAAAATCGACTATGACCTAGCGTATCCAGTGATAAGAAGTACTACCCATAAAATTGACTATGACCTAGTGTATCCAGTGATAAGAAGTACTACCCATAAAATTGACTATGACCTAGTGTATCCAGTGATAAGAAGTACTACCCATAAAATCGACTATGACCTAGTGTATCCAGTGATAAGAAGTACTACCCATAAAATTGACTATGACCTAGTGTATCCAGTGATAAGAAGTACTACCTATAAAATTGACTATGACCTAGTGTATCCAGTGATAAGAAGAACTACCCATAAAATTGACTATGACCTAGTGTATCCAGTGATAAGAGAGTTAAGAAGGACACATGAGACAAATAAATAACAATGGTTACTACCCATAAAATCGACTATGACCTAGTGTATCCAGTGATAAGAAGTACTACCCATAAAATCGACTATGACCTAGTGTATCCAGTGATAAGAAGTACTACCCATAAAATTGACAATGACCTAGTGTACCCAGTGATAAGAAGTACTACCCATAACATTGACTATGACCTAGTGTATCCAGTGATAAGAAGTACTACCCATAAAATTGACTATGACCTAGTGTACCCAGTGATAAGAAGTACTACCCATAAAATTGATTATGACCTAGTGTATCCAGTGATAAGAAGTACTACCCATAAAATCGACTATGACCTAGTGTATCCAGTGATAATAAAGCAAGCTACAGGAATATAAACATAAAATGGCTGCCACTTATGGATGTTAAAAAGAAAAGGATGTTAAAAAAGGGAAATTAAAAAAAACCCAAATATGACACTGGAATTAAGAACCTGGTGCCACGATACCAAAAATGTGTTGAAGTCAATTGTGACTATGCTGAGAAATAATGTAAATGTGTGGTCCACTTTTGGCTGCAATAGATCATTTTTATATATGATGGTTTTTTTATTATTTTAAAACGGGAATTACTTAAAAAACGCGCCTCGTATTTCTTATCACTGGATACACTAGGTCATAGTCGATTTTATGGGTAGTACTTCTTATCACTGGATACACTAGGTCATAGTCAATTTTATGGGTAGTACTTCTTATCACTGGATACACTAGGTCATAGTCGATTTTATGGGTAGTACTTCTTATCACTGGATACACTAGGTCATAGTCAATTTTATGGGTAGTACTTCTTATCACTGGATACACTAGGTCATAGTCAATTTTATGGGTAGTACTTCTTATCACTGGATACGCTAGGTCATAGTCGATTTTATGGGTAGTACTTCTTATCACTGGATACACTAGGTTATAGTCGATTTTATGGGTAGTACTTCTTATCACTGGATACACTAGGTCATAGTCGATTTTATGGGTAGTACTTCTTATCACTGGATACACTAGGTCATAGTCAATTTTATGGGTAGTACTTCTTATCACTGGATACACTAGGTCATAGTCAATTTTATGGGCAGTACTTCTTATCACTGGATACGCTAGGTCATAGTCGATTTTATGGGTAGTACTTCTTATCACTAGATACACTAGGTTATAGTCGATTTTATGGGTAGTACTTCTTATCACTGGATACACTAGGTCATAGTCGATTTTATGGGTAGTACTTCTTATCACTGGATACACTAGGTTATAGTCGATTTTATGGGTAGTACTTCTTATCACTGGATACACTAGGTCATAGTCGATTTTATGGGTAGTACTTCTTATCACTGGATACACTAGGTCATATAGTCACTTTTATGGATAGTACATAGTCGATTTTATGGGTAGTACTTCTTATCACTGGATACACTAGGTCATAGTCGATTTTATGGGTAGTACTTCTTATCACTGGGTACACTAGGTCATAGTCGATTTTATGGGTAGTACTTCTTATCACTGGGTACACTAGGTCATAGTCGATTTTATGGGTAGTACTTCTTATCACTGGATACACTAGGTCATAGTCGATTTTATGGGTAGTACTTCTTATCACTGGATACACTAGGTCATAGTCGATTTTATGGGTAGTACTTCTTATCACTGGATACACTAGGTCATAGTCGATTTTATGGGTAGTACTTCTTATCACTGGATACACTAGGTCATAGTCGATTTTATGGGTAGTACCTCTTATCACTGGATACACTAGGTCATAGTCGATTTTATGGGTAGTACTTCTTATCACTGGATACACTAGGTCATAGTCGATTTTATGGGTAGTACCTCTTATCACTGGATACACTAGGTCATAGTCAATTTTATGGGTAGTACTTCTTATCACTGGGTACACTAGGTCATAGTCGATTTTATGGGTAGTACTTCTTATCACTGGGTACACTAGGTCATAGTCAATTTTATGGGTAGTACTTCTTATCACTGGATACACTAGGTCATAGTCAATTTTATGGGTAGTACTTCTTATCACTGGGTACACTAGGTCATAGTCGATTTTATGGGTAGTACTTCTTATCACTGGGTACACTAGGTCATAGTCGATTTTATGTGTAGTAACCATTGTTATTTATTTGTCTCATGTGTCCTTCTTAGCTCTCACTTTCTTTCCTTTCTCTGCCAAAGACCTTGTGGCCACAGCATTAGCTATTTTCTTGATCTTTTGTCCCAGCAAGACGAATCACCTATTTTCATTTTTTTTTTTTTCATATCCACGTACCCAAATGACAATGACAGAGGAAGTTTCTCTCTCTAAAAATATTTCATCAGCCGCAATAATAACAAACTATAGTCTCAGAGAAGATAAACAAAAGAAATAAACACAAGAGCTGTGTGTTTATTGACAGAGCATTTTGTTAAAAGGTGCAACAAATAAATATAAAACAATACACACCATCTGTGCAATATATATATATATATATATATAGCTAGCTGTTTGTAATACCAGTATATACATGTATTTTTTTCTGTATGCACTATCTGTTATTCTTGCTATAATTTGCGGCATAACCATCCCTTTTAGATAATTATGTTGCAATCTCTACTACAGGTGCATTGCTACTGCAAAGTGATTTTACCATCAGATAGTGATCAGCACGTTAGAGGGTTAGAGTGGTTCCTCACCAGTGTCAGCAGTTCTGACTACCTGATTTTTATAAACTCTGAGGGAGCAGAGAAGCTAACCAAAGCATATTTGAGTAAAATGGCTTTCCAGAACAGACAAGAGGGTCCTCAGGGGGATCTCTTCGACTTTGGTCTGAAGCACATCCTGGGCAATAAGGACGTGAGAGAGACAAATTTAGTTCTTGTATCATTTTATGGAAACCATTGCCAAAAGTATTTACAGGCTTCTGAGATCTTCATGCTTCCCAAGTACCTACATCATTTCCTTCAGAAGATTCACAAGCTTGATGCTGCAGGTGCCAAGATCTATGATGTAAGTGATTTTGATTATTGTTTGTTTATCATGTGCCCAGAATTTCATTCAATGATCTGGTGTAAAGAGAATATTGAAGGTGGTAGTTTTGTGAGAAGTTATTTTCTTATTGAACTTTTATCTTAATGATAATAATAATGTAATATAATAATAATAATAGCCCCTTCAGTCATAACTGACCATAGGTATGTGCCCCTGAGGTGACAGCCCTCAGCTGCTTATTTTCCTGGTGTTCCTTTCGATGTTTTCTCCTCTCTTCGCAGATAGCATTGCCACTTGGTGCGATCGGTAGCTTCATACTTCCAGGTTGCTGGATTTATGTCCAGTGCCCTCATGTCTCTCTTGCATACATCTTTAAATCTCAGCTGCAGTCGCCCAACTGTTCTTTTGCCATCTGCCAGTTGTCCATAGAAGATATCTTTTGGGATGCAACCATCATCCGTGAGGCTGACATGGCCAAGCCAGCATAGTCTGCACAGTCTAAGCAGTGTATACATGCTTTGAAGGACAGCATGTGTCCTAATGAGCCGCATAATTTAAAGGCAGTTTAAATGCGTTTAAACTTATCTTTTAAGTATGGCTTTTACCAGTTCAAAGTAGTTATGCCACATTTACTTATGCTTTTCCCTATTTTATCCTAAAGTTGTAACCTTCCTTATGCAAAGTTGCACAACAAGCACTTTTTTAGAAGTGAAGAAGGGTCTTATAAAGCTCATGATGATGTTCAGTCTACCATATTTGAGAATTAAGAGATGAGAAGAATGCACTGGTGACAGGGCACACACAGAGGAAACCAGTTGTTAGCATTGCAAGGTATTATTTGTTCTGGAATCCTCCGGGTAAGAGAGGTAGAAGGAAACCCCCAAAACAAAAACATGGAGAAGACAACTGGTGACAGAAATGAAAGGGATAAGAAAGACCTGGAACTGATGGCACTTGACAGGAGGACTTGATGTGTTTTTGAAGGCCTATGCTCCTTGGGGATTTAAAGGGTGATAATGATGACACACCATTAGAAAGGTCACACAGAACATTCTTGAACACCATTCTTCCAACAACACTAAACAGTACTACTAAAAGGACTAAGAAAGAAAGCAAGAACCTGTAACAAGACAAGGACTGTTGGGTTAAAATGAATCATTGACTGGATAATGCATTTTAATGTTCATTCCTGTGTAACATGATTATTTGTTTATATTTTGTGTATATAATCAGCCCTCATTGCTGTTTGTAAAGATAAAGATTAAATACATTCTTTACCAAAACTGTATGTTTCAGCATTCACTACAACATTTTCATTCGCTGTAATAGTTCTTGAAAAGCCCATAAACTGACAGCTGTTTAATTGTTGACAGTAATATTTCTGTTCCAACTTTATTTTCCAGAGTATGCTGCCTATGAATGTTGAAAACATTCCAAAATTGTCTGAAGGGGCCAGAATGCTAGCTGCCAGCAAGTCTGTTAAAATGTATCAGCAAAATAACCCTCATTGGCTTGAGAGTACCTTTGGTGACCTAAAACCTCAGAAGCCGCCTGCATGTCACAGATTACCTTCTGACAAGTCTGGTGACTCTGCTTACGAGTCATCACCTTCTGACTGTTCAGACTCTGTGTCTCAACATATTTTTGACAGTCCAACATCAATTCCTTCAGTTATTGATTTTGACTTGGATGGTCAGCTGAGTTGTTTCACAATTACTGAAGTACGTGAAACGATGTTAGGAAAACCAGTGCTACAGGGATCAGAGCAAAATGAATATTCCTTCATACCACCTGAGTCAGCATTACAGATACACTGTGACAGTCTCAGCAAAGCTATGGCTGAGATCAACAAGAATAATGAAGTGCCTGAAAGAAGTATTGCAAAAAGTGGATTGTGGCATTTGCAACCAAAGTTTGATGAATATTCTGTCATACCACCTGAGTCGGGATCACAGGTACACTTTGACAGTGACAGAAGGGCTATGGCTGAGATCAACAGGAATGATGAAGAATCATTTTCTCAGGAACTTCATCCTCCTGCCAGCAGTAAAATCACTAACAGCTGTCTTGAAGCATATGAAGATTTATCAATGATAACAGTGATTCCGCCAGACAACCCTTTGGATATTCAGGTGGATAGTTTAAGCACTGCTTTTGAAGACATCAATGCTGACTCTTATAACATTGTACTGAAGGGAAGTGCCAGGCTGTTGATGTTACGTGAATCAGAGAACAGTGATATGGAATCACAGTTTGATTCTGTCAGCATTTGAGCAGTTAGGTTTTTTTTAAAGCAGCAATTTTTATATTTAGTGACAATTTTTCCTCCCCTACTTAGCCGGTTACCATTGGTAATGATGTATAAATGTTCTGTGCGATATCATTTTTCCAAATAAAGAGATAACATCTTAATACTGGCCTGCAGTTTATACAAGAGTAAATTATTCTTTTGTAAATACCAAGTTGTCGTGACCCTTTTCCACAATAACACACTTGATTGGGTCGTCATCTTGGCTGCATTATCTAGGGGTTTACAATTACTATTTCTATGCTGATGTAACAGACTCACTACACCTCATACCACTTCAATCCTCCTATTTTACGGACGCATCCATTTATGAAAGTCTGTAGCTTTTTGATGTTTTTGTTGTTCTCTAGGTATGACCTCACATGGATAGGAAAAACTACATCAAATCCATGTTTCTAATCTCAAAAGACAGTATAACATATCCACTTTACAAAGTTACAAATTTCATTCATATGCTATGGGACAAACAATACACTACTACAGTATCAAAAGCACATATTTCATTCATTCATAACCCTCCACTCCCAAAGGAGCATAGGCCTTCAACAAACACATGCCAAGTCCTCCTGTCACGTGCCATCATCTCAAGTTCTTTCCATGTTTTCCTCATCATTTTCACCTCTGTTTCCAACTCTCTTCTCCATGTACTTCTTGGTCTTCCTCTGCCTCTCTTGCCCTGGGGGTTCCAGAACAAGGACTGCCTTGTAATGCTATCAACAGGTTTCCTCAGTGTGTGTCCTATCCATCGCCATCGTCTTCTTCTCATTTCTTGTTCCACTGGCACTTGTCTAGTTCTTGTCATCAGTTCCACGTTGGTAACCTTGTCATACCATTTTAATCCCTCTATTCTACGCAAGCACCCATTTATGAAAGTCTGTAGCTTTTTGGTTGTTGTCTTTGTTGTTCTCCATGTCTCTGAGCCATACAATAGGACTGACTTCACATTTGAGTTGAAGATTCTTATTTTCGTGTTGGATCCTATTTCTCTTGATCTCCATATATTTCCCAATGCAATGAAAGCTCCTCTTGCCTTTTGTATTCTTATTTTGATATCGCTGTCTGTCCCTCCAACTTTGTCTATATTACTGCCAAGATATGTGTATGATTCTACATCTTGTATTGGTGTTTCTTCAAGTTCAACCCTGTTATCATTACCTGCATTTATTCGCATTATTTTTGTTTTTTCCCTGTGTATTTTCAGACCCAATTGCTGTGACCTCTCATCGAGTGTTTTCAATTTGTCCTGCATCTGATTACGGCTATGGGACAGAAGAGCCAAGTCATCAGCAAAATCCAGATCATCCAACTGCTTAGTCAGAGTCCACTGGATTCCATTTCTGTTGTGTGTTGTCGATGATCTCATAACCCAATCTATTGCCAGCAAGAAAAGAAATGGAGACAAGAGGCATCCCTGTCGCACTCCTGTTCTTATCCCAAACGGTTCTGTAAGCTGTCCTTCGTGAAGAACTCTGCATGTCATGTCTTCATATGTTTTCTTTATTAAATTGATGATCTTCAGGGGAACTCCATAATGCCTCAACAATTTCCAAAGTGATTCTCTGTCTACACTGTCAAATGCCTTTTCGTAGTCCACAAATCCGATGTATAGTGGTGAATTCCATTCCAGACTTTGTTCAACTATTATTCTCAAAGTGGCTATCTGGTCTGTACATGATCTGTTTTGTCGAAAACCTGCTTGTTCATCTCTCAGTTTCTTGTCTATGGACTCTTTTAATCTCTCAAGGATAATCCTGTTTAATACTTTTCCTGGCACTGATAGTAACATTATTCCTCTATAATTTGTGCACTCTTGTAAATTTCCCTTCTTAGGCAACTTAACCAGCTATCCTTCCTTCCATTCTGCTGGTATCTCTTCCTTTTCCCAGACTTTACCAAGTAATTTATATAACATCTCTGTAGCCGTGTCGATATCTGCTTTGATGGCCTCTGCTGGAATGCCATCAGGTCCAGACGCTTTTCCATCTCTTAGAAGCTTTATGGCTTTCTTTATTTCCTCCTTCGTTGGTCTTTCACCGTTAATTTGTAGCTCTTCTTCTGCTGGCTGGATGTCCGGCGGGTTTTGTGGAGCTGGTCTATTGAGAAGGTCCCCAAAATATTCTGTCCACCTCTTCATTTGCTCTTGTATATTGCTGAGCAGTTTCCCATTCTTGTCTTTTATGAGGCAACTTGTTTGCTTGTATTTCCCTGTTAGCTTCTTTGTGCTGCTATACAGTTCTCTCATATTTCCTTTGGCTGCAGCATCTTCTGCCTCTCTTGCCAACTCCTCAATATACTTCCTCTTGTCTCTTTTGATACTTCTTTTTACTTCTTTGTTTGCTTCTGTGTACACTTCTTGAGCCTTGGCTTTGGAACTTCTGGTTTTGCTTGTGTTTAACTCTGCTTTCTTGTTTTTTTCTGTCTTTTATCTTATTGATGGTTTCTGTTGTTATCCATGCTTTTTGTTGTCGTTCCCTTTTCCCCAGTATTTCTTCACATGTCTCCTTCCATACAGTTTTGACCTGCTGCCAATAGTCTTCTGTATTCTCTACATCTTCCAGCTGTTGGAGCACTTGGAATTTGTTGGATACTGTGACCGCAAATTTATCTCTTGTTTCTTGATTTCTTAGCTGTCCTACATTATACTGTTGTCTATAATTTTGCATTGTTGCATATCTCTTGAGTTTCATTTTTACTTTGGCTATCAGAAGATGGTGATCTGATGCCACATCTGCTCCTCTATATACCTTTACATCCTGCAATGATGATCTAAACTTCTTGTTTATGCATATATGATCAATCTGATTTTCTGTTCTATGGTCTGGTGATATCCATGTTGCCTTGTGTATTCTCTTATGTGGAAACATGCTTCCTCCTATAGCCAGTTGATTTGAAGCACAGAAGTTTGCAAATAGTTCTCCATTTTCATTCATTACTCCTAGCCCATGTTTTCCCATGACTTCTTCAAATCCGGTGTTGACTGTACCTATCTTTGCATTCATGTCACCCATCAGAATTGTGATGTCTCTTCTTTTTACTTTATCCATAATTTCCTGTAGTTTAGTATAAAATGCTTCTTTCACAGACTCTTCTTTGTCATTAGTTGGTGCATAACATTGGATGACATTTTACATGAATTTTCTTTTTAGCTGTTTTGAAAGTAGCTGTTATTATTCTGGGTCCAACAGCTTCCCATTCAATGAGTGCTTTCTGTGCTTCTTTAGATAACATAAGAGCTACCCCTTCACTGTGGTGTGAACTTTCGTTTTCATGTCCTGAGGACAGCACCAATTCACCTGTGATGAGTTTCTTCCTGTCTACCCCCTTCCACTTTGTTTCACACATTCCCAGAACCTCGATTTTGTATTCCCTCATTTCTGCTGCTACTTGCGCCACTTTCCCTTGTTCGTTTAATGTCCGAACATTCCAGGTGCCAAATCTGGAAGTTCTCCTAGAAGAAAGAAGGTTAGTCAGCAACACAGACTCCTTTCGGCTTTCTCTGTGTTGCATCATACGCCTCCCCACGAGAGGACCTTCCCCTGTCTTGGATGGCTGTGTTTTATTTTCTTTATTTGACTTGTCCATATTTGTTGAAGTTTTTTGTGGTTTAAATTTTTTACAGGATGGGGTAACCGGCCCCATGCCCAACCCTCCTTAGTCGCTTTCTACGACATGCTTGGCAGGGGACAGTGTTACTATTCTTTGCTCCCCTTTCGGGCCCCAGTAACACACGGGTGAAAAGCACATATTAATGCACTTTAAAAACGACCGGAATCTCATCTTAATGTATGTCAATCGGAAACTCCTTGAGTTGTATAATAGATCTAAATGCCAGAAGCACCACAGTAGGAACTACCAGTTTTTTGGTCTACCTCTGCCTCTCTTTCCCTGTGGATTCCAGAACAAGGACTGCCTTGTAATGCTATCAACAGGTTTCCTCAATGTGTGTCCTATCCATCGCCAGGGCCTTCTTCGAATCTGCTTGCTGTACAGTAGGTCATTGCATAACTATTATGACTCTTTCCATGTACAGTAGGTCATTGCATAACTATTATGACTCTTTCCATGTACAGTAGGTCATTGCATAACTATTAAGACCATTTCTCCATGTAGCTTTTAATTTCTTGCCACCAGTTAACAAATTTACCACCAGTGGCACAACAGGTTTATAAATGTAAAAAAAAAATATTATTTACATATAAAAAAAAATTATTTACAAGCTTGTAAATAGATGCTTGCCCGCAAAAACTGTGACCTGTTCTTTCTGTAGTGTCATTCATGAATTCGGTGTAGTGGAGTGAATGAAAAGGGTCCTATTTTTCATAATTTTCAATAGATTTAAATATATCTTTCATTTCTGTTTCTTCTGATTAAAGTCTACAGGGCTGTAGCATTCACTCAGTTTTTTTTTTTTCAGTTGAAACTGTATGTGTTTACACTTACACTGTTCGTAACACCTTATTTCCTTTGTATCATTGCTTTTAACCATTTTGCTCCTTACATAATTGTTTTCCACTGGTTGATTGCAAAGACTTCATAAATGGGTGTTCAGTTCATTTAGGTTCCATTGCATGGAAGTAAGAGGAGCCAGGTAGTCTAGTTTCATATCATTATGACATGCTGCAAAGTCTGTAGCAGCCCAGCTTGCGGGTAATTATGATATGGGGGAATTAAGATGAAAATGGAGATGGTCGTTTTATCACACCAAGTCTGCATGCATGCAGAATCATAACTACATCTTTTATGTATGGCAGTGGTTTTCTAAGCATTGTTGTTAATGTGTGGTCTTTAAATGGTAATTCTTTTTTTTTCTTAAATTGTAATAGAAGCATTTGCACTTTACTGGGACAGGAGAATGAACTTCCAGACATTGTAGGTATGAACTTCTACTTTTGCAGAGATGGTTGAAACTGAATATTCTGCAGATGTTTGTTTATTCATGTTTATGGTGGAAGTGCATTGTTGTTTTTAACGTGACTATTGTAAAGAGACCAAAGAGCAGAATTTTAGATTAGTTTCTAAATGAAGATTTATTTAACATATTATAGAATTTAATATATCCACAAAGCAGACCCCATTTCACATGCTATGTCCTATTTAATTGTACCCTTCGCATTTTGCTAACCCTTCATTTTATTGTCATTGCACATGACACATTACTTTCAATTTGTTGTCATTCCGTGTCACATTTCCTTCATCTTGTGTCCATGCCATGTCTTCTTTCTTTATTTTTGCCCTCTAATTTTGCATCTCTTTCATGTTATGTTCCTTTCATTTTTATGCATCCAGAGTTATGCTCCCTTCATTGTGTCCCAATTCCATTTGTTATACCACTTTCACTCTGTGAGAACATTAATTCAAACAGTTATGGAGATACAGTGTCAGTATCTCATCTTATGCAGTCTAATTCTCTCATGCACCATCTTAACTTATTTCTGACTGCACTCAACAGAATTAACAGAGCCACTGATACATTATGAATTCGTTTAGAGTGGTCTGATATATTAACTCTTAGTATACGAGCGACCTTTCATGACTACCATTACAGATTTTGCAATAAATAATTTATTTATAAAGATAACATAAGTGTTATATATCAAAATGTGAAGAAATGAAACCCCTATATCATGCACGTAACTAAATTGTTCAGTGGTTTTAAACATGCATTCAGCTATAAATTTTCGCTATTGACGGGGATCGATCATCGGCCTCTCTAGAAGGCCGCTCGTATACTAAGAGTTAATTACATTTTATATATATATTTATTAGGTAAGAAGTTCTTGCAGTGCATATCTGATGTATTTAATATTAGAACTGGCTGTTTTAATATTATATATTGTTGCTATACTTACTAGCCTTTAAATCTAATTATATGCAAGGTCTGATGTCTGATTATATTTAGTGTCTCTTATATTTGTCTTATGTACAAACAGTTTGTAAAGTCCTTGTGCAAATTTAAACTTTAATAACTTAGGATGCACACATGGTAGAAGAACACTGTCGACAGCGTATGAAAGCATAATTCAGAGCACTAAATGTGTTTTCTGCTCATCAAAATCACATTCTTTGGATGAATTTGATGTCAGAATCACAAATGCAATTCACTAAGTAGCTTTGCTTTGCTTTAAGATCCCCACGGGTTCGAGTTATTCACTCTTTTACCCTTCCAACAAAAATTTGGGTTGGAGGTTTGGGCTTTCTTGCAACCCCAGGGAGCTTCCTAGACTCAGCGTCATGTTACACCAGGCCCACCTTGGTGTGTGTGTGTAATGTCCTGAGGTTTGAAAGCTCTTTACCTGCAAAGGGGGTTATATCTCCGAGACAAGGAAGTGATAAATGGCAAGAGCAGCCAGACAACGGACACTTTTGGGCTTTCTTGCAACCCCAGAGAACCTCCCTCTAAGTGATGTATGTGCAATGCCACAAGTGCGGTTCTCTACCCTGCAAAGGGGGTTATAGTGCGGCGGTGGCACACTGCCAAACCTTCACCAGCCTACCGAAGGACGTCATCTAGACAAACACGCAGCTCTGCCCATTTGAACTGGGAAAACCCGGCAACCAGGACACTGGCAGCCTTATGGGGACAACGTTCGCCTTGGTTAGACTCACTAAGTAGCTACTGGAGATTATTTTCATCCAGTTGGAAAATTGGATTGGACGAAGTGTCACGGAAAGGGGCACTTATGTTGGAGTCTAAAAATGTTAACTGTACTGTGTTAAAACTTAACATACCATTTAGAGTGTATATATCTTAAGTTATTAAAGGTTAAAGTTGCTCAAGAACTTTATAAACACTCTTTGTATGTGTATATATATAAAATTAGGTATCTGATTATGTCTAATTCAAGGGTTCCCAGCCTGGGGTACATGTAACTCCAGGCGGTATGAGAAGATTGTTAATCGGAAATGGGGAACATCTGGTTAATACAAGTAACTATAATATCCTTTTGAAATAGTCCAAATGTAGTAACGTTAGTGAAAAAAGTGTGGATTGAAGAGAAAACAGTGAGTACTGTGCTCAGTCAAATCCAGAGCAAAAAATAAACTGGAGGCTGAACATGGTATCTCTTTCAAAAGCTGTTCAAGACTAAAACTGTTGGTTGACAAGAAACAAAATGAAGGATCTCGCTAATTTATTTGAGTGTTCTGACAAACACCCGGTGTAGGACCCACGGGTCTCTGAGGAGACAAAGGAAGAATAAGACTACTTCACCCATAGACGTGTGCAAGGCAACTAATATTAGGTGTTGTCTGGGGTTGGCAATCTCATCGTGTAAAACAAATTGCTACAGAAACCACGGCTGCATTAGCATATGACTCTTGGTGCAGGCTTCCCACAGGACCAGCTGCAGTTAGTGGCCCTGCTTTATAAGGAGTGCACAGGAAAATGATGATGATGTTCTGACAAACATTTAGCAACTTGGATATATGTGCATATGCATGTTAGGCTTTAGAATTTATTTCATCTCATACTGAATGAGGAGAACAGGATGGTTTACTAACAGCAGGGGGTTTGGGGACCGAAAATAGGTTGGGAACCCTTGGTTTAATGCAGGATTTCTTAACCATTTTTTTTGCCGTGGACCCATTTGAATTATGAAGGCTTTGGACCCCTTTGAATGTCTGATGAAGGATGTGGACCCCTTTGAATGTCCGATGAAGGCTATGAACCCCTTTGAATGTCTGATAAAAGCTATGGGCCCCTTCTTGGAAAAAACGTACATAAAAAGCAAATTTTTAAATTTTAGGTTATGTGCTCGGACACTCCAGAATTCATTCATAGACCCTCAAGGGGTCCATGGACAACAGGTTAAGAAGCCCTTGTCTTCTGCTTCTTCTTCCTCGTTCGTCCTGAAAAGGACGGTGGTTGCGTTGTGTCTGTTTACACCTAAGCTGTGATATCTGCACCTTTCGGTCGACACATCCGACTTCAGCACGGCATTTTTTAGGGACCGGGTTTGCCTTCCCATTGCGATCTGCACTCGCTCAGCCAGACTGCATTGCTGCAGACTGTTTCCAGGACCACCACGTGGAGGTGGAGTGCGGTCTTGACCTGCTCTGGTTCGCTGGTCCTGATGCAAGCAGTACAGCTATGGGTCGCTGACTGCATTCACTATTGCTGCATCTTGGGGTCCCAAGCCCTTGTCTAATGTCGTCTGGTGTATGTTCTTATCTTTATTACATACATTGTCTTAACTATGCATTTTATGATGTAGCTAAATATTCATAATTCCTTATACTTAAATATTCACCATAGTTGATATTGCTTAATATTCATAATTCCTGATACTTAAATATTCACCATCGTTGGTATCTAATCTTCACATTCATGCAATCACTAGTAACATTTATCTCTGTATTTCTCTTTGCCTGATGTTTTGTGCAAATACAGAGTGTTTCAAAAATATTTAATCATACTTCGAATGCTGATAACTCTGTTATAATTACATACTTAGAATGTTGATAACTCTGTTATAATTACATGCTTGGAAATGCTGATAACTCGGTTATTATTTCAGACAGAATTATGGCGTTTTCACATTTAAAGGGACAAATGTTCAAAATGTCTACCACCTGCAACAGTGTGTTGTTGACTGATGTTCTGTTTGTTACTATCTGAATAGGGAAGCTTGCAGTTTTAGTATGATTCATCAGGTCTTTCACTGTGTGCAGCGCATGAGATGGGGGTGGAAAATGAAATAATGGGCAACTAATCTTTGCCAGTTCCAGTAAGAAATACATTTCTTATTTGCTTAACTCAAGAGCAGAGTAAAATACCCATTTTTAACAGCTGTGAAGATGAGTGGTTAATGAACTCAGTCCCGTTACCTTTCAAGTGCAATTAATGTGAAATACCTGTTAATTAATTATATAAATTCTGGTGGTTTTTTCTCTCGTTTCATTCTTCGTTATTATTGTCACGATCTTATACGTCATTTCCTTTGCTACAGGATTTTTTTGATTAAGTGCTTCAGTGTTTTATTCCAAGCATTTTCCGATCTAGCTAAGTGACCTTTTGGGTGTTCGATAGTTTTGTTCATTCTTTTTTTCGTTTCGTTGATTATTTACTTTCTTGTTTCGGTATTTCTTTCAGGTATTACGATTTTCTTGTATTATAATTGTTCATTTTTCGCTCATCACTGATGTTGTTTATTTTTTCCATCTGCTTGTATCGCTCATTTTCTGTATGTTTCTCATCATCGTATGTATTTGTAGTATCTATGAGGGGCTGTCAAAAAGTTTTGCACTTTAGTATGAAGGAGTCAAGGCACATACCTGGAAATTGGTGTGAACTTTAGTCCTTCTCTATGTATTCACCCCTCAAGGCAATGCACTTCTCCCATCTCTTCTTCACCTTCCTGATGCCCTGATTGTAGAACACCTCCGTCTGGGCCTGGAACCACGTCTCCAGTTCAGTAATCAAGTCCTGGTCGTTAGAAAAATGACGTCCACGAAGCGGATTCTTCATGTTTGGAAACAGGAAGAAGTCACTCTGTGCCAAGTCCAGTGAGTATGGTGGATGGGGCATGATTTCATAACCGCACTGCTGGGCAAGGACGATGGAGCCATGAGCTGTATGAGCCGGTGCATTGTCCCGAAGCAGACGAACGCCTCTGGACAGCATCCCGCGTCTTTTGCGCTTCATTTCTTCTCGTAACTTCTGGAGAAGGCTTTGGTAGTACGTGGAGTTGATAGTATGGCCACAAGGAAGGTAGTCGTTGAGTATTACCCCGCGACAGTCCCAAAAGACGGTGAGCATGACCTTTCCCGCAGAGGGTACCGTATTTGCCTTCTTTGGTGGTGGCAAACAGGAATGTTTCCATTGTTTGCTCTGGTTTTTAGTCTCAGGGTCATAGAAATGCACCCAACATTCTTCCACAGTAACCAGTCTACGAAAAAAATCATCTTCGTCAGCATTGCAAATGTCCAACATCTGTGCGGATGTTTCGGCTCGATGCTCCTTTTGGAATGGTGTGAGAAGGCGGGGAACCCACCTGGCGGACACCTTTGACATGTGAAGCTGCTCATGCAAAATCTTCAATGTGGTCCCATGACTTAGTCCCAACTCAGCCATGATTTCCTCGACGGTTATGTGCCTGTCTGAGAGGACTAGGGCCTCCACTCTTGCAACGTTGCTTGCATTATCTGCAATGGACGGCCTGCCGCTCCTTGGTTCAACTTGAATGCTGCTGTGTCCCGTTTGAAAGTGACTTTTGCAACGCTTCACAGTGTCATACGAAGGGCAGACATCCTTATAAACGGCAAACATCTCATCATGAATTTGCTTTGCGGATTTGCCCTGCAGGTGCAGGAATTTGATTACGCAACGAGCCCCCGTTTTGTCCATGACACCGCTTCATATACAACTGAACCAGTTTCCCGCCAATTTCTCTTTCACACGGCACCCTGCGCGCGCCATGTACGCCCGGGAAATGTAAACCAATAGTGTGTCTTTACAATGATACACAGCAATCCCGCCTATCTTAACGCTTTCTTAGTAAAGTGCAAAACTTTTCGACCGCCCCTCCATATATGTAATTCTTGTCCTTGTCACCTGTTTGTAACTGTGGCTGATGAAGGGTAAAACCCGAAACTTCCCTTGTTTCACGTGAACCGTTAATTTGTAGAACTGATTCAATACTGTTTTATTGGTTTATATACTTATATTCCTTACCAGTTTTACTGCAGCCCCTTAATTTATTTACTTTTGCTAATGGTATAAGTGATTAAAATAATGTTCAATGTAGGAAAAATAATTATTAGAACTATCTTTATTTTTGCTTGTTTAATATTATGTGATAAATTTACTAACTTACTTAGTCACTGCTCTTCGAACCTGGGGTGTAGAGGTTTGCCAGAGAGTGCCATACTGGCTGTCTTCTTCCTGGCCTGGTTCCAATCTAGCCCTTGGTCCTTCAGAGATTGTCCTCCCAGTGAACTCTGGGTCATCCTGGGTAATATTTTCACAATAACATAAATCTATGTAGTGTTGCAACCCGTGAGACAAACCACATAGCATGTGCCAGTATCTGAGCCGACTAAACCAGATGTCTTCATCTTATTTTTCCTTTTCACACCTTATGAACATGGAGCCACCAGGGCAGCTGGTCATTACTTACTTACTTAATCGTTCCCCTTCTACCGTGATGTGTAGAGGTTTGGAAGAGAGAGCGCCAGACTATCCTATCGACTGTCTTCCTCCTGGCCTGGTTCCATTCTAGTCCTTGGTCCTTCAAACATTGTCTAATGTTGTCCTCCCAGCAAACTCTGGGTCGTCCTGGGGGTCTGTATCCCTGGCTCTTTGTTTCCCATGCTTGTCGTGGTAGCCGATCTTCTCCCATTCTGCAGACATGGCCAAACCATCTTAGTTGGGACTGTTCTACTTGGGTCTGCAGGGGGTGGGATTTTAGGCCTTGATGTATCGTCTGGTTGCGAACCATGTCTCTTCTTGTTACTTCAACCACCTTCCTCAGATACCTCATTTCTGAGGTTTGGATCTGGCTTTTGTGGGTTGTAGTCATTGCCCATGACTCGCATCCATATGTCAAGACTGGGACATAGGTGGAGCGGTATACAGCCATCTTCGTTTTCTTACCAACCTCTCTCTTGCTGAGGAATCCTCGATTTATGGCCTGAAAAAGTCTCCCAGCTGCTGCTTTTCGAGTGGCCAACTCTTCTTTGATACCTCCCTTTCGGTCTATAATAGCTCCGAGGTATTTAAAGTGGTCGACCTGCACCAGGACCTGTTCTCCCAGCTTAATCTGATGTCTTCTTTCTTTTCGTAATATTACCATGGATTTTGTTTTAGAGCTGCTTATGACCATCCCTCTCTTCTCCAGCTCTTCCTTCCAGACTTGCAGGTTGGATTGGAGATATGCCTCTGATTTAGCAATCAGGGCAACATCATCAGCAAATGCCAGCTCCGAAATATAGACCTGTCTCATCTTCCAGTACCCCACTGAATACTTTCTTGTTCTCTCCTTACATGCCTTGATGACATCATCCATGAGGAGTATGAAAAGGTAAGGTGATAGGATATCACCTTGTCTTACACCAGTGGTGGTCCTGAACTCTTCTGACTTATGGTTTGCTGTCCTCACATAATTTCTGCAAGACTTGTAGAAGCTCTGTATAGCATGAATCAGAGGTACTGGAATGTTCTTCCTTGCCAAACAGTCCCAAAGTTTGCTCCAGGGGACCCTGTCAAATGCCTTTTACAGATCTATGAAACAAAGATGGATCTCACTCTTATACTCAAGAGCCTTTTCACTCAGCTGTCTGAGTGTGAAGGTCTTGAGTACTTCGGTTTGCTCGGAATCCACACTGGACCTCATCCAATTGTGGCTCAGCTAGGCGTCGGAGTCTCTGCTCTAGGATTCTAGAGTAGATTTTACCAGGGACACTGAGAAGTGATATGCTTCTATGGTTTCCGCATTGCAGATTGTCACCCTTTTTGAAAATTGGTGTTATGATGGCAATCTCCCAATCCTTTGGTATGGTCTTGTTGCACCACGCTGCCTGTAGGACCCTTAAGAGTAATAGGTCGCCTGATGCTCCCATGTACTTAACCATTTCTGGTGTTATACCATCATGCCCTACTGCTTTGCCCATCTTGATTTTCTCCAGTGCTGCCTTCAGTTCTTCCATCTTTATGTCATCTTCATCACCATTGGTTTCCTTTTCTGTGCTAGTGATTATCATTTCTGATGCTTGACCTTGCTCACCATCAAGGAGTTCTGAGAAAAATTCTTTCCATCTTTTCATTACTTCCTTCGGGGCAGTAAGCAATTTGCCTTGCTTGTCCTTTATAAATTTGAGAGGGCATTGTTTTTCCTTCCTCATGTTCTTTAGGGTCTTATAGAACAATTTCTGGTTTTCTTGCGCATCTTTTTCTAGCTTTTCTCCAAATTCTTCCCAGGACTTCTGTTTTGCTGCTAGCACTTTGTTCTTTGCTTCTGTTCTGAGTATCACATATTCTCTATATTTCTCTATTTGTCCTGCTGTGTTTTTAGCTCCTAAGTATTGTTTCCATGCCATTTTCTTCTCTCTTATTTTCTCTTTGACTTCCTCTGTCCACCAAGGTGTCCATCTTTCTCTTGTTCCCAAGTCGGACTTCACCACATGCTTCTGCAGCAGCTGTCTTTATGATGTCCTTGAATTTAAGCCAGAGGGTTTCCAAGTCATCAGGTTGTTCTTCTGTGTTTCTCACTGCTGTAGCAATAAGCCCCTGATATCTGGTCTTAATTTCTGGCTCTCTCATCTTGTAGGTCTTATTGCTCATTTCTCCCGTTTGTTTACTTGGTTTCTTGCGTGAAGTTGGTGTGGCGCTGGCTTTGCACGCCACCTGCCAGAGGATAAATATGATTTTGATGCTGATGAGCGCTGCACGATAGTGATTTGTCGCTATGTGTATTGCGCACATGACGTGAGCAGTTTGGAGGAAAAATGGATAGAGCATGTGTTTACCCTGAATGGGCAGCGTGTGTGTAAAGGTAAAGGTAAAGGAACCCGTTACACGCCCATTGAGGCATATTGGGAATATGGTGTTAGGCCCATATTATCTTGACCGTCGGCACACGAGGGGTGATGTGGTCGGCATCACGCCGGCCGCCTTAACCTTCCCAGAGTATCTCTGGTACCCATTTGGGGCTGGGTCGACCCAGGAGCCGTTTGTGGCCTAAAAATTTTTCCGCCTCATCTGGGGATCGAACCATAGACCACTGCGCTAGGAAGCCAGTGCACTAACCACTATGCTACCGCGGCGTGTGTGTGTTTTCTACCAAATGGTAGAAATATGGAAAATGTAAATGTTAAAAGAGAAGTGTCTTGAAACATATTAATGTTTATTAAATACAACTACAGGTAGGAAAAGGAATGTTTATATGGACCTACGGATTATAGAAGTTGCTGAATCTATCTAATTATTAATGCCGTGTAATGATGTATCGTCTACGTGAATAAATAATGGAATGTTACCAAAGTATCCAGCTGTTATATTAATCGTTGTGTGGAATCTTCGAGTTATAGAAGTTATCGTTAATGAACTATTGTGGCTGTCCTGAACCTTGTGGACCTATGATATATGATCCTGGACACAGTGTGAAAACGAGCATAACTAATCAATTAAATAATATAAACTTTTAACGCCACAGTTGGGCAGTTCCTAGGCTGTGCAACTCTTTCAGTTGTTCTTTTGATTGTAAGCAGGTAGTGATCACTTCCAATCTCTGGCCCCCTCCAGACTTTAGCATCCCGGACATATTTGAATGAGCTCCTCCTAACAATGGCATAGTCGATCACTGACTTCTCATTCTTTGTTGGTTCACATCTAGTGTATGCATGTATGTGCTTATGGGGGAACTTTGTGTTTGTAATGATCAGATTCTGCTCACTGCAGAATCTAAGGAGTTGCTTTCCATCGTCATTGAGAGTATCTTCTCCATATCTTCCGACCCCATCTAGCATGGTCATTTCCAACTCTGGCATTGAAATCTCCGAGCATGATAATTTCATCTAGGCAGTCATCCACTGTCCTCTGAAGCAGCTCGAAGAATTCCTCCTTGACCTCTGCTCTCTCATCCTCATTTGGCCCATACACTATGACCAGGTTGACTATGGTTTCTCCTTCTTTTAGTTTTAAACCATAATGCACTCTGAGACAAAGTTCCATCCCTTGATACTATCTTTCTGGTTTTTGGCCACAATGCAACCCACGCCCCCTTTAGCTCTTTCAGATGTGGGTACACCACTGTAAAGCAGCGTGATGCCATCGAGATCCATGACTCCTTGTCCCTTTTTCTTTGTTTCCGTTATAGAAAGGATTTCTAATTTTGCTTTCCTCATCTCTTCCACCAGCTCCTCTTCTTTCCTATTTATACTTCTTGTGTTCCATGTTCCATAAGTCGTAGTCCGTAGTCCGTTCCAGTTCATCGCCTTTAGAATCAGTCTTGTTTTCTCTCTTGTAGTTCGCGTAATCATGTTTTAAAGCAAACAGGTGATTGGCCTGTTGTGCCTTTGCATGGTGGAGGGGCTGCCTCCTTACGGCCTCCATGCAGGCCACCCTCCTCCTTTTTCAGCCGGGCTTGGGACCGGCCTAGGCGGAGTTGCAGCTGGTCATGCCTGCATCAAATCGCTCATATTCTCTTGCAACAGTGTTTCTGTTGCAATTTGTTTTACATACCTGGGGTTACTAGCCTCATGTATAACCTCTTATTAGTCGCCTCTTACGATACGCTGGAGAAAGCAGTAGTCTTATTCTCTCTTTATCTCTTCAGAGACTCCCAGAAACTATACATGGTGTTGCCAAATTGAGCAAACTTTAATACAGGTCCGTAACCCAGAATCGGAACACCTAAAAAACCAAAATATTCCAAAAACCGAAAGTTTTTTTTTTTTTGGCCGACTTTTGGGTGATGTTCAAGCTGATTTTTGGGCGACTTTCTAACTGATTTTTTGGGCGACGTAGGCTACTGTGGGCGATTTTTGGGCAATATCCAAAAAAAAAACCCCCGCCCAAAAAAATCTGATTTCCAGAACACGTCCGTCCCCCGCGCATTTTGTATTCTGGGTTACGGACCTGTGCCTGTTGTGTTGTAATATTAAATTTATTTTCAGTATGGCAAAGTGCATTGAATATTCATGCTGTCATTTTAGTGTACTGTTATGTGTTATTTTTATTATTGCATGCTGATCGTAATAGTCTGAAAAACTGTATGCTTTTAAATATATGCAAATTATAATTGCACTATAAATCTTTGTAAAGCACAGTAGATGCAGAGTATGTCTAAAATAAATTAGTACATTATGTAATAGTCTTAAATTCCAGTTTTTTTCTTCCTTACTGCAGTAACTCACTTCCACAGTTTATGTCCTTAATACAGTTTGATTTCTGCTTCTTGTTGTTTAATTAGGTCTGCTGAACTTCTCACTCTTTTGCAGCTAATACCAAGTTGAAGATTGATTTCTGCTTCTTGTTGTTTAATTAGGTCTGCTGAACTTCTCGCTCTTTTGCAGCTAATACCAAGTTGAAGATTGATTTCTGCTTCTTGTTGTTTAATTAGGTCTGCTGAACTTCTCGCTCTTTTGCAGCTAATACCAAGTTGAAGACTCCTTAGTATTATCTTGATTGTAGATCTAGGTTCTTCCTGTGGCTTTTCTGCCATTCTGAAACATGTTGAGTTGAAGTCATGAGCTCCAGTTTCTCCAGCTTGGCTTGCATTTAAAGGATTGTCACATCTGGTCCCAAGCTAAGAGGAAGAAGCACATGTCATACTGTGTATTCTCACCATCCAAAGGGGCTCTTCAAAAATACAGAACTAAAATACTGTGCTCTGGTTTTGGGCTCTCCCAAGGAATTGTCATGTCTTATATAGAGCCACTTCTCAGCTCACCCTGCCTATCATAGGTCCACAGTGAGATCCTTCTGCATGCAGCCATCCAGGCAAAAACCGAGTTACATCTGGGGCTCAAGTGACTCCTTCAGGTTTAGTGTGCAGTGCTGGGTTCTCAACGTGTTTCACCACAGGGAGAATCCCTGGAAGTGTGTGGATGATTTAAAGAGTCAGTGAGGGTGTAATTAGCCTCACAGACAGAGGTTCACTTCCACATCTGTATACTATAGCATTTTGCTTAGCTGGTTGTCATATAAGGATGACTACAGATATACCTCCATGCATTTCTGCTTCTTGTACATGAATATGTCTCATGGGCATATGTATTTGTTTACTGTTTCTTTTGCAAGAAGTTGTTTCATAGACATGTGTACTAACTGTTATTTTGCACATGTTGCTATGCTTGTAGAGTTGTTTACATACTTTCTTTTTCTTGTTCATGAGAATATATTTGGTGTAGTTACTGGTTTCTTTGTACATAAGGTGGTGAGTACTTACTTATTGTTTCTTGGACATATGCACATGCCTCATGAACGTTTATTTGGTACTCCTTCTTGTACATGAGGATGTGTTTTTAAAAAAAATAATTTTTTTCTCCTTTTGGTGAGGCACGCCTTATTCAGCCTAGGCACTGGGTCCATCGGTTATATTAGGGTGCATTTTCAAATATTAAAGACCTGGGAATAAAGTAGTATATCTCATAGCCAGTACTAAGGTACTGTTTCATGTACGTGAAAATATGTCTCAGGCAAATATCCAAGGCTGCTAGTTCTTGTGCATGAGGCAGTATGTACTGTTTCAAGTGCAGGAGGATATGCTTTTGTAGCTTGTGTTCCTTGTTACTGCATTACTTTGTTATTTAATAACTGTTCCATTTTAATGTATGTGTTCCACTTCTGCTGCCATAGAAACATGTTTTGTCATCCCTCCATTGTAATGCTATATAACAGTGAACTTGACTTGCAGTTTGTTTTTTTCAATGTTGAACAGGAAAAACCATAAATTAATGATTTATAGCTCATTACAGATTAAACTTTAAAAAATTCGGAGGGAAATCTAAATTACGAAATCATGAATATCAATACAATAAAGAAACGTAGCTCTTGAGGTGCCATTTTGGCAATGTTTTAAAAAAAATTTTTTTTTAGCTACATATTTCACTTTAGCTTTAATATTATTTTAACTTTATCATGCTTGGGAAAAAAACTTTCAGTTAAAGATCATAACCTCAACAGAAGTCATGAAATGTCTGTATTATCTCTAGTTATTCTTGTGTGAATAATTTCTTATCAAATATCATTTCATATTAGTTTCTGTTTGGTGTTACCAGTATTGTATTGTCATTTGTAGAGCTGCTGTGTAACCAGTATTGTATTGTCATTTGTAGAGCTGCTCCACTGTCGGTTAAAATTCCTGCTGTTTTGTCTTCGTATGAAATTATAGTATCATTTACTCAAGATTAACTTACAGGATCCTTGTTAACCCAGATGCTGTTTATAAAATAGTACTTAGGATATGATCAATAAATTGTATACTTTTTGAAGACTTTTAATCTGTCATTGATTCTCATATTGTTCACAGATTTACTTTTACATCCATATATCACCTTGCTGAAATTGTTTTATTTTATTTCACTAACAATTCTGAGAGTGAGATCAGTTTGAGTGGTGGAGTTATTTATGAGCAAATAGTTTATTATCTGCATCAGAAAATGGCAGTCCACTATTATTAGTTATGTTTTGTATAAAAGTATATCACAGTAAGAATACAAAAGGCTTGAGGACCTTTCGTTACATTGGGAAATATATGGAGATCAAAAGAAATCAAGTCTAACACAAAAAATTCAGAATCTTCAATTCACATGTCAAGTTTATTGCACAACTGTGATACCTAGAGAACAACAAAAACATCATCAAAAAGCTACAGACTTTCATAAATGGATGTGTGCATAAAATAGGAGGATTGAAGCGGTATGACAAGATCACTAATGTGGAAGTGATGACAAGAACCAGACAAGTGCCAGATGAGAGGAAGACACTGGAGATGGATAGGACAGACATAAGAAAAGTAGAGGGCGACCACAGAAGACAGACAGGCCTATGCTCCTTGGGGAGCTAAAGGGTTAAGAATGAAGAAAGTAAGAACATACTGAGAAGATATGTGATAGTTTAATAATATTCCACAAAAGGAAGGCAACAAACATTACTGTGGAACATAAATTGTGAAGTCACATTTAAATTGTTAATAGGTTACTGTATATACTCGTAGATTGTTGAATAATGCTTATACCAGTTGTTTTTTGTTTTCTTTCATCTTATCTGTGAATCATCTTTTCCCATCTTCTGTGATAAATGTGTTTAGGTATTTTAAATACATTTGTTTGATATTATGTCCCACATTATTAATATTATTACTATTGGGATTATGTTATGTCAATAAGTTTCCCTCCATCTTAAATCACTTCAGTATTTCCTGCACTCAGTTGTTTGGTTTCACACAAGGAGGATCTCAGCACAGTGCACTCATTTGTTTGGTTTTGGTTTTTAAGGACCATCTTCATTGCACATGGACAACTCCCTCAGTACCCCGATCCCCTGCCATAGATCACACAAGGAGGATCTCAGCACAGTGCATTCAGTTATGTTTATGCAAACTATCTTATGCTTTTGACATGTGTTTGTCATCATTATTTTATCCCTTTTTGATACTTATGAGGCACAGAGCCACCAATGCAGCTTGTCCTCTTGCAGGAAACGTGCACTGTAGCTGTTTGTTTTACATGATGAAGTTGCCAGCCTTATGCAAAACTTCATAGTCACCTTTTACGACACGCCAGAGGGAGCAGTAATCTTGTTCATTCCCTGTATCCTCAGAGACTCCCGGGAACTTTACAAGGCTTTTGATACATGTATATTGACCAATTATTTTGATCTCTTTGTCAAGAATTTTGCATACATTCATTATACATAGATATTTCTATATTCTGTTGGAATGACCTCCATTCTGATGAACTTTGTCATGACTCTTTCTGCATTAGTTGCTTGTAATGTTTGTATAACAGTACTCTTCTACAGCTTCTTTCCTCTAACATTCTGCGCTTAGTTTAATAAAGTTTTTTTTTAGCAGACAATAAAGCAGACATCACTGTTCATTTCTATAGCTTTTTTTTTTTTTGTTTCAAACACCATATCCTTTTATCTATGTTTAATATATGTGAAATTATATTACTATATATGGGTACCCTCCGAAGACGGCCTGCCTGAATGGCGAGTGGACACATGTCAGTGTACAGGGAAAAAAGGGATACTCACATAAAAATCAGTCTCAGGTTAGATATTCTAACCGGAGATTCTCGCCTCGAGTAATAGCAGGCGTACATTTAAAAAAAAAAAAAAAAAAATATTACCATATCACAATCATCTTGGGCAGGGAAGCTAAAACATTTGGCCTTATATACACCCACTGTCATCATCATCATCATCTTCATTTTTTGCTCCTTATTGAGTATGGGATCACCACCACCACCACTGCAGCTAGTTCCTGTAGGAAACCTGCACCAAGCAGTCATATGCTCTTGCCGTGGTTATTTCTGTAGCAATTTGTCCTACATGATGAGGTTGCCAGCCTCATATTGGTACCCTTTTTTACGACATGGCGGAAGAGTAGTCTTATTCTTTCTTTGTCTCATAAGAGAACCCTGGAAACTACGCGGGGTATACACCCACTGTAGAATTACTCAAAATGTTCTCTGAGGTGGCTTTATTGTTCTCTGAGATGGTTATATTGTTCTCTGAGGTGGCTTTATTGTTCTCTGAGGCGGTTACATTGTTCTCTGAGATGTTTATATTGTTCTCTGAGGTGGCTTTATTGTTCTCTGAGGCGGTTACATTGTTCTGAGGTGGTTATATTGTTCCTGGATAATTAGTGTCATTTTTTACTCATTAGAAAACTAATTAATTGTGATGTGTGCTTCTACTCATTTAAGACATAGAGTATTTTAATATTCTTTATTATTTTCTGACATGAATTAAAGTTGTCCACAGAGGTTCTACTCTTAAATGATCATATTTATTATCATCATTACCAGAAATCAGTGGTTGGCAACTAGGTTTGACCAAGTGCTCATGATAAAAGCTTGGTACACCACAGTTAATACTGTGTGTTATTAAACAGATGAAAAAAGTAACAAAAATCTAGGCCGTTTTATTTATATATACAAGACTAACTGGATAAAACTACAGAATCTGGTTCTAATCTGATGGCTAAATTGACA
Organism: Oreohelix idahoensis; assembly: GCA_024509875.1. Lineage (NCBI taxonomy): Eukaryota > Metazoa > Mollusca > Gastropoda > Stylommatophora > Oreohelicidae > Oreohelix > Oreohelix idahoensis. The sequence continues at coordinate 77,492 of JAMPIV010017860.1, forward strand.
CTTATAGCTATTGATCTGTACCACAAGAAAATGCAAAATTACCCCACTAGGGTAATTTACCCCTAGTTGCTGACCACTGCCGTAACTGTTAGCCATTGTGGTATTGTTGTTTATGTTGATAAGCAGTTTATTACATATTTTAACCATATGGTATTTTTGTTGATGTTGGGGATCATTTTATCGCATATTAATCAAAATGGCACTTTTGTTACTGTAAGTTGGCCACTTATCTTATATTTTAATGCTTATGGTACAATGTTGATGAGCTGTTCGTCACATTTGTTATCCCATATGGTGGTACACTTGTTGATGTATGTCTCTTTAATAGTCCCATTTCTTCAAAGGCATAGCTTCATTACGTTAACAGACACTGATACCTTATGGTACCTTTGCTAATGTTGGTGAGGAGGTAATCACATTTGTTATCCCATATGATGATACACTTGTTGATGTAGGTAGGCACTGTTTCTTCCATGGCATAATGCCATTATGTTAACAGATACTGAAAAAATATTGCCAGATATATGTGCCATTAATTTTCTGAAACAATTAATGAAAATAAATAAATTGTAGGCACACGGAAGAAAGAAAGAGGCCATTAGTAAACAGAAAAGTAATAGCAACTCCGGAGATTCATCCTGATCCATTTGAAATATGCCATTGCTCTGCTATGAGAGTGACAGTGTTACGACGGACTACCAGCTGAACATTTGTGCTTGCCCTTCTTTCTTTGTTTCTTATGTGTGCTTCCCATTTACTTATTTATTTCCAATATTTGTTTAAGATTCACGGACCTCAGTTTCCCTCATTACTTATGTATGTTTTTAAAGAAATTTTACCAGGTTCATGGAATATCCAAAATAGAAGAACAGTTTAAAGGGTTAACGAACACACAGTGTGCAATAATTATTAACTTAGACAGAAGCAAACTGTTCTTACAAGTAGAAAAAAAAAAAATGCAGATGTTGCTATTTCTAGTTATGTCAGTCACTATTGTCTTTCAGCTTCCATATCTAGTTAAGTAGTAGTAATATAAGACGTACAACCACTGCTATCCACAGTGTCTATCAAAAGTATATATATATATATACTTGTAATTTACTGAGTACTAAGTATGAATAACTCCCAGATCATTTGATTATTTCTGAAGTTCTATGCTACCATTGTTCTGATATGAAAGCATTTTTGTTGATATTTTATTGATGTTTTTGTACTTTCCAAAGATGATGTCACTCATGTGATAACTGTCATTAATTCTTTTGAAGCTTATTTAAAATATGAGGAGGAGTCAGAAAGTAACCTTAATATTTTTTTATTAACAGAATATGCACAAATAGGAATGAAAGCACTTCGAGGAGGAGTCAGAAAGTAACCTTAATATTTTTTTATTAACAGAATATGCACAAATAGGAATGAAAGCACTTAATCACTTTTAAACATAGTTCCCACCATGTTCAATGAAGGTGTGCCAGCGCTTCACTAATGCCTGGATTCCGCAAGAAAAAAAACACATCTGACTGACTGCATAGCCACGTATGCACCGCCTCTTTCACCTCATTGTCCGTACTGAACTTCTTGGCACCGAGTGCCTCCTTGAGGGGTCCAAACACATAATAATCACTCGGTGCGAGGTCCGTTGAACATGCAGGATGTGGAAGATACTCCAAACGCAGATTAGTGATTTTCATTACTGTCGCACGAGCTGTGTGCGGCCGCGCATTATCATGCTGTAACAACACACCAAATTTGAGCAAGCCGCGACGTTTTGTCCCGATTGCAGGTTTCAAGTGGTTCTGAAGCAGATCACAGTATGATTCGCTGTTGATAGTGAGTACCCTGGGCATGTAATGTTACAGGATTGGGCCTTTACAGTCCCAGAAGAGCTTGAGCATCAATTTGCCGGCCGACCGTGTTGTACGGAACTTCTTTGCTTTCGGCGATGATGAATGTTGCCACTCCATGCTGGCTCGCTTAGTCTCTGGTTGGACGTAGTGGACCCTGCATTGTTATCAGTGACTATACGGTGTAGAAAGACTTCTACTTCAGCTTCATAACGTCGTAACAGTGTTTCACAAACATCCACACAACGTTCTTTCAGTTTGGGGGGAGTTGTTTTGGTACCCACCTAGCTGCGACTTTGTGGTACTGCAGCACGTTGTGAATGATGTGGTGCACCGACCCATGACTGATCTTCAATTCTCCAGCCACCTCGTCAATTTGTACCCTCCGGTTTTCCCGTATCACTCATTCCACTGCAGCAATAGCGTCAGGCGTAGTCGCAGTGTGAGGCCGGCCGGAGCGAGCTGCATCAGTCACAGTTAACACCCCACTTTTAAACTTCCTGTGCCACACATAAACCTGCTGAAGTGACACACAAGGGTCCCCATACTGCCTCTTCATCCTTGTTGGGTTCTTTTGTGATGGTAGTTGAGAGAAACGGTATGCTAGTGGTAGATGTATCAATGACTAGCTTAGACACGCGAATGGTTTCAATGAAAAGTTGTCAAAAGGTTATTCAATCAAATTCCAACGAGTGGTAGGCAATTGGCCAATTCATGACTATAATCAACTCATTGGTAAAAGTTATTCAGGTTTATTGACGAATGACAAACGGCAATCAACGACACGATCAAGACAAACGATGAGAGCATCATAATTATAGTTACTGTTGATAATAATACATTCCTGTAGATTTCTTTATCAATCAAGACCCTTTTCTATCCAAGTGACCAGGATTCCCAAACAGTTGTCATTTGAGATACATTAAGGTAATGTCCGTTAACCTTGTTCCAAGGACGTCTGTAACAGTAAACGGATTCATGCTCATGGATGACGCTTCCATATAATACTTGTTTAAATCCCAGACTTTCTCCTTACAATAATCTATACAGTTTGATATAATCCATAAAAGTCCTACACGAAAATACAATCAGGTTAGCGACTTCAGTTGACTAACCTCTCCTACAAAATATGCCACGACCTTGGCATAGGCATTACAAAATATCCAATATTCAAGATATGATCAAATAGTTATCCTTTACTCGTAGGACTTCCCACTACGAAATATTACAGTGAAGTAAAGATCTCAACTGTTCCATTCTAGGAATCCAGTAACATATGGATTCCCGCTAGAATCCAGTGATGACCATCTGTTCCACTTTATTCATAGACGTATTAATATACATGAAGGTTCAAACGAAACTTACGTATTGAACTGCATGTTGGCTTCACCCTGAAGACCCAACAAAATCCTTCATAACAATTCTTCCATCGAATTGTTCAGAATCAAAATAATAACATACGGGCAGAGAGAGAGTCCATCTTGCCCTTACAACAGCTGACGTCATAATCCTCAACTAGGTTACCCGTGCGCAAAGAGCAACTCATACTCTGCATTGTGCACGTCGGTGCGTGAATAAAACGTACGCACAAATAATATAACTATATCAAGACTGGTGCGTACATTGGCAGGACCGAAGACTACCCCCCTTAGGTAAAACGTACGCAACAGCTCCCTTATCACCGGCCCTTAAAAAAAATTAATTCTATTAATTTTTTTTTTTTTTTAAACTAAGTACCCAAGAGAGGTGAGTCAAAACTACATCGACGTCTATGTGCATAAATTATATTCATAAAGTTATACAATATTATGAAAAAGAATATGAAAATGGAAATCAATATAACTGAATGAAAGTATGCATTAAAGCACACATCCACAATCGACCTACTTTGGAACGATGTGGTAAACTACGAAGTAAAAGAAAGTTGAAAATGAAAACCAAAAAAATGATAAAAACATTCAACTAAATTTACAACTCAAACATGTTTTTTCAAATGAAAATGAATAACAACTATGATGATAATAAATGACAAGAGAATCAAAAAAATGAAAATGAAAGATGCAAAATGCAGCAAAGCATAATTAAACACGTTAAGAAGCAACACCCGTAATGTTTCTAACATTATGACGGTGGACTAGTTATCTAAACGTGAGAGATAATGTATAATGAGAAGTAAATATAAGTATAAAGAGACACTTACAACTATTCAAGTTAATTAATGTGTACTCTACAAGTAATTAAGTGGCTTAATTGATTTCATCTAATTAAGATAGTTCTTAATTACAAACAAATAACTAATTACTAATTTATTTAAGTAATTGCAATTTTTACTCAGTGTTACTGTTCCATTAACACTAGTTAGTAATCGACTAGAATATGTTCTTAATGTTCCATGCAAGATGCAAAGATATTCTTGAATACAGTATGTAGTGTAATATGTTCCATAGAATAATGAATGTCTATGTGTCACTATGAACAGTGTTTCCGTACTAATAAAATGTTACTACACACGAAGTTACGTTATAATCCAAAAGTAAGTATATCCAGGAATTTTTTTGCTGGTACGAATAATTCAGTTCCATACAGAGCACGTATAGAAGTTCAAAAATTGATAATGTACTCAGTTCCTCTTATTATATTTGATTGATTATCTATGAGGACGTTTCAACGGAAGTGGTTTAGGTTCGACCGGAAGTGGTTTAGGTTCGACCAGTTCGCTTGGACATATCTTGACAGACAGTCTGCAAACACATTTTTTCACTCCAGGGGTATCTGACTCGAATTTCATAGCTATATGGCTGAAGAGCGATAGCGTATCTGGTTGAGCTTTGATGATTTAACGTCCTGTGTTCAGTGCTGTTCCACAGAGCGCCTTTTCAGTCTGTCTCCACTACAAAGTGGCATAATTGTGAGAGCCTAGAGACTGTTCCACTACCAAAAGTCTTTGTAGCATTGTGATACGCCATACCAAACTGACGCGAGCAACTCCTTGTCCAGAACGGAGTATTTCATTTCGCTCGCCGTCAGTTTTCTCGAAACATACATGACTGGAAATAAGGTGCCCGTATATTCCTGCATCAAATCTGCAGCAATGGCGTAAGAAGATCCGTCACTACGAAGAATAAAAGTAAGTTCTTTGTTAGGCAACTTCAAAAATGGCGCATTTGAAAAAATCTTTTTATATATAATCTAAACGCGATTTTGGTGTTCGTTAGTCCACTGGATTATGTTAGCTGTCCCTTTTCTCAGTAAAGAAGAAAAAGGTGCAGTTAAAGTAGACAAATGAGGGATGAATTTAGAATAGAACTGTATTAGTCCTAAAAAGAGACCTAACTTGTTTTTTTTGTCTTAGGTGCTGAGATGTTTAAGATTTTCGAGACATTACTGTCTTCTGTATACATTAAACCACGACCTATACGATGACCAAAAAGGAGATGTCATGAAAAAAAACCGACAAATGCCTTAGAAGGTTTTCGCTGTTAAGTTAAATAATCCCGTAGAGTAGAAAGTAAAGCATTTAATCCCTGAAGGTGTTCATCCCAAGCGTTACTGAAAAGACAGATGTCATCTATGTAAGTAATGACATCGGGACGATGAGACAGTACGCGGCGCATCATGCGTACAAAGGTAGCTGGCGCATTCATTAATCCGAATGGCATAAAATTCCATTGGAAAAGTCCCCGTGGCGTCGAGAAAGCGGTGAATGGCTTTGCTTTAGGTGTGAGTGGCACTTGCCAATAACCCTTTGAAAGGTCAAATTTCGAAAAAAAAATGTAGCATGGGATAATTTCTCCAATAAGTCATCTAAGAGAGGTAAAGGTTCCGCATCAAACTTTGTAACTTTGTTTAATTTCCTGTAATCTACGCAAAAGACGAATATTGTTGTCTTTCTTTCTAATAATCACCATAGAAGAAGAGTATGGTGATGAAGATGGTTCAATTATATTTAATTGAAGCATCTCATCCAATTCCTTATCAACCTTATCACGAAAGTGTAAAGGGATAGGATATGGGCGCACTCGAATAGGCGTATCGTCAGTCAGAATAATGTCATGTTGGATGACTGACGTATGACCTGGGATGTCAGTGAGGACATCCTCATACGAGTGTAGAATATTAGAGACTTGCTGACGTTGATCAGCCGAAAGAGTAGATGAAATAGTAACATCATTCCAATTCTCAGTGGAATGAAGTGGCACAACTGGTATTGGCAGTTGTACATCATCGAAAGAAGATTCTTCTTCTTGGATGACTGACAAACTAGAATAGTGTTGAATAGGAGGTGTAGGATCGTCAGTTGCTTGGAATACTGACTGTAGATAATCAGGACGTGAGTAATACTCCTTCAACATGTTAATGTGGAAGGTTTTATGTTTACCATTTACATCAACGATGTAGTCAACATCGGATATTCTTGAGATGATCCTGAAAGGACCTCTCCAAGTAATTAATAGACGATTGTTATGAGTGGGGAGTAAGACAAAAGCTTCGTCACCAGGAATAAGCTGGCGAAGACGTCTATACTTGTTTGCAAATAGACGAACTTTTTCTTTGGCTTGTTCGGATGATGCAGTAGCTAGTCTACAAGCATCTATGATTCTCTTTCTCAGAGAGATCACATACTCATAAGAGGATTGAGTTTCCTCTTCAATATTCTCTTCAACCAATAAGTCGTGGATTAACGACATCGGGCCACGTGGTTGCATGCCAAAAACAAGCTGGAACGGAGAAAACCCCGTGGCTTGATTTTGCACCTCGCGATACGCGAATAGAGCGGCGGGTAGGACCCGATCCCAATCCTGAGGGTGATCTTGGGTCATCTTACCCAACAACTGCTTGAGTGTCCTATTTTGGCGCTCAATTAACCCATTGGACATCGCATGGTAAATTGAACTAAGTGATCTGTCTATACCTAATGTCTTCATAACTTGAGACATGGATTCAGAAATAAACTGAACCCCATGATCCGATAAGATCTTCCGCGGAAAACCAATGCGTGAGAAGATCAACATTAACGCCTCTGCTACACTGGCAGATGAGGTGTTCTTCAGAGGGATGGCCTCAGGCCAATGAGTGCACATATCAATGCAAGTAAGAATATGCGTATGCCCTCTGGCAGATGGAAGCATCGGACCAATAATGTCGATAGCCATTTTATCAAATGGTCTAATCGGGATGCCCGCAGCTTGAATAGGAGCCGCATGAAATGGGCCCCGTACTTTAACTTCCTGACATATCAAACATGAACGACAATAGAGAGTAATATCTCTATGAACGCCCGGCCAGTAGAATGCAGAAAGCACTCTGGATTTGGTACGTGAAAAACCCATATGGCCCGCACATTGCGAGTCATGAGCATGTCGCAATATTCGCGATCTCATAGAAGACGAGACTAGAATCTGAGAACATAAAGATGAATCCTTTTCCCGTATCAATCTAACTAAAATCCCATTTTTAAGAATAAAGTCATGTCTAGATTTTGCAAGTTTGTTGCTTGTATTCTTTTTGTTCACATACTGAAACATTTTTTTAAATGAATCATCATTCTTTTGTAAAGTTGCAAACGACTCCCGTGAAATAGGAGCATCGTCATCACAAGTGGTATGAACTGTAGGTTCATATGGTGTATCATGCGACATAATAGTAGCTTGAGCTCTAGTCACTACTGCATTTGCAGCCTGAAAATGTCGCTCTTCCCATGCAGCAATTTGCTGTGGTGTACACTCTGTTATACCATGTATACGACCCAATATGACATCACAAATTGGATTAGGAAGAAGACAGGCGTGGATCTTCCCTGAAAAAAAATGGTGTATTTAAATTAATAATGGCTGTGGGAAACATTTCCACTGTGCCTCCAAAGGTAACGCATTTGACTGTGTGGCCCGTGGCACAACGAGGATCTATCAGCGAAGTCCGTACACCGACCGTGGTACAACCTGAATCAAATAAAAGAGAGCATGGAATATTATTGACAAGTCCTTTGTGAAACTTAAGAGATCCTTGTCCCTGATGTACAGAAGTTGCCGTGCAGACCGCAGGTAGGCTAGGCAAAATGTGTCCGCAGCGCAACGTCGTGATCGCCTTGGGCTGGAAAAGTGTTGAGCATTCTGCACAAGCTGTCACCTGATGACTATCAATAGAACAAGACATGGCATTATGAGCATCAGCACCTTTAACCTGTTCATTATTAGCCTGAGTATCACTTAAAGCGACATTAGAATGTCTACGTGTCTGGCTCGACGATCTATCTCTTCGTCGCGATCTGTTCTGATTATTTGCATTAAAATTGCCACAATTGTCATTTCTGCTTGCGTTAAAATCTGTATGAGTTCGCCAATTATTATAATTAACGTTGTTATGTCGGTGAAATGAATTATTCCAAGAACTATGTCTATTTTGTGGAACCTGAGATTTTGATCACCAGTTTTGTTTATTATTATACCCTTGATTATGTTTGAAATTATTGTTACCAAAATCTCGCGATCTATGAGCTTGGTTCCAAGAAACATTGAATGGAGCAGATTGTTGGAATTGCTTCCCCTTATAAAAATTACCATTGTTGAAATTCTCATTATTTCCCTTATTAAAGAATCTGTCGTTACTCAATGAATGATTTCGTGAAAAATTATTTTGTTGTACGGCAAAAGCAACTGGCAATTCACTTTTAATCTGAGCATTACTTAGATCCATGGATGGGTGAGCAGTGCAGAAATTTTTAGAATGTTCTTCTAGATCTTTCCTAGATAAAGGTTTCCGTTCGTGCAAAAATGCAAGAAATGCTGGATTTACTGACGATAGCACCTTATCGCGCAGTAGTAAATCGAAAAGACCTTCATACGACTTTTCTATCTTGGATAATTCGATCCATCTTTCTAGTGTTAGCCGTATTTGGGAAAGAAAATCACAAAAGTTCTTCCCTGATTGTGGTAGCAAAGTCCGAAAACGTAATCGGTATTCATTTTCTGTCATTTGGAATTTTCGGAGAAGTGAAGCTCGAAGAGCGTCATAATCATTCTTATCATTAATACTGGTGGTATGATAAACCGCCAAAGCATCTCCCGTAAGCAGTCTGGATAAATATGTAGAATATAGTGATTTATCCACATTGTAAGACCTACAGGTGGCCTCAAACCTATCCAAAAAAAATATCACGTCGTCAGACGGGGGGTTAAATTTAGGTAATTTTAGGTGAATTTCCTTAAAATTATCATGCCTGGATGAAGCTTGGCCTTCGAAAGTTCTCTGTGAATTAGCTTCTTGAGTTAACCTAATTCTATCATATTCCAATTCGGCAAGTTTCAAATCATGCTGACGTTTCTTATCATTCTCTTCTGTCTCAAGCTGAAGTCTTTTTGCATTTTGTTCAGCTATTAATCTTCTTTCTTCCATTTCCTTTTGTTTAACTTCCATTTCCATTTTAAGTTTATCTGCAGCCTCCAATCTTTTCTGTTCTGCCTCATGCAGAAATCGTTTCTCTTCTAATTCAGCTGCTAATCTCATTTTTTTCTCATTCTCCTCAGACTCAATCCGTTTTTGATCTGCCTCAAATTTCATCTTCTCATTTTCCTCAGCCTCAATCCGTTTTTGATCTGCCTCAAATTTCATCTTCTTCTCATTTTCCTCAGCCTCAATCCGTTTTTGATCTGCCTCAAATTTTATCTTCTTCTCATTTTCCTCAGCCTCAATCCGTTTTTGATCTGCCTCAAATTGAAGTTTTTCTAGTCTTAAAGTTTCTAACTTTCTCTGTTCAGCTTCTATTTCTTGAGCTTTCCTATATTCTGAAAGTGCGAATGTTTTTGCCTCATCAGGAGCCATCTGAAGGGCTTTTGCTTGCTTAATGAAATAATCTAGTGAATACATTATGCTTTATAAGTAGTCACTATACTCTTAATTTCTAAATATGATAATTAATTAATGTAAATTAATTAACCTTGTTAATGCACCGAATGGTCTTCGTTCCTGTCCTAGAACGGTATATCATACTCATATAATTGTCAAATATATTAATAATCAATAAATTAATTTATGTAATGACATGTTATGAACAGACAAAAGCCATAGACAATAGCAACAACAATGACAAGACGAGATACTCAAAGACAATAGAAAACAGTCGCAGAAATCCAATAAAAATGTGAAACTAAAAAATAGAATGTCGTAAAGAGTTATGATGATAACTGCGATCAAATACTAAACAATACAATTGACAAGACAGTGTAAAAACATATGTTTTGTAAAGAACTGAACGATAGTCAGGTGAGGATGACGTAATATACAAACAAAATACATTATAAAACTAAGGTACGAGTAAAAATAACTGAAAACAACAATTAAAACTTGACTGAACAGCTAAACAAATACTATCATAAGAAGCAAGTAGCGATCGGAACTACAGCAAGGTTTCTAGTCTTGAACCGGAATTATCGCTCAATTGAAACTTATAAATCAAACCCTATAGAACATCTGACAAAGAGCCCGAATCGGCTTCGAGATGAACCTCGTTTGTCAGATCGACCTCCCTACCACCCACGACGGATATACAACATAGAACATGCAACATGAAAAGTATATTGGTGGACATAGAAGAGAATAGGCACAGCCAAACACAATACAGTAATAAACGAGACTCCGTTTATACTTATCTCGGCTGATCAAACAAAAAATGTGCCTCGTCTCCGTAAATGTACGTTTGAGAATCGAAATACTTCGGCCTGAGTATTTTAGTATAGCTCGCACGTAAATAAGGACCAAAAGGATGATGTCCAACGTAGGTAGTCACTGGAGAACTTGGTGTTGAGGTTCATTGCTGACCTTGACCTTCTGATAACCGTCGTGTAGATTCCATGATGAAGACACGGGTCTTTCTGTCTAACGATTTTTGGAAAGATATTGAGTAAGTTCCCTTCTTTGAAACTTGTCCAAAACACACTGTGCCGCCATTTAATGTTGGGGTTTTTTGTGATGGTAGTTGAGAGAAACGGTATGCTAGTGGTAGATGTATCAATGACTAGCTTAGACACGCGAATGGTTTCAATGAAAAGTTGTCAAAAGGTTATTCAATCAAATTCCAACGAGTGGTAGGCAATTGGCCAATTCATGACTATAATCAACTCGTTGGTAAAAGTTATTCAGGTTTATTGACGAATGACAAACGGCAATCAACGACACGATCAAGACAAACGATGAGAGCATCATAATTATAGTTACTGTTGATAATAATACATTCCTGTAGATTTCTTTATCAATCAAGACCCTTTTCTATCCAAGTGACTAGGATTCCCAAACAGTTGTCATTTGAGATACATTAAGGTAATGTCCGTTAACCTTGTTCCAAGGACGTCTGTAACAGTAAACGGATTCATGCTCATGGATGACGCTTCCATATAATACTTGTTTAAATCCCAGACTTTCTCCTTACAATAATCTATACAGTTTGATATAATCCATAAAAGTCCTACACGAAAATACAATCAGGTTAGCGACTTCAGTTGACTAACCTCTCCTACAAAATATGCCACGACCTTGGCATAGGCATTACAAAATATCCAATATTCAAGATATGATCAAATAGTTATCCTTTACTCGTAGGACTTCCCACTACGAAATATTACAGTGAAGTAAAGATCTCAACTGTTCCATTCTAGGAATCCAGTAACATATGGATTCCCGCTAGAATCCAGTGATGACCATCTGTTCCACTTTATTCATAGACGTATTAATATACATGAAGGTTCAAACGAAACTTACGTATTGAACTGCATGTTGGCTTCACCCTGAAGACCCAACAAAATCCTTCATAACAATTCTTCCATCGAATTGTTCAGAATCAAAATAATAACATACGGGCAGAGAGAGAGTCCATCTTGCCCTTACAACAGCTGACGTCATAATCCTCAACTAGGTTACCCGTGCGCAAAGAGCAACTCATACTCTGCATTGTGCACGTCGGTGCGTGAATAAAACGTACGCACAAATAATATAACTATATCAAGACTGGTGCGTACATTGGCAGGACCGAAGACTACCCCCTTAGGTAAAACGTACGCAACAATCCTCCAATGAATGTCTGCTGGTTCCTCACCCTCACTACCCAAAAAATGGATAACTACACACTGCTCTTCTCTCGTGCATGCTTCCAACGGGGCGGTCATCTTGGCTATGATTTGCTGGCATCATACTTCCCATCAGGATGATGGGCCTGCGCACACTGGTACCTCAAGTGGGAAGGCATAACAAATCTGTAGTACATCCGTCTACCACGTGATTTTGACTATCTATTGCCATATTATGGTTATTTTTTGACTTCCCCTCGTAGTTGTTCTGTTAAAATGACTTTGAGTCCTAAAAAGATCTGCTCATTAATTCTTATTTTATGCTAACATTCTGATTTCAGTGTAATTTTTATGAATAGTGTTATGTTAATACTTGTTATATTGTACAGGGAAAAGTTACAAACGTATATTGGGGGGAGGTTTGCCGTGCAGCTTGAGACAATCTGTTTTTTAATAGGCAAGGAAAAAAGAAACACTGGGTATTCTATACAGGTCTTTTAAATCATGTTTTAACATTATTATTAGCCGTTATCGGCGTATTGTACCCAACAGTTTTGCTTTAGATGTGCTTCTTTTATCATTGAACTACTAGCTTTTAATTTGTATTGCCTATATCAGCATTGTCGGCGTCTGTGGCCTCATGGATATGAACGCAGTTTCATAATCCAGATATACCAGGTTCGAAACCTGCTGCAGGCGGTTTGGTAGCAAATCGCTTTGTGTGGATTTTTAACAATGGTATAAGCGCCGTACCGTTCAGAAAGCAATGGCAAACTACTGAATGAAAAAAATTGCCTAGAAAAATCACAAACAGCCAATAAAAGCTGGGGTTGATTGCCATGTCCTGTAAAGGATAAGCAACTAACTTTTATATCAGCATTTATTTGCATGTATCACCAGTGGCCTGGTTGTATCAAATTTAATCCACACATCATCTGAACTTAAGAGAACTTGCTGGAACTGTAAAATTAATCCAGTAATAAATATTATATCTGCACAGAGCACAGACTTGCTTAAAGTCGAAGGAGCAGTTATTGTTGTCTGTATGTAACTTTTGGTTTATTGTTGTCTTTTTTCTTTGTGAACATGTTTAAATGAAAATGATACTTGCCTAGAATAGAAGCATTGAAAAGGTATGACAAGATCATTATTGTAGAACAAATGACAAGAACAAGACTATTGCCAGTGGAATAAGAGACGAGAAGAAGGTGCTTGTCACAAATTGAGGAAATTGATAGCATTACAAGGCAGTCCTTGGTCTGGAATCTCTAGAGTAAGAGAGGCAGAGGGAGGCCAAAAAATGCATGGAGAAGAGAACTGGAGACAGAAATGAAAGGGATAAAGAAGACATGAAAGAGCCATAGAATAGCACAGGACAGGACTTACCTAGAATTAGTTGAAGGCCTGTTAGTTATTGCATGACAAGATTGACTGAAACCAGTGTGGGAAGAGAATTTGGAGGTGTGTTTGTTTTGTTTACTGCAGTGAGCTTTTCATTCTCCTGTGTTTACTGATGGGAACGGTTTATGCGTGATTTTTGGAGGAGAGAGATCTGTTAACTGTTCTCATGTTTTAGGTGTGAGAGAGTTTGGTGATAAGCAGTCAGGCTGAGAGATCTTGAAGTTGGTTTTTTGGGAGATGAGCGGTGAATGTTGTCGACACCGGCCGTTTCTGTGTTACACGAGCCAGTTTTGGAATGAAAGTGGATCCAGTGCTCTAGTGTTGTGAGAGCTGGGATCATTTCTTCATACCGTGTACAGCTGTGTATATACACCACTGTATTTCTGTTTTGTGTGAGTCAGCCGGATTGTATTGTGTTTGATCAGTGTTTGCTGCATAAGTACATTCTGCTGTCATCGCTTGTTACTTACTTATTTACTTACTTAGTCGTTCCTCTTCTACTGTGAGGTGTAGAGGTTTGGAAGAGAGAGCGCCATACTATCTTATCGGCTGTCTTCCTCCTGGCCGTGTTCCATTCTAGTCCTCGGTCCTTCATAGATTGTTTAATGTTGTCCTCCCAGCAGACTCTGGGTCATCCTGGAGGTCTGGATCCCTGGCTGTTAGCAGCCTCCTATACTTGCTGTGGCAGCCGATCATCTCCCATTCTGCAGACATGGCCAGACCATCTTAGTTGGAACTGTTCTACTTGGGTCTGTAGGGGTTGGATTTTTAGGCCTTGACGTATTGTTTGTTTGCAGACCATGTCTCTTCTTGTTACTTTTCTGGTTGCGATCGCTTGTTACTGCAAAATAAAATATGGTATTCCTGTAGCCAGTTCATCGATTTGATGATCCAAGCATGTTTATGTGACAGTGTTTTATGCCGAGTACTTGTTCTCTGATATTGCCTATGAACATGAGAATACGCAGTGTGTTAAACCTACAATCAAAGTGTAACACCTATGCTCTCTAGAAGCTGAAGGTTAGAAGGAATGAATAAATGTAAGTAATTAAATAATTATCAGAGTTCAAAATAGCTGAGGAACAAAAGTGAGAATTTTGTTTCACAATGTTTTATGAAAATTTCTAAAGCAAAAAAAAAGTGGAGAAATAGTCACTAGTGAGAAGGAAGAAATAATCATACCAAAACTATGTTGATAGTGTGGTGAAGCTCAAGTTCCCAAGTTAAGGAAAACATATAAAAATACAAAAGTGTGAAATGTTTCATGATGATGGTTCACAGGGCCCATCAGGATGAACACTAGAGGGTGCCAGCAATTTTAAAAAAATTAATTTATGTGTTATTACTCGATTGCGACAATGATATCCAGAACTAGATGCTGATATTCAGAAGAGGCAACTCAGTAACTTGAATTTTGATGATGACCTGACTCTTCTGTCCCATAATTAAAACCAGATGTAGAAAATAACACTAGAGTTACAGCAAGCAGGTCTGATAATATTCAGAGAAAATGTGAAGATAATGAAAATAAAAGGACTTAAAAATAAAAGCAGCCATATTGAACAGACTGGGTTATGAGATCATCGACAACACACAACAGAAATGGAATCCAGTGGACTCTGACTAAGCAGTTGGACGATCTGGATTTTGCTGATGACTTGGCTCTTCTGTCCCATAACTGTAATCAGATGCAGGACAAATTGAAAACACTCAATGAGAGGTCACAGCAATTGGGTCTGAAAATACACAGGGAAAAGACAATAATAGTGCAGGTAATGATAACAGTGTTGAACTTGAAGAAACACCAATACAAGATGTGGAATCGTACACATATCTTGGCAGTAATATAGACGAAGTTGGAGGGACAGACAGCAATATCAAAATAAGAATACAAAAGGCAAGAGGAGCTTTCATTGCATGGGGAAATATATGGAGATCAAGAGAAATCGGATCCAACACGAAAGTAAGAATCTTCAACTCAAATGTGAAGTCAGTCCTATTGTATGGCTCTGAGACATGGAGAACAACAAAGACAACAACCAAAAAGCTACAGACTTTCATAAATGGGTGCTTGCGTAGAATAGAGGGATTAAAATGGTATGACAAGGTTACCAACGTGGAACTGAGGACAAGAACTAGACAAGTGCCAGTGGAACAAGAGATGAGAAGAAGGCGATGGATTGGACACACACTGAGGAGACCTGTTGATAGCATTACAAGGCAGTCCTTGTTCTGGAACCCCCAGGGCAAGAGAGGCAGAGGTAGACCAAGAAGCACATGGAGAAGAGAGCTGGAAACAGGTGAAAATGATGAGGAGAACGTGGAAAGAACTTGAGATGATGGCCTGTGACAGGAGGACTTGGCATGTGTTTGTTAAAGGCCTATGCTCCTTTGGGAGTGGAGGGTTATGAATGAATATTGAACTTGGTGAAATGCCTCATGAGGTAGTAGACTTAAACACAAAATCTGTAATGTCACACACAAAGGCACACGTTACAGGAATGGCAAGTTAAGACTACAGTTGGCAAAAGAAGCTTTCTTCACTGTTATTTATATGGCAGTCAGATGTATCAAATCCTATGTAAGCATTATCATTTTCTACTCTTTCCTAGCAGTTTCTGTGTGACTCAGAAACTTTGAGGATAGCTAAAAATGTACAGTTGTTTGTCAGTGGAATCATCACCATCAGTAATTATTATTCCCCTCGGAACTAAGACTGCAGTTTTGTTATTCCACGCTGTTTTATATTCTGGGCAGCCTAGCTCTGCTGATAAGGTTCAGGTTGCTTTGCTTTCTCTTCTCTGGATCTTCCTGTGGTTCTCTTTATCCTGCCCACTTTTCTCTTCATTTGTCAGCATGTCTGGTTAAACTTCTTTGATCTTTAGCCGCCAACTGTCAAAGCAGTCAGCGGCAATCACACCTGATGGAGTTTTGTAGGGCAGCAACAAACTGCTTCCACTTTGCTCGGTCGGCGGCCATCCTTCATGCAGTGCCTCAGCTTTGATTCATTCTTTGCTTCTCTGCCTCCACAGTTCTCCACCAAGTTGTTTTTGTTCAATTTCTCTTTCATTTTCCTTCAGGGGTCCATAGCACAGCTGTTCTTGAGATGGCATCAGGGTCTCTTCTGAGGACATCGCCAACCCAGCTCCAGCATCTGCCAGCTGTGATGGTGTGCATGTCCTCTTGGTTGCTCCGAGTAAGCAGTTTTTGGTTGGTGATGGTATTCAGCCAAAAGATTCTGAGAATTTTCCTTAGGCAGATTGTGTTGAAAGAGGAAAATTTTGACATTTCCTTCTCAGTAACTCTCCAGCATTCCGCACCATAAAGAAGCGCAGAAAGTACACAGCTCTCATATAATCTTAATTTGGTTATACTGATTAATCTTTTTCTGATGGTATTCTTGTCCATGTTGTTTAACTAGAGCTGCTGAGCTCTTTCACAACCAGTGCGTGGTTGAAGAATAGGTTCTGTACATGATACAGTACATCCCCACCTTTTTCTTTAGCCCTCAGCTGTTACTGCAAGTTGTCTTGATTCTCTTCCACAGGTCTGTGTTTACTATTGTATCTGGTCATCTGATGAGGAGGATGTAGTGGAGGCATCTGTTGGTGGTTGTGTACAGTTTGGATGGGATATTCACACTGACGTTGCATAAGCATTGAATAGCCACATTCTATATTCGTGGGAAATAGCTTCTTTTTTTATACTAATTTGAAAGTTGTAATGATGCTGTCACAGGTTTTACTCCCCTTTGCTCTGCAGTGATGATCCAACAGTGGCCAAAATTTAGAGTATCTACTGAGGGTCTTCAAAGGTGTCTACCTTTCGCTCAAGATTATTCTTGTCAGAGATGTGAATTGAAGAATTCTAGGGAGCCTCATAAGAATTTAAAGAAATCAAATACTACTGCTGATAGGATCCAGCTGTGTAAACTTTTTATCTTTCCTGACCTTCTATGAGTAAGGATTTTGCTAGTTTTGATGAGCCTCCAACTGATTTAACTTAGTAAAATATTACTTTAATAGCTCTGTTATAAAGATTTAAATGACTGGAACATACGGGTGCAGTTCACTAAAAAAATGATTAAACCGATTATAAATTTGTATATTTACAAATTTAATAATCAATTATCGTTGGAGGGACAGACAGTGATATCAAAATAAGAATACAAAAAGCTAGAGGAGCTTTCATTGCATTAAGAAACACATGGAGAACAAGAGAAATCAAGTCCAACACGAAAATAAGAATCTTCAACTCAAATGTGAAGTCAGTCCTATTGTACGGCTTTGAAACATGGAGAGCAACAATGTCACCGGACGGCCTACTACTGATACCATAGCATCATTCGTGCTAATAGTTATTAGTTAGATTAGGAAGAACAGTTAACTGTGTTTTATTGAAATAATGACTCGAGTTACGCTAGTATCAGATGGAACCTGAAGCTAGTCGAAACTCGGTTAAATGGCGACCCACCGCTTCTTTTGGCGGGAGTTGTTTAGCAACCGATGACGTAAATCGGAATAGCCGAGACTCTCCATCGGTAAGCATATGACACCCAATAAAATAAATAAAGTATTAGACTAACCAACCAAAAGGTAGTAAAATCGCCCACCACTCTGCGATAGCAGATTTCGCATATCCGAAGTCAGTTGATCCAGAGAAGCCAGTTTGAATGGACGTAGTCCTTGGCCATTTAACTTCTGGTCTTGAAGTTATCAAGATATCAACTCTGAAGCAGATAATTTATTTACATAGTTGTAAATTCATATTTCACGTAAGTAAAAGCTTCGAGTGACTTTTCATTTTTCAGAATAAAACCTAGTTAGGCCAGAAATGCCTAAATGTCAGGAGAACGAGCTGAACCCATAAGAAATGAAATCGAACTCTCTAATGACAAATTAGCTCAAGTTATAAAAGAGGTAGAGGCTCAACTATCGTTTACACCTAAGTTGGATAAACCTGAGAAGCATAATGAAAAGGAACTGAGTAAAATATTTACCCTAAATTGGATAAAAAATACAAGGAGGAAGAATAAATATATATCAAGACACAACTTTTCATGAGGACTTGTAATTGTTTAAAATGACTTTGTTTTGGATTTTATGTTCAAGATAATAAACTATTTTCCTAGATCCCTGAAGACTTTCTTGACTACCTCTTGTTGAAGATTTTGCACTTAATATTGGATATTGAGTATGCTATTAATTGTCACAAAACATTAAACACCACAGAGGAAGTTTGGAACGAACCTGGGTACAATTGTCATCAAGAATATCTGTCTCTGGTAGTCTACCAGTATCTTGACTTGAATGATACAACAAACAAAAAGATTGAACATGTATGCATTATAATAAAATCCCAATATATACCACAACGGTAATACGAAAAGACTTTATGGTGCCATACCAACGGTAACAACAACCAAAAAGCTTCAGACTTTCATAAGTGGGTGCTTGCGTGGACTGAAATGGTATGACAAAGTCACAAATGTGGAATTGATGACAATAACCAGACAAGTGCCAATGGAAAAGAGCTAAGAAGAAGACGCTGGCGATGGATAAGACACACATTGAGGAAACCTGTTGATAGCATTACAAGGCAGTTGTCGCCGCTGGGAACGGGACCAAATCAAAGCATGTGACGGTGGGGCTGGTTACGGGACCAAATAGTGTGTAACCAGTTATAACAATCTAGCAAAGTTATATGACAAATCTTCACCCCAGGTAGACGTTTCGTCACAGGTGGTTTATATTTTATCCTGAGCTCATTGATATTGCATTTCCCAGTGATCGTGCGGTTTACAAGTTTGCTTTTAGATCTTGTGGGTGGCAACTGGCGACTGCCAGAGGTAGAGTTACCCAAATGAATGTTGGTTCGAACCCAGGTTCTTACTACTCACGTAAGTTGTCAGTGATCATTTGTATCTCATATCTCCCTAGTGCTTCCATACATGAGTAAGGGACAACAATAAATCATGGAAAATGGTTTATTAATGGACTAAAAGGCAATGCTCATTACACATCTCCATAATCTGGCTATCATCGGCCAGAATGCCTGTGGGTTACATGAAGCATGAGCTCTCTCCAAAAACAAGACATCAACATAACAACATGTCTGCTTGACTCTGCTAAAATGTTGATAGACTTTTGCCTTGAGTCACCATATACATTTCATAGCAGACTAATAATTCTAATAGGAAAATGTTTGTCATACAAACCGGGTGAACACATCCCACAAAACTAGAAAAACTCTGTCTCCTTGAATAACATACTTGGGAAAAAACGTTTAATTTTTCCGTGGTCAGGCATCTCCTCGACCAAAGGTTAACTAAACAACCTTTAAAAAACCCTGCCCGCACTAAGTCTCAAACACGTCTCTCTCACTTAACAGTGAAGTCCGTGACTGACTTGTGTTCTCACCGCGGTGGTAAAAAAATAGCTATCGCCAATCTCATTGGTCACGCTCGACCAGTGAAGTTATCTTACCAACTAATCTTGCTCAAGTTCTTTTACCACTGTTACAAATACAGTTAACGTGTTATCTTACGTTAAACACAGGCCCTCCGGTGACATACGTCCCGGGGCTACAAAAATGTATCCTAACGGGAGACATTTTAATTCTATCAAAACCCAAAAACCTATATACATAGCAAACTCACATATAACCAAAAAACAAAATACCATGTCAAAACAATCATGGACAGTATAAATACAGCATAGACCTATACAAAATCAATGGGTATAATAATATAAACATTTAATGAAAGGACTATATAGAATAGCATGTCAGGACAGTGGACATAGGTTGGGGAGTAGGAAGAGCCTGTAATGGAATAGCTCCAGGGATATCGTAGTTCATATCAACAGAAATCTCCATAAGTGCGATGCATGTATCCTAGAAATATGACAAAGGATAATAGCGAATAAACAACCTAAGTGTAGAGTCCATATGAAATGTCTGAAGGGAAGAGTGACGACAACTGGTTGAACTCTATAGCTCTGAATAGACGTTGAACCGGACAATATTCCTTGGTACAATGTACATGAGTTTATACGGAATCATTCATAAAAAAAACATCAATTGAACATGAAAATGTTTTACCGATATCATACAATGACTGACATATCATACAAAAAAAATCAACAGTATTAGTAATACCATCAACAGCATTGTAACGCAAAATTAAATGCATAATGGGTGTGTGCATGGTTAATTGCAATAGCATAAGTGAAGATGTATGTTGCAAGGGGTGCAAGCGAGAAGTGGCAACATATGATATGTGAGATGGAAGAGGCGTAGGAATGTCATGTATCCAACATAATGCAAACGTGTTATCAATAACCATTAAATGAATGTGCACTAGTACCAAAAGCATCGTACAAAGATAAAACATTGTGAACCTTGAGCAATGCTCTACATAATGTATGTGGGAGTATAGATGATATCTGTGTGAAGAGGAGCGAAGGTCCGTGTAAGGTAATAGTGTATGTGGTAAATGATGTGTATAAACTAAGTCTATGTGGCTTTCAAAAGTAGTGATAGTGTGACATTAAAAAAAATACACCTCTGTTCTTATCCATAATACATAGAAAAAATAATGTCGCACAAATATATCAGTACGTTGAGTAGCATCATGCAACTCAAAAATAACAAAATCCGAAGAAAAAAAATTTACAAGTTGTGTAATAATACCTGCTAGAAATTAATACTTAACCGATTTGAATTAACAGCCGTACAAGTGTTGCTTACAATTATGAGGCTGGCGTTAAAAACATGATAGATGAGCTGTTGATTTGCAGCTATAGTCCACACTTGTAAAGTGAGACTATTAATATTCACCTCTGTGAACGTTCCAAATAAAAACGTTGGAGAGCCTGTCCTACAAAAAGTATGACATAGATCCTGAAATCTAGTTTGCAATACGGTGAAAGTCTGTCATAACCGTATTAACTCTCTATGTGACATGGCCAAAACAAAATATCAACGTAAGGAATAATATACAATCTACTATAAAGGTGCATAGTCGCAGTAATATACTATTCAATCATAACAAAAGATTGTAATATATCTTGGAACTCTGTTCGTAATGGTTCCAGGGAGGCGACTACAGTAATAGTCCATGTGGAAGAGGCGTCGGAGACATCTTTGACTTTCTCCAATAATGTTGCATCTCTCCACAGTAGTCGGCTGTACATCTGAGTGCGGACGACTATCTCAAACTGCAAAGCTAAGGGAAGAAAGGGACCAACCATTGTCAACCTGTAATAGAAAAAATGTATTGCATTAAGTTAGTGCTTGGCAAGCAATATTTGTGCCAGTTCCAAAACGGCAATTTCCTTCGATGACAGGCGCTGATCGTACGTGTGTCCTTTAGGATGGGAAGCAGTTGCTGTGAAATGAGCAACGGGACGACTAGCAGTACATGGTTCTTCTTCTTCTTCTTCTTCCTCGTTCGCCCTGAAAAGGACGGTGGTTGCGTTGTGTCTGTTTGCGCCTAAGCTGTGATATCTGCACCTTTCGGTCGACACATCCGACTTCTGCACGGCATTTTTAGGGACCGGGTTTGCCTTCCCATTTCGATCCGTACTCGCTCAGCCAGACTGCACTGCTGCAGACTGTTTCCAGGACCACCACGTGGAGGTGGAGTACGGTCTTGACCAGCTCTGGTTCGCTGGTCCTGATGCACACAGTCAAGCTATGGTTCAGTACTGTCTTGACGGTTGGAATGCATAGAACGACACTTCCTGCGAATCTGTACACGAATATGTTCATGTGAGGGACGAATCAACTTTGCTAAAGGGACGGAGTCGTCAGACGATGATGAATAGTGGCGTTTAATGGCTGTTCTGGAATGTGTGTCCATGGGAACAATATAGGAATCATCATCCGAGGCTACAAGATGTGTTGTCTGGTCAGGCGTAATGTCTTGCCATGAGTTTTCTGTGATGGTTGCCGACGAATCCGAATGTACAGTTGATGAATGTATTGGATCAGCAACTGTGGATGGCATCAAACCAGAGTGTTCAACATTTGGAGGTGTATCCTCTGTTCGTGGTTCATTGTCATGGAGTAAACGGTCGTTGCGGTGTTGGATCCGTTGTCGGAGCTCCTGTAAAGGGATGTCATCCTCTTCAGATGAGTTATCTCGTTCGCGTCGATATCGTTCTATCGTATCTCTGACTAACGTGGGGGCAGTTGGTTGTGGTGACATGTCATCAATGCTAGAGGCAAGTGAGGTGGAGGACGAATAATGGCAAAGGGTGGATTTCCTGACAGGTCGTGAGGAGCGAAGGTGTGAAATTTCAACAGGTCGGTGATCATCTAATTTCATTTGAGAAACGTGAGCTTTCATAGTAACATTCTGTCTCTCGTGCCATAGGATATAATTTGTAGGAGAAGTCTGTTCGAGAACTCTGTACCCGTCCAGCCAACGATTATCAAGCTTGGAATCTCGAACGTACTTCTTAAAATAAACAGGATCGCCAATAGCAAAATTATCCAGAGTTGCATTCCTGTTACGTAATAATGCGCGTTTGTTAAATGCCTTTGTTGCATTCTTATGTGCTATACAGTGTGCTCGATGTTTCTGCTAAAGGATCATCTCAATTGGATTTTCTCCTAGATATTTCCGTCGAGGGGCGAGTAAGTGATCAATAGGGAATACTGGTTCTCGACCATAGATGAGGAAGAATGGTGAATATCCTGTAGTGTCATTAATGTCATCTTTCCTGAAGCATTAACAATCATCAAGGGGAAATCACGATGAGTGGAAACTTCCACTATACCGTCGGTGATGATAATATGAGGATCATCATTGATGTCTGTGTCTGGTAGTCCATTGATACAAACAGTTTCTCCTATGTGGATATATGGAGATGTCTTTATCCTACCCTTGACTATTGTAAGTGACTGGGGCTGTAAGGTAACAGGTGCCGTTAAACGAACCAACGACGCTATATGCACATCATCCTGCAGTGGAACATATTCTCCTTTAATTCTGACTTTATGAAGATCGAAATAAATTCTGACATCGTGTTTGGTGAGGAAGTCTCGACCGATAATGAGGTTCCTAGACATGGACCTTGTGATGATGAATGGGTGGCAAAGTCGTTGTGATCCGATGTAGAAGTCGATATGTGCAGTACCAATAGCCTTCAGTACTTGTCCTGTTACAGAAGCCATATAGGTATGAGAAGGACTGAAACGTACGTGACGATATATTTTGTGGTATAATTTTTCACTAATTAGACTGATAGTAGCACCAGTATCAATAAGTGCCCTGTATGTGTTTCTTGCGATGGTAATTAGGCATGAACTGGGATCGGATATTACATCACAGTTGTTTTGTCGTAAATGCGTGTTAGTTGAATTTGTACCATGTTGTTTCGTAGTGTTCTTGGTTGTAGAGCATAGCTGGTGATTCCGCCATGTATGAGACTGATGATGCGAACCCCTCACTATCGTCTCCACTAATGAGTGGTTCGAGCGTTTCCCGGAAAGTAGTCATTGGTATACCGAGATGAACCAAATTGAGTTTGACCACGGGAACAATTGTTGGAAGTCCCTTGTTGAGGATTGTGGAATGGCTGTCGACTACGATATTGTGATTGTTGTCTGCAGTTGCGTGCGATATGTCCAATCATCCCACAATTGTAACATGTAACCTGATCAACATGGTGAACTGGAGAAGGACGCGAATTCACTGGGGTAGTGTGTCGGTTGTGTCTCTTATCTTCGTTCCTGTGAAATGAGTCATTTTGTCCTACATTGTGTGAATAAGATGAGCGTTGATGATCGTTGAAGGTTGCATTGTCTCTCCGCCATCTTGGACGATAATGGTCGACTTCCATTGGTTCGGGAAGATAGTCTCATTGCGGTTCTCAGCCGATCCTTTAATGAAATCTTTTTCGAACGTTCTCTTCGTATACAGCCGTTTGAATTGTTTCTGTGATCGACTTCGAGTCTTTTCTCAATAGGTGGAGTTTCAAATTGTCTGCCCACAAACCATCAATGAATATGCCTACTAAGTGTCGCTCTAATTCTTCCGTGGGGATTGAACCTCCTAAAAAAGCATCTTCGGCTAGGTTAAGCAACCGGTCTCCGAACATTTGCACTGGCTCATGACGTTCTTGCTTTATCTTCCTTAAAAGCGTCCAAGCATGCTGACAGTCTGTGATGTTTGAATATCGACTTACCAATTCCTTGCGAAGGCTCTCGAACGTTTCCTGTGGGAAGGCTTTACTGCGACGACGTAGAAAGTCTGTAACCAACCCATCAGAAGATAAAAAGGCAATTCGCTTGCGGTCGGAATCAGTAGCTGTGTCAATGATGGATGAGAACTTATCCATGTCAATAAGCCATTTGCGGAAAAGTGCGGGGTCTCCAGAAAATGGTGTAACAATCGATCTAATTGAATGGAACTTAGCATAGTGATCTACCTGATGAAGCGATTCTGTGATCTGCATCAGTGCCTGCATTGTCGGTTCTAATTCATTAGGCAACGCTATATTTTGAGGTTGTATACCCTGTTGCTGTTGATTTTGTGACAGATGTGGCTGTAACATTTGCTGTGGGTGCATTTGTTGTTGAGCCAGGGCCTCATGAGCACTTTGAAGATCCATGATAATTATTGCTTACAAAGTACGATCACAATGACAAGGGCGTGAGCTGGTCACGAGGCACCAAATCAAAGTATGTCGCCGCTGGGAACGGGACCAAATCAAAGCATGTGACGGTGGGGCTGGTTACGGGACCAAATAGTGTGTAACCAGTTATAACAATCTAGCAAAGTTATATGACAAATCTTCACCCCAGGTAGACGTTTCGTCACAGGTGGTTTATATTTTATCCTGAGCTCAATGATATTGCATTTCCCAGTGATCGTGCGGTTTACAAGTTTGCTTTTAGATCTTGTGGGTGGCAACTGGCGACTGCCAGAGGTAGAGTTACCCAAATGA
Organism: Oreohelix idahoensis; assembly: GCA_024509875.1. Taxonomy (NCBI): domain Eukaryota; kingdom Metazoa; phylum Mollusca; class Gastropoda; order Stylommatophora; family Oreohelicidae; genus Oreohelix; species Oreohelix idahoensis. The sequence continues at coordinate 102,746 of JAMPIV010017860.1, forward strand.
ATGTTGGTTCGAACCCAGGTTCTTACTACTCACGTAAGTTGTCAGTGATCATTTGTATCTCATATCTCCCTAGTGCTTCCATACATGAGTAAGGGACAACAATAAATCATGGAAAATGGTTTATTAATGGACTAAAAGGCAATGCTCATTACACATCTCCATAATCTGGCTATCATCGGCCAGAACGCCTGTGGGTTACATGAAGCATGAGCTCTCTCCAAAAACAAGACATCAACATAACAACATGTCTGCTTGACTCTGCTAAAATGTTGATAGGCTTTTGCCTTGAGTCACCATATACATTTCATAGCAGACTAATAATTCTAATAGGAAAATGTTTGTCATACAAACCAGGTGAACACATCCCACAAAACTAGAAAAACTCTGTCTCCTTGAATAACATACTTGGGAAAGAACATTTAATCTTTCCGTGGTCAGGCATCTCCTCGACCAAAGGTTAACTACACAACCTTTAAAAAACCCTGCCCGCACTAAGGCTCAAACACGTCTCTCTCACTTAACAGTGAAGTCCGTGACTGACTTGTGTTCTCACCGCGGTGGTAAAAAAAATAGCTATCGCCAATCTCATTGGTCACGCTCGACCAGTGAAGTTATCTTACCAACTAATCTTGCTCAAGTTCTTTTACCACTGTTACAAATACAGTTAACGTGTTGTCTTACGTTAAACACAGGCCCTCCGGTGACACAGTCCTTGTTCTGGAATCCACGGGGAAAGAGAGGCTGAGATAGACCAAAAAACACATGGAGAAGAGAACTGGATACAGAGGTGAAAATGATGAGGAAAACATGGAAAGAATGTGATAGGAAAGGGAGAGAACCGAGATAGGAATAAGAAGGAATAATTAATGAGTAGTAGGACTTAGTTCTTACGTCATCGGCGTCACGAGAAATCAGTGCGCTGACAGGAGAGTTTAGATCACTCTTCTCTCGTCGTTTCGCTGAGATAGTCAGCACAGAGCAGGTCAGGTAGACTAACCGTAGGACCATCTAAAAAAAACTTAGTGGACAGCTCAGGTATCATTGTGTTATGGTGCCGCTGCATTTCGCAGAAAAGGGAAAGATGTTCCCACGACAATTAAGTTCATGTCGAGCTGTATCCAAGAGTATCGCCAGCAGTTTTATTCAAGCAAAACATGGTATGTAAACTCTCGAATAATTAGTCAAGGGCAGGTGATCCAGGACAGGTGTTAGAAGTAGTGGTCCAGTGTCGGACATATAAAGCAGACTTAATAAGACAGCAGTGGCTTAGAATAAGTTTCCAGCACTGGTGGTGACCCAGCTTATACTTCAAAACCATATTGAATTTATTGCGAACAGCCCATTAAGAAGTAGTGTATAGTAGACAGTATATGAAGTGAAGGGTGTTCAGTATTCAGCGTAGATCAAGAGTTAATCAATCCATGAACAGTGAGTTACATGATGTATGAAGGACAATGTAGAAGTCTCATGTATGCTGTTATCATTTATAATCGGCACAGGGATGCCAGCTGTGAATATGTTCTCAGTCAACAATAAAGAGTTTTGTTGATCAACTACTAGTCGATCAGTTATTTCAGTTGGCATAATTGGTTTGATCATTAACCACCACTCATCATCACATAAACAAGGCAGGCAGAAATTGAGTGATATATATTCAATAACAGACGAGTGTACGTCGAGTCAAGAACAGACACACAAGGGACAAACGTAACACATAACTACACAAGCATTAGAACCTGGGTTGAAACTATCACAAGAACTTGAGCTGATGGCACAGGACAGGAAGACTTGGCATGTGTTTGTTGAAGGCCTATGCTCCTTGGGGAGCTAAAGGGTATTGATTGATTGATTGATCATTGACAAATGTAAAATAAAAAAAGGGGTGAAGTGAATTAGATAGAGTCTTTAAAATTTCATCATGGGGTGTGGCGTAGCATTGAAAGGGTAAGAAACTTATAGTAGTTAGAAGTAATAGATATAAATGAATTGAAGTGTTTGCCTGGATCATCCAGAAGAAGATTTGGCTCAAGTAGTCTTGTTGGGTTTCTTCACCGGCTGAAGGGGGACAAAAAGTGTAAATTCTCCTAACTAGACAAGGTCTAGGAAAGTTTGTAAGGAGATATTTGGTCTCTCGCTACAGTAGTCCCCTTCTCAGTTATCCATTATTTTTATCCTTAATTATTACTGGGATTATATGTTATATTTTACGAGGCCCCCACCCCCTCACTTATAAAGGAAGATAAACATCAGGCAATATGTAACATCTAATAGAATAAACAAAGCCTGGGGTAGAATATATACATCCAATTGGTTTAATAAATGGAACTGATGATTATAGTAGTGATTCTGAAAATGTGTGTGTGTGTCGTATTTGCTATACGTCTTACAATTCAAGTATTTGCATCATCTACTGGCTAAAGCTACGACATTAATATGGTGAGTTCCCTTTGAAACAGGGAACTTGGCTTTTCAGCCCTGGATGATAGTGAAGCGTGGTTGGTTGTCCTGTCTCCTTATGACGTTGCATCGGGTAGGTCTCTTATGGTTTGGATCTGCCTTCACTGTGCTCGACTCCGTATTATTCGTCTAAGATTGGACTGTCGTGCAAGGCTCCCCCATAGACTGAAGACAAATACGGCTTCATTAATTTCCTAGCTTGAGGAAACCATCTTTCCCTAAGCCGTCCGCCTGCCAGTCATATCAGATTTTAGTCTCTAACATCATATGTCTTGAGCCTAATCTTGAAATCAAGTTTCCCTCCTTTCTGCCTTTTATTATTATATTTCCCTGCCCAAGTGGCAGTATTATAATTCGTTACCCATTTACCGTCATGTTAAACACCCTGAATTATTATGGAACTGTCAGTTAATCCCACCAAATTATCATGGAGCTGTCAGTTAAATATACTGAATTATCAAAGAACAGTCAGTTAAACACACTAAATTATCATAGAAATGTCGGGCGACAGTATTCTAGTTCTGTGCCTCTAGCCTAATCGTCACGTCAAATATGATGAATTAACATAGAATTGTCGGACACCAGTAATATAGAATTGTCTGATGACATTATCACAACCCTTCATCTCTGGTCTGGTCGAATCGTCATGTAAATTATAATGAATATATATATATATATATATATATATATATATATATATATATATATATCTATATATATATATATATATATATATATATATATATATATATATATATATATATATATATATATATATCACAGTCTGTCAACATTATTATTGATATTAATTTCCTCTTATCTAATCGTCGGGTCGAATACAATGAATTTATGTAAATCAGTATATAATATATTTAAACTTCTCGTCTAAACGCCGGGTCGAATACGATAAATTAATATGGAAATTCATATAGAATACATTTAAAATTCATTTGAACACTTGGTAAAGTCTCATCCCGTGGGATAATAAAATACACCCGATCACATCGTAACCATGTGGCTAGATGCGATCGTAAAGTAAAAATGAATAAAGCAAAACAAGTTCGTACGAATCCCTGCGTCGATTTTTCAAGGTACTACACATTTCACCACAATACTATTTTCTAACGAGGTTTCACTTACCTACTCAGAGATTGGACTCTAATCAGCAATTTATACACGTGGCTTCACAGTACTTTAACGCGTGAATTAGCAGCGGTCTTGATTAGGTCTGGCCCCTTCGGCTTCCTGGATGCAAGTCAATTTTTTTCTCGTTCGGCGCAACTTTAAGCGTGTTATTTCTGCTTGGGCACGTGACATGATGCGTGCCTCATGTGACTTTGACGTCTGATAGATGCTCCAATCAATAACGTTAAAAGTCACGTGAGGGTTCCCTAGTTTACATTTACATATGCACTGGTTGAAAAAGTTAATATAATGAATATGTGCATCAGTTCTGTCATCATCCACTCCCTGCTCCATATGGAACTTGGGACTACCACTACTTTTGTTCTCTATGAGAAACCCACATAAAGCAGTCACCAGCTCTTGCAGTGGTGGTTCATGAACCCATCATTCTATATGCTGAGGTTGCCAGACTCGTATGACTTGGACATCCACAAGCAATTTTCACATGTTAATAAATGCAAAATATAGAATTATAAAATGTACAACTCACCCCAATTATCTTTGGGAATACCGGCTCAGAGAAATAGTTAAGGCAACTTGATTAAAATGCCTCTTACACGTGGTCTGGGGTGTTACTTTACAATAGACTCCCACTGTGACTTAGTATTCAGGTTCCTAGGATCCTGAGCTTTCCGTATTAATAAATGTAGTTGAAAAAAAATAAAAAATAAAAATAAAATAAAAACACACACACCCACACAAATAGTAATACGTCTTACAAGGAGAAGGACAAGAAAAACCTACGTTGCGGCCACAAGGCCTTCGTCAGGGACAGACAAACAAGAGACAGGAGGGAAAGAAAATGAGAATTAAGTAGAGAACATGAAACTATAAAAATAAGAGATAAAAACTCCCTTAATATTAAGTCCAGTCACATGTGAAGCAAAGCAGGATGGCTGCCACTAAACCGGAAAGAGGAAGTTGACAGTACATAAAGATAAGAAATAATAAAAAACAAGGACTGGAAAAGAGTGAGAAAAAAGTAATCAATAAATAATAAATAAAATAAATAAATAAATAAAATATAAATAAATAAATAATAATAATAAATAAATTTAAAACAAATAAATAAATAAATAAAAATAAAAACTAAATAAAGAAATAAATAAAATAAAAAATAATAAAGGAAAAAAATAATTTAAAAAAAAAAAAAAGGGTGATCGCATCAAAGTAGAAAGTCATAATACAACAGGGACTCGATAGAGAAAGGCGTCTCAGACAAAAGAATGTTGGGTATTCAAACCGTGTGGTTTGAGGCAACCCATAAGATGGATGAGGCGTTGTTCCTGGCGAAACCGACTGTTGGCGTCCGAGGAACAGTATCTGATGGCTGTCACCTGGATGTCAGTGGCACCGTGGTGGTCGGGGCCATTGAAGTGGATGGCCACAGGTGTGGAATTAAACTGAGAGATGTCATAGAGGTGTCTGCAGAATCGGTCGCCCAGTCGTGTGCCCGTTTGGCCGATGTACGTAATGGTGCAACGTTTGCATATAATAGCATAAATGACGTTGCGTGACTCACATGTGAAGCCATGGGTGATGGTGAACTTGGCGTTAGGGAACGAGACTGAACGTGTTTCGATTACATACTGACATGTCTTACATCGTGTACGGTTACATGGCTTGGTTCCAAAGTGGCCATCGTTGACGGTTTTCAGACGGCTGTGGACTAGGAGGTATTACTATTTGTGTGGGTGTGTGTGTTTTTATTTTATTTTTTATTTTATTTTTTTTCAACTGTTTTACCCCGTCTTACGGCAGTTCTCCTCATATACTTATATATTACCCCATAACTGACTGCACTGTCTACCTGTTTGCTCACTTTTCTCTTTTATAATCCTCTCTTACTTTCGATCTATACACCTACTTTCATTGTTTATTATTTTTTATTTATTCTGTAGGCCTATATCTATTACATTAATTATTATTATATTTAATTTTATTTATTTTTGCATGTGTGTGGTCTCACTCGATTTGCCATTATGCCTTCACTGAAACACTTCATTAATTCACTTCGGTCTTCTATTACCACCTCATTCAGCCTCTTACCACCTGATATATCTCGCACTGCAATTGATTTTGCATTTGCTACATTCAAGAAAACTAGATTCACTTGCCATCTCCACTTTATCCGCACCTGCCTCCGCCTTAAAGTTCTCCCTCATGGCTTCACTTCTCACTTCAACCCCTCTGCTGGCCATATTCACCCTCGTGAACATCGCCTCTTACAGCGCATCGAGACCACATGTGGGTTCCAGCGTATGCGAGCTGTCGCAGCTATCCATTCCCGCCTCCTGGCAGATATCAGTGCTCAGCAGTCTCAGCTTCTACTCCGCTTACGTAGTCTCACCTCCAGCTACTTTCCTGCCTTCCCCATTATACGCATTATTATCCATACCCTCAACCGGCAATTGTATGATTTTTTATCCGCCCAGAAAAAGGACAAACTTTCCCGCCTCTGTCCTACCCCTGAGACTGTCCCTGCCTCCTCTACTCCATCTCGTTCCCAGGTTGTTTGTATTCCCTCTGATCTTGCCCTCTCTGAGGGAGAGCTTTCAGTCCTCAGTAAGGGCTTGCACTTTGTCCCTCTCCAACCATCCTCTGATCAGTACAATCTCCTCCAAGATGTCCATCGGTTTCATCGCCGTCTGCGACTTCAGCTCCATTTCCGCAACAGTGATGGTCCTCAGAGATCGCAGGCTGAATCAGATGATGCCTTTGCACGCTTTGCTCCTCCCAAGAATAAACATTTTACACCCTCTCCTGGGGCTTCCCACGCTCTGGATTTATATATTCAGAATACCCTCCACGACATTCAGCAGCTCCAACCTCAACGCCTGCGTTATTCAAACCTTTCTTCTGATGAGTCTCATGCCCTTACTAAGCTCCGCCGCAGAGATGACATTGTTATCAAACCGGCTGACAAAGGAGGTGCCATTGTGGTATGGCGCAAGGACCTGTACCTCCAAGAAGGTAATAAGCAGCTCACCAACAGCTCCTTCTACCAGCGCCGTGACAATGATGCGACAGTCCTCAACAATCGTCTGGTCCATGACACCATCAAAAGTCTTATCGCCAACAAGTCCTTACCTTCTAGCGCTTCTCATCTCCGTATTGACAATAGTGGTCTGGGTAAGCCTGTGTTTTATATGCTTCCCAAAATTCATAAACCCTCCAACCCTGGGAGACCCATTGTCTCTGCGTGTGCCTGCCCTACCGAACGTATATCAGACTTCCTCGACGGCATCTTCCAGCCTATTGTAGAGCAGCTTCCTTCCTTCTTAAAGGACACAAACCATGCTCTTACTACTTTTTCCTCTATTCAGCTTTCTCCAGACCGTACCTACCGTTTATTTCTGTTAGATGTTTGCTCACTTTACACTTCCATTCCTCACTCTGATGGTCTCCGAGCTCTCCGGTTTTTCCTGGACCAGCGCACGCACCCCTCTATCGCTACAGAGACTCTCCTGCGCCTTGCAGAACTGGTCCTTCGACTCAATTCCTTTGAGTTCAATGGACAGTTCTTTGACCAAAATAAGTGGAGTTGCCATGGGCACCAAGATGGGTCCCAGTTATGCCTGCCTCTTCATGGGCTACCTGGAGTATCAGGTGTGGCAGCAGTATCCTGGACCTTTTCCATTGATGTATCATAGATACATCGATGATGGCATAGGTCTCACCGATATGCCAGAGGTTGACCTATCTAGGTTCATTAATTTCATTAACAACTTCCACCCTGCGATCCAATTCACCTCTCACATCTCCACTGTCTCTGTTAATTTCCTTGACATTGTTGTCACTATCACTCCGCCCCACCTCACCACTTCGGTGTACTACAAACCCACCGATGCACACAGTTACCTCCTTTATACTTCCTCTCATCCTCCGGCTTGTCGGGACTCCTTGCCTTTCTCACAACTTCTCCGCCTCCGTCGGTTATGCCAGGATGATGACAACTTTCTATGCCGAGCACAAGAAATGTTGGACTTCTTCCGTAACAGACAGTATCCAGAAGATGTTCTTACCTCTGCCTTAGAACGTGTTCTCCCTATCTCACGTGTAGAGGCCCTCAAACCCCGCCAAAAAACCTCCTCTGATAGAGTCAAGTTAATAATGACCTATCACCCTCACAGCACTGCTGTCAAAAGGATCCTGTTTCGCCACCTACCTCTCCTCCAAGCTGACCCAGTGGCGCGGGAAGCATTTAGTGAGCCACCCTTGCTGGCATATAGACGGGACAAAAATTTGAGGGACCTCCTAGTCCACAGCCGTCTGAAAACCGTCAACGATGGCCACTTTGGAACCAAGCCATGTAACCGTACACGATGTAAGACATGTCAGTATGTAATCGAAACACGTTCAGTCTCGTTCCCTAACGCCAAGTTCACCATCACCCATGGCTTCACATGTGAGTCACGCAACGTCATTTATGCTATTATATGCAAACGTTGCACCATTACGTACATCGGCCAAACGGGCACACGACTGGGCGACCGATTCTGCAGACACCTCTATGACATCTCTCAGTTTAATTCCACACCTGTGGCCATCCACTTCAATGGCCCCGACCACCACGGTGCCACTGACATCCAGGTGACAGCCATCAGATACTGTTCCTCGGACGCCAACAGTCGGTTTCGCCAGGAACAACGCCTCATCCATCTTATGGGTTGCCTCAAACCACACGGTTTGAATACCCAACATTCTTTTGTCTGAGACGCCTTTCTCTATCGAGTCCCTGTTGTATTATGACTTTCTACTTTGATGCGATCACCCGTTTTTTTTTGTTTTTTTTTTTTTTTTTTTTTTACATTACCATTTTTTTAATTTATTTCTTTATTTAGTTTTTATTTTTATTTATTTATTTATTTGTTTTAAATTTATTTATTATTATTATTTATTTATTTATATTTTATTTATTTATTTATTTTATTTATTATTTATTGATTACTTTTTTCTCACTCTTTTCCAGTCCTTGTTTTTATTATTTCTTATCTTTATGTACTGTCAACTTCCTCTTTCCGGTTTAGTGGCAGCCATCCTGCTTTGCTTCACATGTGACTGGACTTAATATTAAGGGAGTTTTTATCTCTTATTTTTATAGTTTCATGTTCTCTACTTAATTCTCATTTTCTTTCCCTCCTGTCTCTTGTTTGTCTGTCCCTGACGAAGGCCTTGTGGCCGCAACGTAGGTTTTTCTTGTCCTTCTCCTTGTAAGACGTATTACTATTTGTGTGGGTGTGTGTGTTTTTATTTTATTTTTATTTTTATTTTTTTTCAACTGTTTTACCCCGTCTTACGGCAGTTCTCCTCATATACTTATGTATTAATAAATGTAGAGTTGTCGTTGTGTAAATCCACAAGATGCTCAAACATGTTGCCCGGTCCTTTAAAATAGAATCCTGATCCTGTTCCTTATGCTGGCTGTCTTCTTGACGAGTCGAATTTCACAGTACCGTAAACTTAAAAGGCGCTAGATTTTATGGCAACATTCGGCACGCATCCAGATTGCTACTAGATGGCAAGGCTCCAATCAGAAATGTTATATTTTTACATATCAAATACCAAGCCAATAGCATGCAATTTGTGTATATTTTGATGGGGAATATTCCCCCTACCTCTCACAGAAAATTCCTGCCTGACACCCGCAAATAAAGAAATGTGTTGTTTACAAGTCACCTCTTCGTATAAGGTGTGCCAGCTTCCGTCTATTATCGATCATGTTTACACTCACGACTTCATGATCTATCACAGGTAATCTCGTGGCCATCCCAACGTTTACTTCTTAATCGGGCGCGCCCATGCACTGTTTGGTAGGAAATGTGTTACAACATTTCACTCCATATATTCTGGTGTCAATATGGGTTCAAACGAAAGTGATTGATTACCATATTCAGCAATAGATGGTCGCTGAAGTCCTGACATGACAAGAATCGAATGAAGTGAGTGTAAACAATAATTAAGTACAGAAAATGAGACGTGGGACAATAATGTCGACGATAAACATGAATGCTAGGAAGAGAACGGACAATTCTGTCACAGATGCCATGATCAGTATGAGCAATCCAGATTATTATCTTGAATTAGAAACACTATATATATATATAAATCCTGATTATAACCCATGAGAAGGTGAACATATTTTTTTCTTCATAAGTAAAAAGAAAATGAAATTATAATTCTTTTTCCTTGTTTGCTCCTTATGGAGCATTGAGATCACTGTGGTGGTTTCCTGGCAGGAAGCCTGCGCCAAAACATCCATTTGCTCTTGCAGCAGGGGTTTCTGTAGCAAATGTTTAACATGATGTTCATAGCTCTAACCAAATAAATCAGAAGCCATCAAATGTGAAGAACACCAAACAATTATACGAGTCATGTGAACAAAATACTATTATGAATTATCTTAAGATGTAAAATAAATCTTGAAACTAGTGATGAACAGTGCAGATCCGAAGAAGGCAAAGGCATAAACATGGCCATATATATCTTATAAGAACAATAACAGTAAGAGCTATAGATGCAAAGACAGGTCTGTATTTGTTCTTTGTAGATTGCACTACAGCATCTGACAAGATGAAAAATGAGGGAAGTATTCAAATGTTAGAAAGCAAAACATTGGTGATCAAGACCTGAGAATAACAAAGAACATGTATTGACAACAAACAGCTATAAGAATTTGCATCAAAATAGCGAAGTTTGGCAGATAAAACAGGGTATTAGGCAAGTGTGTGTGCTGTCACCTGATCTGTTCTTTTTTGTATAGTGAGTGAGATTTGGGCATGTTATGAGGAGGGCATGCTGGAATATAGTTATCACACGAAAACTGAAAGGAAAAGAGATAGAGGAAAAGGAGAAAAGATATAGGACAGTTTAACATGGTGGCATTGAAAAAGTGTCAACAACAGAATTGGCGAACATCACTAGAACTGGAAATTGTGAAGAAACATGATCTCCTATGCCAACTGGCGAGGCAACTAAAGAAGAAGTGGGGTAAGATCTGTTAGGCCCTATACTACAAAAGAATGAAAAACTATGTAAGCGAGTATATGGATAAATGTTACATTGTTCCAAAATTAAACAGGAGAAGAGTAGAACTATACCAATATATTAAGTATTTAATAAACTTTTTATTGCCTTGTATTTCACGAAATGGTCTGATCTGTTCATCATTTTGTATTCCTTTCGATGCCCGAATTTCAGTGTACAAAACTGGTATTCAGTTTACATGTTCTTTCGTTGACGACAACTTCAAGTAATTCTTTACCCTTTTCAGGCTGCTAAATGAGCGTTCACCTGAAGGCTTTGGAATTGGCAGTATAAGGGAGATTTTAAGCACATTCGCCACATAAATGAATGTTGCATTTAACCATCAGTAAACAGCTTTGTCAAGTGCTGCTTAGTGCCCCTAGATCTATATGATAAGGGGGCACTAGTGCTGCTGGTGACCGATATATTAGGCTGAGAAAGGGAAGTCTTTTCTTCTTTATTCACAGGGCCGGTTAGGCCTACATGGTATAGTTAAGATACAATTTTCGAACGTCGTAAATTCCTTGTTAAATTGTAGAAATGCGGTTAAACTAAATCTTCAAGAGGGACTTTTTTTTTAAACTGATGGTGGTAAATATTCCATTCAACCTCATAAAGGTTATAATTATAATATACAGTGTTTTCAAACCCAAATAATATGTACAATTGCTGATATGTGAAAGTGGCATATCTTCTGTCCAATCATTGTAAATAGAGCAAATAAAGATGACCAAATTGTGTGTGTGTGTCCCCAAAAAAACCAAAGATCCCCCCCCCCCCCCCCCCCCCCCCCAATGAGGGGTGTAAAATCCTGGGGTTTTATTTTGACATTTAATTATCTTTCATTTGTCATAAGTAGTATGTTTTATAAGAACACAACCAGACCTTCACTTTCCCTGCCATACACCCACCAATCACTATATATACCAGATTATAATGACCGTACCATTTGAGTCCAAATTGGATGAGCAACGCTCGTTCAAAGTGGCCAAGTATAATGATCTGGCCGCGGACTTAAGACGTGATGTGTTCACTGCAACGGTCATGGCTGTTGAGGTGGGTGCAAGAGGTCTCGTGGCTGCCTCAGTTTATGATCTACTGAAACTGTTGGGGTTGAGGGGACAGTCAAGAACAAGGGCACTTAAGAGGCTCAGCGAAACTGCGGAAAAGGCATCGTGCTGACTGTGGAACAACCGCAACAGATTAAGGAACTCAGACTAATTTGTTTTCAACATAGGGGTTACTTTCACAATTGCCTCCAGCTGGCAGAAAATAGGAGTGAATTTTAAAGCTGCAATCAAGGTGGAGTGGGTTCAATTCTCTGCACTTGACAACAGGAGGCTGACACTTCGGAGTCATGACCTAAGTGGGCCCGACCACCTTAGAGTGTAAATGGGATTAAGAGGCCAAAACACTTGATCGACGGAGGGACCAATTCTGATGATCAGATTGCCTCCTGTTGTATCGCTCTGTATAGAGTTTCCAATCATAACTTGTGTTCTTGTTAAGTACTGTTTGACTATATTATGAAGTTCCCTAGGTCTGTATATTCTTAACATCTGTTCTATATTTATGGGTGAATATGAAACCTGCAAATAATCTAATATTGGGATTCTCTGTTGTTCAAACCTCTTATATTTTAGCAAGAAATGCTCTGTATTTTTGTCTTGAAGACATTCTGCACAGTAAGGTTCTTCTATTCTGAAATAGCCTGTTCTCAGCTGTTGTCTGAGAAGTTTCTTGCTACTGGGAATTTTCAATTCCCTATATATCTGACATTTTCTTGTTGGAGCCTTGAACAGTTTATATGCATGTCTTCCTTTCAGATTTTTATCCCATTCTGTTGTCCATTTATCTGTTATTAGTTTTTTAATTAAGCTTTAAAATCTCTGACCTACGCATCCCTTCATTAAGTAAATATATATTAATATATAGTAATTGGAATGCGAAGGTCTGATGATGTTCTACAATACATGACTTATGGCAAGTGAAAGTCAATTAAATATCTAACTGGAAACACCAGGCCTTTATACCCCTCCTCCTGAATATTATTTTTGTTTGGTTTTGTTTGATCTCGTTTTGGTTTGTATGGTTTGATTTTTTTTTAAAACATACAAGCAAAATTGGTAATTTTGCTTTGCCACATTTAAAATGATCTGACAAATGTGATACCTGTCGTGTGGTGAGTACTGGGGCAACTACGACAGTAGTTTTTGCCAGGAATAGTCTATGAGATATTAGGTATAAGGTCTCTAGAAATTGGCTCTTTAAGAAAGAATAAAGACCTATTCGAGATAGGGACAAGAAGACGGGAATGCGAATGCTTTCCACTGGACAGTGTTTTCTAATTAATTATGGAAAGAGTTCTGTTTCCCCACGACCTTAGCTTCTGCCCTTAGATCCCGTTAAAAAAAAAGCCCCCAACCTCATCTGAGTAGAGAAATGTTGCTAAAGGTGAATATGTAACACCGACAGCACGAGTGATACATTAACAAACCAGATAATGATCAAACGATCGTGGGTTTATTAATGAAATATCCACACATATAGGGTTAGTAATGGTTAGAACGTGATGATGGTGAAAGACGATTCACACAAAACACACAGATGAGATAATAAAATTGCAGTTAATTAAGTAGTAGTTAATTAAGAATGAACTGGTGCAAAGCGAAATGATGATGATGTGATATGATACGTGTTACCAAAAATGGTGAGTAATCTACACAGTCCATGTGTCTGTAAATGCTTCGCATTGATATGACGATTCACATGTATGCATACACTGTCCCAAGTTGTTATACGTTATGTCGAGTGGGGTATCTCTAAGCCGAGGACGTTCTGATGAAAACTGTTGTCGGACTGAGAACGTTGACGAGATATATATATATTCCTTCACTGTTTGAGTATATCTCTGTAGTTAATAGCTGTCATATGAACAAAAGGTCTGTTGTCTAATCTCCCGACGGTACTGGCCAGACTGGATCATCTTCACGAATTGGTAGTGATATGTAAACTCATAATCTTGCGTATGTAGTCGTGATTCATAACATATATTTTAGAGTCTGCTTCATAGAATGCGCTTAAGAGTGTGTTGCACTTGGTATAAATATGCGATTCCTCTTTTGAGCTCTTTTGCTTGACTTCAGATAATAATGATCTTTCGAGTGATGTGAATTTATGATGACTCTGTATTGAACTTGTGATAACGATGTATTGAACTTGTGAGCCAGCAGTATATGGGTAACGAAAAATGCTGCGTCCACCTTCTGACTTGTGGGTGAGAAAATATTCCTTTTTAATTGAGGAATGAAAGATGTCCTATGGCGAATTCTGCTAGCCAAATGTCCGTTTTTGATAACTTATTTCTGGTTAGACGTCAGACACGTTGCGTGTAGACTCAGACTTCTGATGAACTTCTTTTCCCTTCGCAAAATCTTTTAAGAACACAGTTCAACGCAGAACTGGATTATTTTCCACTCTGAATAAACACGTGTATTTAGGCTAGGCGTTTTAGGGATTGTATCTCTGCCTCACAATATAAAAACTGAACTCCCTCCTCTAGCAAGCTACGCGGTATTATATTTCTGGAAGTCCAATGTGGGTTTCTTGGATCCGACATCCAGCTCCGCCCATACCAACCAATCCTTAATAGCCCCTCTGCTCACTCATTCACAGGATCGCTCTTGTCCCCTGTCAGTCTAAACGTGGGTGTGGTTTGACAAACAGGTATGGAGATAATTGGCGGGCTAATGCAAAAGTGCTGTCAAATTGCTGTCACCTTACTCTCTGATTGTTTATTGTTCACCTGGCCAAGCTGGACGTCCAATGTGGTAACCCAACGCTTGTCTGAACAGCGGCCGACCAAAGATAACACCATTACAGCATGAGACGTTTTCACCTGGCCAATCTGGGTGTCCAATGTGGTGACCCGTCGCTAGTCGCAAAATAACAATGGTCCACGGAAATTACAGCATGCCCAGATGTCTGATTGGGATGACCAGATGTGTTTTCACCAGATTTATCACGATGCAATGTGGGCTTCAAACGATAATGTCAGGTATGGGGACTCAATCAAAAGACTTTATTTCCCCCTATGAAAGAACAAATGTGGTTCTCTAGATACCGGTCGCGAGTAATCACAACGATGAAATAGCAAATGTGGGATCGCAAATGTTGGATGAAAGAGCAAATGTCGGAGAAAATACAATACGAAAGATGTAGGAAAAGATAGAGCAATAAGGCCTTTGCGCTCGTTTATCACAATACCACTACCCTGTATCGGCAGTTATTCATCTTAAATGGAATTGAAAACACTATATATCCTAATTATAACCCATCAGAGGTTGAACGGGATATTTCTCATCACCAAAAAATAAAATAAAAATTTAATTAGATTAAAAAAATTAGATCTAGCTTTCTAGGCTTCTTTATCTGCCTTTACATTTCCTTCTATACCAACAAGTGAAGGTACCCTTACTTACTTAGTCGTTCCCCTTCTACCGTGAGGTGTTGAGGTTTGGAAGAGAGAGCGCCAGACTATCCTATCGGCTGTCTTCCTCCTGGCCTGGTTCCATTCCAGTCCTCGGTCCTTCAAAGATTGTCTAATGTTGTCCTCTGGGTCGTCCTGGGGGTCTGGATCTCTGGCTCTTTGTTTCTCATGCTTGTCGTGGTAGCCGATCTTCTCCCATTCTGCAGACATGGTCAAACCATCTTTGTTGGGACTGTTCTACTTGGGTCTGCAGGGGGTGGGATTTTTGGCCTTGACGTATCGTCTGGTTGCGGACCATGTCTCTTCTTGTTACTTCAACCACCTTCCTCAGATACCTCATTTCTGAGGTTTGGATCTGGCTTTTGTGGGTTGTAGTCGTTGCCCATGACTCGCATCCATATGTCAAGACTGGGACATAGGTGGAGCGGTTTACAGCCATCTTCGTTTTCTTACCAACCTCTCTCTTCCTGAGGAATCCTCGATTTATGGCCTGAAAAATTCTCCCAGCTGCTGCTTTTCGAGTGGCCAACTCTTCTCTGATGCCTCCTTTTCGGTCTATAATAGCTCCGAGGTATTTAAAGTGAGCCTAGGAACTGCCCAACATCACGCAAGACACCAAGTAAACAAACGGGAGAAATGAGCGTAAAGACCTACAAGCTGAGAGAGCCAGAAATTAAGACCAGATTTCAGGGGCTTATTGCTACAGCGGTGAGAAACATAGAAGAACAACCTGATGACTTGGAAACCCTCTGGCTTAAATTCAAGGACATCATAAAGACAGCTGCTGCAGAAGCATGTGGTGAAGTCCGACTTGGGAACAAGAGAAAAAGGACACCTTGGTGGACAGAGGAAGTCAAAGAGAAAATAAGAGAGAAGAAAATGGCAAGGAAACAATACATAGGAGCCAAAAACACAGCAGGACAAATAGAGAAATATAGAGAATATATAATACCCAGAACAGAAGCAAAGAACAATGTGCTAGCAGCAAAACAGAAGTCCTGGGAAGAATTTGGAGAAAAGCTAGAAAAAGATGCGCAAGAAAACCAGAAATTGTTCTATAAGACCCTAAAGAACACGAGGAAGGAAAAACAATGCCCTCTCAAATTTATAAAGGATAAACATGGCAAATCGCTTATTGCCCCGAAGAAAGTAATGGAAAGATGGAAAGAATATTTGTCAGAACTCCTTGATGGTGAGCAAGGTCAAGCATCAGAAATGATAACCACTAGCACAGAAGAGGAAACAAATGGTGATGAAGATGACACAAAGATGGAAGAACTGAAGGCAGCACTGGAGAAAATCAAGATTGGCAAAGCAGAAGGGCATGATGGTATAACATCAGAAATGGTTAAGTACATGGTAGCATCAGGTGACATATTACTCTTACGGGTCCTACAAACAGCGTGGTGCAACAAGACCATACCAAAGGATTGGGAGATTGCCATCATAACACCAATTTTCAAAAAGGGTGACAATCGACAATGTGGAAACCATAGAGGCATATCCCTTCTCAGTGTCCCTGGTAAAATCTACTCTAGAATCCTAGAGCAGAGACTCCGACGCCTAGCTGAGCCACAATTGGATGAGGTCCAGTGTGGATTCCGAGCAAACCGAAGTACTCAAGACCTAATCTTCAAACTCAGACAGCTGAGTGAAAAGTCTCATGAGTATAAGAGTGAGATCCATCTTTGTTTCATAGATCTGGAAAAGGCGTTGGCAGGGTCCCCTGGAGCAAACTTTGGGACTGTTTGGCAAGGAAGAACATTCCAGTACCTCTGATTCATGCTATTGTGGCAGGCTGGTGTTTATATCATGAATCATATATGGCAATGTCTGTCCAGGTTAGCTTACCTCTGTGGTTAGCTATGATATGCTGTATACCACAACAGTCACACACACACAGCACGTGATGCGATAACGCCATGTTAATTTGAATACTGTTTATTTACATATGAGAGGATCATTGCTGTCTGCTCTGACCTCCACATTTGGTCCATCATAGAATATATAATATGTAAGTTCTTTCTTTCCTCACTCTCTCTCTCTCTCTCGTTCAGTATCGAATCTACACCTTCTGACCTTTTAACCATCAGTGATCATTCAGGGGCTATAGTCTCTATTTCTGTTCTTTCTTCCTTACAAATTTCTTAGATTATTGTTATTTATATCCTCTCAGTGTTCAGGTTATCTTGATGGGACCGGGGTTGTTAATTTCCCTTGCCTCACTGAAGAATATGACTACTGTCTATATGTATTGTAATCACTCTACGTACCTTTTCCTTTCTGAATAATATCTAACTCACACCGTTTCTCCTTCTAGACAAGAATTTCTCACTGTTCAATATTTCGGGTTAATCATTACCCAAACTACTTCTTGTCCATGAAATATTTATCACCTAAACTACTTGAGTACGGCCATTAACATGGCTACCCGCGTATATGCGGCTTCCCTCTCTGCCTCACGCTTCTGGACTGCCTGTTGAGAAAGCGTGCTTCACTAGATTATAGTTCACCTCTGTCATGCGCATCATTGTTTGCGCATCTCCTTTTTGTACTCTATCTGAACCTTCCCATTCATAATTCTCCTTATTCCTTCCTTTTGACTGTAAATCGTTCCCTAACTGCCACACTATACAGAGCTTCTACATGTCTTGTAGAAATTATGTGAGGACAGCAAACCATAAGTCAGAAGAGTTCAGGACCACCACTGGTGTAAGACAAGGTGATATCCTGTCACCTTATCTTTTCATACTCTTCACGGACGATGTTATCAAGGCATGTAAAAAGAGAACAAGAAAGTATTCAGTGGGGTATTGGAAGATGAGACAGGTCTGTATTTTAGAGCTGGCATTTGCTGATGATGTTGCCCTGATTGTTAAATCAGAGGCACATCTCCAATCCAACCTGCAAGTATGGAAGGAAGAGCTGGAGAAGAGAGGGATGGTCATAAGCAGCTCTAAAACAAAATCCATGGTGATATCACGAGAAGAAAGAAGGCATCAGATTAAGCTGGGAGAACAGGTCCTGGTGCAGGTCGACCACTTTAAATATCTCGGAGCTATTATAGACCGAAAGGGAGGCATCAAAGAAGAGTTGACCACTCGAAAAGTTGCAGCTGGGAGACTTTTTCAGGCCATAAATCGAGGATTCCTCAGCAAGAGAGAGGTTGGTAAGAAAACGAAGATGGCTGTAAACCGCTCCACCTATGTCCCAGTCTTGACATATGGATGCGAGTCGTGGGCAATGACTACAACCCACAAAAGCCAGATCCAAACCTCAGAAATGAGGTATCTGAGTGTCGTAGATTTTTGATAGTGGAATGAAGACATAGATTGATCCCTTCTGAATAGAAATAGAACAGGTGATAGCCCAGTGGGAGATATTAATAGAAATAGATTTCACGAGTGAGATGGTGGAAACTAATTAGAATCTGTCCCTGAAATCGAGAATCTTCTCTCTTTCGGCCTATCTTCTACAACAGATCTAGATGAGTCAGACAGTCTATTAGAATATATATTAAATAATATATATATATATATATATATATATATATATATATATATATATATATATATATATATATATATATATATATATATATATATATATATATATATATATATATATATATATATATATACCACTCACATACACACACACATAAGTGACGACAGTTAGACGCACAGACGTGAAAACTATAACAATGGAATATAGATATTTGGGACGAGCTGACTGACACACTGGTATAAGTTTATGTAAATTTTATTATCATAAGATAGACCCATAGGTGTAATCCTTTCCCTCTATGTAGAGCCCACGATCCCGTTAGCAGAAACGTTATAGCCTCCAAAGAGTCACAGATTTATACGCTATGGTCTATGATTTCCCTCTACAGTTAAGAACAGAGTTGATATATTAATCTATCCTAAGAGGAAATCAGCATTTGCAACAAAAATTGCATAAAGAAATTTCAAAGTGGGTGCATGAATATAAAATGAAAGAATTACTTGTTCTGCTTTCTCTCTGTTCATTCAGCAGGGGCCCCTGACATACATTCTTACTTACACCCGTGCTGTTTTTCGCCTTCTGGCGCAAACTTCAGGACACTTCTCTACAGTGAATCTGTATTCTTTTGATAAAGCGAATCCCAGCTCTGCAGATACAGGTTTCTTCCGATGTTCCGGGGAGCATTCGCTTTATAGCTATATTTTCAGATTACTAGTTAGGTCACTTGAATCAGTTTAGATAAGAAATGTTAAACGGCTCACAAGGTCAGAATCTCGGGGTTTCCCGTAGTTAGGAAAAAGGCAGGTTGGTAACTTCGATCAAAGGTAAAATTCTTGGTCACACCACAATTAGTTTAAAAAAACGTCGGAAATGTTATTATTTGTAATTTCTCTCGCCACAGGGGCTGAATGTACAATGAGATTGTTGGGAAGAATTATAATCTGGCTCGATAGGCCCAGTTATTGCATTTAGTTTTAAAGTTAGTGAGATGAGTACTCTGTCTCTTTCTGGATGCGAACACACTGCCAGACAAGTTGGAACTTGGAAACTCACTTATTAAAATTACAAAAATGTTTCTTCTCCTTTTTTCTCATATACTGAAACCAAACCGCTGGTAGATGTTGGGCTGACCCAGATACTCTATAAATAAATAGAAACATACAGAATACTAAATCATAATATTATACACATCCTATCCTACCCTCGCGTAAAAATTTAATATTCACTTCGGTTATTAACTTTACGTTAGAGACTATAAGCTTAGCGCTTGTCTCATCGTTTAAACTTCCGTGAAATAAATTCTAGTCATTGAAAAAAATCAATCATCATGAATTAGAAATTGTAGTGATATCCTCAATACAATCGATAAATTAGATAAAACATTATAGAGTATCAAGTCAAAATAAGGTAGAAATTAAAAAAAAATGGGTTGCGAACAGCTTCTTCGCCCCGCCTGCAAACATATCGCTTTTAATAGGCCTTACTGTAGAGAAAGTACTTGTTTGAAAAAAATCGAGGCGTAAATTTTGTTCTAGACGGAGTGAGAGACACGAAGGAGGGGAAAGGAGCGACAGAAGACTGCCATCGACACGCGTTGTTTGGAATCAAAAATTGTAACGAACGCGCGATATTGCCTTTGGCAGTTTTGAAAATGCGACACAAGGCCAATACTTGCATCGCCTTATATTCACGCAGTGGAAATGTATAAACACACACACCACTCTCATTTCCTGTAGTGTAGCGTATTTTCTGATGAAACACAGACATTGTCGTTTTAGTTTGAGAAAAAAGCGTTAGAGATCAGGGAAAAAGATGGTGGTTTTCTAGATTTAAATAATATTGACGACTAACATGGAAAAAATATGGAAATCCGAACTATAATATTTAGGGCCATAAAACCTAGATAGTTTTAGGGAATAGGGTCTCCTGATCAATAATATATTTTAATTTACAAAATCGTCCAACTAATAACCAAGATATTGCACTAATACTATATATTCTAGGACAGACTGACGAACACTCATGCCTGCTTATTTTAGCCATAACCTTTTTTGAACGCATTTTTGAAATGAGGAAGAAGAGGGTACCTGTAATTTGATTGGGTGTAGTTAGAAGGAGGGAGAGAAGTTATTGGTTGGCCCGAAACTAAAAATATATTTTTGCAAAGTAAAGCCTAAGGCAGACTAACCAACGTACCGAAAAACACACAGTATTTTTGCAGTGGGTTTTTTTTACCTTGAATTCAAAATTTGATAAACGCCGATTTCTATTGGCCAGCGTAGGGGATATTAAGAAAAAAATTGGAAGGCTGGACGCCATTTGAAGAAAAACGTTCCCTTAAACAGGTCGATTGATAGACCAGAAGTTTGACTTGCTTCACCAAATATTGAAGACATAACTAAAGAAAAGCAGTCATAGTCTAGCAGTGGCACAGCTAAATTTGTGCCAAATCATCGTACCCGTGTGTTGATATTTACTGTTGTGTGTAGTAAATATTGTAAGATATAATGAGACGTGGCTGGCTGTCATACATTCTCACGTTACGAAGCATAATCACGAAGCTTGAACACAGGATGTAAACTCGACATGTTTAATCCGCCATCTTAGAAGTAGGAGGAAGTAGAAGAAGAATTAGCATAAGGGCAAGTAACTCTAGTGGGAAACAAACTAAACACCGAAACGTATATATACACATCAACATCCCCCCTTCTTTATGAGTGAACAAAGTCATTCATCCAAGAGGGTTTCTTGCGATCTCTTTGGGGTCTCTTAGGGCAAGATGGTAGGAGAGAATGTTCTTTGCCAGCTTTCCCAGGACTAGAAGTAGCTGGAGTTGAAGGATCAACTTCTGGAGGATTGGAAATGTTCACTTCACTAGTGTTTTCCATGTCTGGCAAAACTAACCTGTTGCTCGGGTAGAACTGGAGAGGAGACATCAATTTCCAGGTCGTCGGGATCAGGTGTGAAAGGTGTTGTTTTAGGTCTTAGATGAATTCTGTTTCTGACATATTGACCTCCATTCTCCCCTTCAACTAAATAAGATCTTTCGGAGAGCCTCTTATCAATCCTTCCAGGTTGCCAGTTTGGTTGTCCAGGGTCTTGATAGTAAACTGGCTGGTGAGACAACTTGGGCAGATTATGAGCAGTTTTATCATAATACGTTTTCACTGATCTGTCTCTCTTGCCTCTACTTTCAGTAACTCTACTGTGAGATGCAACGGGTTTCACTGCAGAAGGTATCAGTGTACGCAGTTTCCTGTTGAACAGTATTTCTGCTGGACTTTGATCAAACCCTTGTCTCGGCGTATTACGAAGTTCAAGTAATGCCTCATATGCATCTGTATTATTTTGAACAGTCTTTCTCATCATACCCTTGATGAGTTTCACAGCAGATTCAGCTAATCCATTGGCTTTATGGTGACCTGGTGCTGATTTAACATGAAGTATTCCCCATCTAGCAGTAAAGGATCTGAACTGTGCAGACGTAAACTGAGTACCTTGGTCAGATACAATAACTTTAGGAACACCATAACGAGCAAAATGAGACTTCAATTTCCTGATGACTAACTGTGCTGTTATTGTAGGTAGAAAGTCTACTTCAATGAAGTTGGAAAAATAGTCAATCAGAACTAAATAATATCGGCCTTCTATAATAAAGATGTCAGTGCCAACTTTCTCCCAGGGTGATAAACCTCTTGAGTGTTGGTTTAAAGGTTCTTTAGTATTCCTTGCCTTCGTTTCTTGACATTCTGGACAACTGTCAGCTATCTGTCGAATCTCAGCCGTCATGCCGATCCAAAACAGACAATTTCTGGCCCGGCGCATCATGCTGTCAAATGCAAGATGAGCAGCGTGTTGCTTCTGCTTGATTTCAGGCCTCAGTGCTTTTGGGATAAGAATACGCTCTCCTTTAAGTATTATGTCTTGTTCTGTTGTCAGAGTGTCACGAATGTCAAAATAAGGCATAAGCTCAGCTGGTACATCAGACTTTTTCGTAGGCCACCCATGCAAAATGGTCGACTTCAACCTCTGAAGCACGCTGTCTTTGAGAGTTTCAGCTTTAATCTTTTCCATCATCACATCTGGTATTTCAGGTAATCTTACATGTGCATCAGCTCCTGCATTGCTCTCTCTATCAGCTAAGCAATCCAATGTGACATTATGAATACAAACTCTCTACAGTGTGTCGGCTATAAGAAGATCGGAACCTTGTACCCATTGGAATTCAAAGTCATATCGATGGCTGCGCATCAATAAATTCTGCAGTCTTCGAGGAATTTGACTCAGAGATTTCTTACCGATGGCTGCCAAAGGTTTATGGTCGTTGATGACTGTAACTTTCCTTCCATAAGTGTACTGGTCAAAGCGTTCCAAACCATATACAACAGCTAAGAGTTCCTTCTCAATTTGAGCCCAGCGTTGTTCTGTTTCAGTTAGAGCTCTTGAAGCAAACTCTATTGGATGAACATTTTGTAGGAGGACAGCCCCAAGTCCATAGCTGCTACTATCAACTTGAATACACAAAGATTCATCAGGATCATAGTATGCGAGTACTGGAGTAGAAGTAATCAGTTTCTTGACTCTCTTGAAAGCTTGTTCGCATTCAGCAGACCAGATAAAGGGAGTATCCTTACGTGTAAGTTCTCTAATTGGATGAAGAACTTCTGAAAGATTGTTGAGAAACTTTGCTAGATACTGTATCATGCCGCAAAATCTGCTAACCTCATGACAGTCCTTAGGAACGGGCATGTTTAGTATTGTCTCAACCTTTTTCTTGTCTGGTTCAACACCTCGAGCAGTAATAAGGTGACCCATGAAGGTAATTTCTTCTTTCTTTTCTTGAGCTTTAGCTTCATTCAGTTTAATGCCTTTTTCTTCACACCTATGTTTCAGTGCTTTAAGCTTCAGATCATGGTCCTTAATTGCTTGCTGTCTGTTTGATCCACAATCTGCAATAGCTATGTCATCAGCAACATTGATGCAACCATGAAGACCTTCAAGAGCTTGTGCTAGATGCCTCTGGAAAATTTCACTACTTACATTCAACCCAAATGGTAATCTAGACCATCTGAACCTACCATAAGGTGTAATCATTGTTGTAAGTTTACTAGACTTCTCATCAAGTTTGATATGCCAGAATGCTTCCTTGATATCCAGCTTTGTGAAAATCTTGGCATTATTGAGTTCAGGCAATACATCATCCAAAGTTGGTAATCTGTAATGCTCTCTCTGCAAAGCCTCGTTCAGGGGTCTAGGATCAATGCATATTCTTACAGAACCATCAGACTTTTCAACAATAGCCATTTGGTTAACCCATTCAGTCGGTTCCTCTACTGGTATTAATATACCTCTGTTCATTAGACTTTGAAGCTCTGACTTTACCTTGCTCTTAAGTGAAAATGGTATTTTTCTGCACGGCAGTGCCTTTGGACGAATATTAGGATCAATATGCAACACAGCTTCACCCAGGACACCTAGATGGTTATCAGAGTTATGATCATTATCTAGGGAGCCGCGCTAGCGTAGTGGTTACAACACCGCTCTGGCGACCGGGTGATTCAGGATCAAACCCGGGCGACGGCATTTGAGGATTTTTCGTCGACCGGAATTGGACTGGATTAACTCGAGACCTGGCGAGGACATTTGAAGAAGGGTCGTCGACCAGGGATTGGCGGCTCCTGAGCCGGCCCAGCTCTAATGGGTACCTCCGAAATCGGCGAGTTTCTGCCTGAATGGCGAGGGACACCTGTCTCTGTACAAAAATAGGGATACTCACGTAAAATCAATGTCAGGTTAGACATTAACAATAACCTGAGATTTCGCCTCGAGTATTAGCGGGCGTACCAAAAAAAAAAATCATTATATAAACTGTCAGTATCCACCTTAGCAATAAATTTGTTTGTGTTGACTGTCACAAACTGTAGATCCTGCAGTGTGTTGTTGCCCAGCAAACATGTGAATCTATTTTTCACAACAGTAAACCTTATATTGTGTTTTGTCCCAGTCTTAG
The DNA here is from genome assembly GCA_024509875.1 of Oreohelix idahoensis. Classification (NCBI taxonomy): domain Eukaryota; kingdom Metazoa; phylum Mollusca; class Gastropoda; order Stylommatophora; family Oreohelicidae; genus Oreohelix; species Oreohelix idahoensis. The sequence goes on from JAMPIV010017860.1 coordinate 127,420, forward strand.
GATTCTCAGCAGTTAATAGAACTTCTCCCAGTGGAGTCACCTTAGTACTATTCCACATAACAAGCCTCTGTTTAGTGGGTAACAATTGTTCTTGCATCACAAAGCGTTGACAGATTGTATTCACATCAGCTGCTGTGTCTAGCTGAAATTTTACCATTTTTTCATTGACAATGAGTTGTGCAGATGTACAAGCTTTACTAGATTTCACACAAGCAAGAAGAACTTCAGAATCTTCAACTGACTCTGTGTGAACAGTGTGAACTCTCTTGCATTTAACTTTGAAAAGGTTTCTTCCCCCCACAGTTTGAGCAAAACTTCCCCCACGCAGGACACTTTTTCTTAATCAATAGATGTTTCTGTCCGCAGTAATGACATTCCTTTCTAGGTTCAAAGTACCCACTGTCAGTGTTACTTTGACAGGCTTTACCAGCAGCATGCTCAGTGTCTCTCTTGGGAGGTTTCTGGTTGAGTGATTTTTTCTGTACCTTTTCAACCCTTGCTTCAGAAGGTTGTACTGTATTATTCATCTCACATGTCTTTTCCAGTTTGCTCGAAGACTCTGCATATGTGAATGGCTTTCTTTAGATCGAGGTCAGCTTCTCTCAAGAGCTTCTCTTGTAACCTTTTGTTAACAGTAAAGACAATTTTGTCTCTTATCATACGATCCTTGTCGTTAAAGTTGCATAAGTCTGCCTTAGTTCTCAGCTCAGTCAAAAATGAATTAAAAGGATCTTGAAGAGGTGTGTTCCAGAATCTGAACGTATGTAATACTTCATTGCTTCGTGAGCTACAATGGTTTTGGAGCAAATCGAGAATTTTAGTAGGATTAGAGTGGTCTCCTTCCTCTGCAAGTTGATCAAAAACTTCAACAGCTTGAGGTCCAGCACAGTGTAGGATAATGGCCGCCCGAACAGGATCAGGTTTAGAGACCACCTCTGTTGCATGCATGTATAGTTCTAACTGTCGTCTCCATTTACGAAATGTGTCTGGTTCGACGTTATTTATGTCTAGGCAGGGTGGTAACCGAAACATGGGCCGTTCTGCCATGACGAAATGTCTAATAATGGTATACAAGCAATAACCTACCAGTATATGACGTCAGCACACGTGTTACAAGTATTCAGCAGAATAGTCAGAATTCTGTAGAAATAAACACCGCTGCCACCATGTTGATATTTACTGTTGTGTGTAGTAAATATTGTAAGATATAATGAGACGTGGCTGGCTGTCATACATTCTCACGTTACGAAGCATAATCACGAAGCCTGAACACAGGATACAAACTCGACATGTTTAATTCGCCATCTTAGAAGTAGGAGGAAATAGGAAGAAGAATTAGCATAAGGGCAAGTAACTCTAGTGGGAAACAAACTAAACACCGAAACGTATATATACACATCAACACTGTGTACATTTCATTGAATTTGTGGTAAGAACGAAATTATTAGTATTTTATTTAAAAACTTGAGTGTGAGATACTGCCATATGAAAAATGTTTTACGACAGTAAGTACATAGGTCCCTAGCAGACTTATGCAGGGCCTAGATGTTGATCCATCATATAACAAACTACCAGAGAGGTAGATCCAACAGAGTACATAGGTTGTCATCAAGGATCATTTCACCCATAATATTTTATGGAAAAAGATCAAGGATAATGGCAGAGATGTTGCAGCCATTAGGGGAGAGGAAAAAGAAAACTGGTACAAACTGTAAATTCAATCTATGGGGATGAGCTGGGTTGGTCAGAGAGATCTGACCATGTTCTTTTATTTTGAATGTGTTGTTTGTGGAAATGGTAGCATAAATACTATGTAAAGAAGGAAACATAAATTTCATATTGCAGGGTTTCTTACTGGCACTAGTCAAGTGCCAGTTTTCCTGAGGGAAGAATCTGTATGATTGTGGAAGTTTCTCTAGTGGTACAAGCTCTCTACCACTGGAGTATTAATATCGGTACAAGCTCTCTACCATATTACCTCAGGACAAGTGAGACAGTGGCCGTTGGCCGGAAGGACAACTGTATTCCAACTATCCGTGCCAGATAAGTGAATATGATCTGGCACGAGACACTTCATCGACAGAATATAGTATAAACTAATTGTATTACTAAAACACCATTTCCACCCAATAAAGTGAAAAGAAGATTTGTGAATAAGGACATGGGAATGATGTAAACACCCCAACCCGCCATCTAGTACCAGTTAAGAATTAGTTAGCAATTTAACAACACCATTATTATATTTCATATTATGCTCTGGGACAGATTGTCCATTTTAGTTATTTGATTTTGCCTATATATATATATATATATATATATATATATATATATATATATATATATATATATATATATATATATATATATATATATATATATATATATATATATATATATATATATATATATATATTTCTTCTTCTTTGATCCTTAGCCGCCGACCGTCAAAGCAGTCAGTGGCCATCACGCCTAGTGGCGTCTTGTAGGGCAACAACAAATTGATTCCACTTTGCTCGGTCGGTGGCCATCCTTCGTACAGTGCCCCAACTCTGGTTCATTCCCTGCATCTCAGCCTCCACAGTCCTCCGCCAGGTTGTTTTTGGTCGGCCTCTCTTTCGTTTTCCTTCAGGGGTCCAAAGCATAGCTGTTCTTGTGATGGCATCGGGGTCTCTTCTGAGGACATGACCAACCCAGCTCCAGCGTCTGCCAGCTATGATGGTGTGCATGTCCTCTTGCTTGCTACGAGTAAGCAGATCTTGGTTAGTGATGGTATTCGGCCAAAAGATTCGGTGAATTTTTCTTAGGCATGTTGTGTGAAAGGAGGACAATTTTGACATTTCCTTCTCTGTAACTCTCCAGCATTCCGCACCATAGAGAAGCACAGAAAGCACACAGCTCTGATATAATCTTAATTTTGTGCTTGTGCTGTATTGGGAGTACTTCCAGATGTTGTTTAGGCTAAAGAAGGCTGTTCTTGCCTTATTCATTCTGATGTTGATGTCTTTGCCTGCCCCGCCGTCTGGTGTTACTATGCTTCCTAGGTATGTGAAGGTATCTGTCTGTACCAATTGCTGATTCCTTACTGATATGGGCTCAGGGTTGCTCACATTGAGCGTCATGACCTCAGACTTCTTTAAATTGATGTTCAAGCCCACCTGCTGGCTAAACTTGTTAAGTCTATCCGTTTTTTTCCTGGATGTGTTGATGTGAATGTGCTAGTAGTGCAATGTCATCTGCATATTCCAGATCTTCCAGTGTAGAAAATGTAGTCCATCTTATTCCTCTTGGACTGCCCTCTGTTGTCTGGCGCATCACCCAGTCTATGACTGTTAAAAATAGAGTGGTTGACAAGGGGCATCCCTGTCGTACTCCTGTCTTCACCTCAAAGGTTAGGTTGCTCTGCCCAACACTACACGTAAAGTTGGCATAGAGGCTTTTTATGATTGACACTATGCAGCTTGGAATTCCATAAGCCCTCAGTATTTTCCATAAACTGTCCCTATGTATGCTGTCAAAAGCCTTTTCAAAATCAACGAAATTGATGTAAAGCTGTCTTTGCCATTCTGAGCACTGCTCTATAATGTTCCTGAGAGTGAATATATGATCTACACATCTTCTATTCTTTCTAAATCCTGCTTGTTCCTTCCTCAGTTTGTGGTCTACTGCCTTTGAAATTCTCTGTATAATTATCCTGCCTAATATTTTGCTGGGAACTGAGAGAAGAGTGATTCCTCTCCAATTATTGCAGTCTGCAAGATCTCCCTTCTTGGGCAACTTGACAATTATTCCTTTGTTCCACTCTGATGGTGTTGTCCCCGTTTTCCAGACTTGTGCAAATAGTGGTTCTAATAGTTCTGCTGCTAGCTCAGGGTCTGTCTTAAATAGCTCTGCATTTAAGTTATCATGGCCCGGAGCTTTGCCGTTCTTTAACCCTTTGATTGCTGTGATGATTTCTTCTTTTCGTGGAATGTCTGTATTCACATCTAGATCGTTTTCAGCTTCAGGAACATTCAGTTGTGTCTCTGGTGGTTCCTTGTTCAGAATTTCTCTGAAGTGCTCTGCCCATCTTGTTTCCTGTCCCTCTGCTGTCGTGATGAGATTACCTTGCTTATCTCTTACTAATGTAATATTGTTTGCACCTCGTTTTCCGCTGATGAATTTAGTTATTTTGTATACTGTGCTTTGTTCATTTCTCAGTGCTGCCTCCTCTGCCTGTCTTGCAAGATCGTCTAGGAAACTCCTTTTGTTGGCTCGGGTTTGGCGTTTAACTTCCTTGTCCAGCTGACTGTACTGTTCGCTATATAGTTGCTTTAACCTGGGGGACTTCGCTTCTGTTTTCTTTCTTTTCATTTCCTTTCTCATCGTTATGGTGTTTAATGTTTCTGGTGTTATCCAGTCTTGCTTCGTCCTTTCCTGGAATCCCAAGCATGATTTGCTGCTTTCTTTGTATATTGTTGAAATGGTGTTGAAATTCTGGTCTATATCATCAGTCAATGTCTTTTCCTGACTTTTGGCAAATTGATATCGTTTCTTTATGTCGGCCGCAAAAGCTTTTCTGGTAAGGGAGTCCTTCAATTTGCTGATGTCAAACCATTTCTGTGTAGTTACAGTTGGTGCAGCCCTTCTTAGTTTCACTCTCAGTTTTGCTACTACTAAATGGTGATCACTTCCCACATCTGCACCTCTTCTTACCTTCACATCTTGTAATGCATGTCTCCATCTACCGTTAACCATGATGTGGTCTATCTGGTTTCTGTCCCGACCATTTGGTGATTCCCATGTTAATTTGTGAATTTCTTTATGTGGGAAGAGTGTTCCTCCAATGACCAGGTTGTTAATGCTACAGAAACTTATTAGTTTATCCCCATTTTCATTTGCTCTTCCGCTGCCGCATTTCCCCATTGTTCTTTCATTATATGTATTGTGTGTACCAACTTTCGCATTGAGGTCTCCCATTACTATAACAAGATCATATCTAGGTGTGTCTTCCATTTCTTTCTGCAGTTGTTGATAGAATTCATCCTTGACCTCCTCATCGCTATCATTCGTTGGTGCGTAGCATTGTATTATTGTAGTGTTGGTGAATCTCCCTCTCAATCTTAATCTTATCAGTCTGTTGTTGATGGGTTTCCATTCCAGTAATGTCCTTTCTATTCCTTTCTGTAGAATAATGGCTACGCCTTCATTGTGCTGTCCATCCTCTCTTCCAGAGTAAAGTACTGTTTCTCCTGTTGCTGTTTTAACTTTTTCCTGCCCCTGTCCATCTGCTCTCGCTTATCCCTAGAATGTGTAACCTATAGTTTCTCATTTCTGCCGTGACCTGTCTTAGTTTACCTGTCTCGTACATTGTCCTGACATTCCAAAAAACTATTCTTGTATCCTGTTTTGCGGTCAGGACATCCGTTTTCATGTCAGTGGCTTCCTTTCGGCTTTCACCACTGACAGTCAAACGAGCCACAGACTCCGAATGTCCATCCCGCAGCAAAGTTTTTCCATTTAATGTTGTTTCCGTAACGTGCAATTTTTTTTACATAGACAGGGGTGTCAGCCCTATGCTAAAACCCCCAACCTGGAGGACCAGGGTACCAGCTTTTGTCTGACCCCTACCCACACAGACCAGTCCAGCTTGGTTGAACCTACCAGGAGTAAAACTCCCACTGGCATAGCTCTGGGGATTGTCAGGGTACGCAAGCTGCCATACCGCTACAAGGTATAGGTACCATTGATGGCAGCATGCATATATATATATATATATATATATATATATATATATATATATATATAATATATATATATATATATATATAAATATATATATAGATATATATATATATATATATATATTGATTTCATTTGATTTTGATAGTCCTGACCAAAATAATATTAGGTTCAGGACAAAATAAATTGTAAAAAAAATTGTTAATTACCAAATTTAAAACACAGTGTTAGTTGAGTTGATCATAGAATTTAATATCTGTGTGTGTGTGTTTGTGTATTGGGTTACCATCATACCCCACCTACATTACCCTAGACATTTAGACGTAGTCATCATTTATTCTAAGAGTAAAATATAACTCTGAGTGAGATCTTAGGGTGGTAGCAGAAAGGTTCCCTGAGAACACACCCCATCAATTGTTAGACCCAGGGGCCTTCACAGCTTGACCTCACTCAGTTACAAAGTAAATACAACACCAACATAATTGTTGCAATATGCTTATTGTCACAATGTTGTTTGCGCATAAATGGGCGCTGAACTTAACTGAGAGATATTGTAAGATTTTTAATAAGCACACTTTTGTGCACTATTATTGAACATAGAGGCTAAGGTCTTAATGTATTAACCACTCGATTTGTAGATTGGTATATGACGTTTGCTTTTTGATGGGTCATTAGTGATGACGTAGATTGGTAAATAACTTCTAATGGAGGCCCAACGCCTTGTCAATGGTCAGACACATTATTGTACAGTCCTGTTTTATATTATAGCTTCGGAAGGAAGCCTATGCTAGGACTGGTATTAAGGAATGATCTATAATATTCAACCATACGTGGACGTGGAAGTAATACACCGTAAAAACCGGAGTTAAAACCTTCCATGTTCACAGCAGTTACAGAAGTTATTCTGGACCACAGAAATCCAGCATTGAAATATTAGTTGACTATAATCTGCATGTATTATGAACAAATTTGATGACCTGATGACTGGACGTAGAACCTCATTTTACCATTTAATCATCATTGGAAAATAAACCTCTGTTTGATTTGAAAAAAAAAAAACACCTCAGCTGTTATGGTCCGTTAAAGAAGTTGGCTGTTGCAGGTTGTTCTTCCCTTTTGAACCAGTGAGAAAAACAGGGACGATTAAGTGTTACTACACACTCACGTTTTGGCATTCGCGTCTTATCACTGTACCTTCATCAGTGATCTAAACAACATTGGGAAGAACTTTACCGTTATTGGTGGACATTGTAATACGACTCTAACGGTTGTTGAAAGCAGACATCAAAGCGGTACGGGAACTTAACAATTCATAACATCTAAACCCACCACAGAAATATATATAAATATATTTCGTCAATACTCAATGATGAATCAGTGCATTTACTAGTTAGTTAAAATATTCTCGGACTGGTTACTAGCAATTTAATTAAATTTATTTATAGCTGTAAGAGTTTTAGCTAGAAATTACAATTTATTTTGCTATCCACTGTAACACCGTAAACTTAAAGAATATAACTGACTTATCATTTAATCACTCTGCACATCAATCTAGTGAATATATAGACGATAAAACTAGTGAAATCTATTTACCTCAACACAGTACTGTTTAAAAACTATCCTCCAACGCAACTGAGAAATTCTACTTAAATAAAAGTGATTTCTAGAACGTAGCTAGGTTGTCTAGCGAGGCTGTGGATGTCTGAATGAATGAAATTTAAAACTGCTCTGGTATAAATATATCTCTGATGAAAGGAAAATCATTACATTATCGAAACCCCAGATTCTCTCTGCCACATGTTATCACCTAGAGGAAAATCTACATATAGTATTCTGCGAAATCAAACGAATTTCTCACGCTGAAGCCGAAATAGGCTCGCAAATCTAGCGGACAGTCTCTCTTAAATCTTGCGTAACATGATTTACCAAATCGTGCAAGAGATTTCTGCTCTCGAGAATTCACACTATTACCGCCTGCAGACTCTGGTCATAAACGAAATACACGCACGCTCGTCTTTCATCTCACATCTTACATCGTAAATAATTAACTTACAGGCGAGCAGATTAGAGAAAAGTGATAGACGATCGTCTTACTTCTTTTCCCTGTTGAGAACGAATTAACACGATTCGGTCTCATCAAAGAACCTAGCTTAACAGCAATAAAATGCGTTGCTAAATATTAGAAAGGAAAATGACAAAGGTACGAATTGATAACAATCTAGCGTATGCAAAAAGAAAGGTAAAAGAGCGAAAGAAAGGTAAAAGAGCGGAATTAAAGGAAAAGACAAGTGTAGAATAAAGAATAGATGTCTGAACTTTATTAATCATAATATCCTGCCACAGACGTCCCCCCTTTAAGATATGGAACCACTCCATGTCTACTTTCTTCTTCTTCTTCTTCTTTGATCCTTAGCCGCCGACAGTCAAAGCAGTCAGTGGCCATCACGCCTAGTGGCGTCTTGTAGGGCAACAACAAATTGATTCCACTTTGCTCGGTCGGTGGCCATCCTTCGTACAGTGCCCCAACTCTGGTTCATTCTTTGCATCTCAGCCTCCACAGTCCTCCGCCAGGTTGTTTTTGGTCGGCCTCTCTTTCGTTTTCCTTCAGGGGTCCAAAGCATAGCTGTTCTTGTGATGGCATCGGGGTCTCTTCTGAGGACATGGCCAACCCAGCTCCAGCGTCTGCCAGCTATGATGGTGTGCATGTCCTCTTGCTTGCTCCGAGTTAGCAGATCTTGGCTGGTGATGGTATTCGGCCAAAAGATTCGGTGATTTTTTTCTTAGGCATGCTGTGTGAAAAGAGGACAATTTCGACATTTCCTTCTCTGTAACTCTCCAACATTCCGCACCATAGAGAAGCACAGAAAGCACACAGCTCTGATATAATCTTAATTTTGTGATTGTGTTGTATTGGGAGGACTTCCAGATGTTGTTTAGGCCAAAGAAGGCTGTTCTTGCCTTATTCATTCTGATGTTGATGTCTTTGCCTGCCCCGCCGTCTGGTGTTACTATGCTTCCTAGGTATGTGAAGGTATCTGTCTGTACCAATTGCTGATTCCTTACTGATATGGGCTCAGGATTGCTCACATTGAGCGTCATGACCTCAGACTTCTTTAAATTGATGTTCAAGCCCACCTGCTGGCTAAACTTATTAAGTCTTTCCGTTTTTTCCTGGATGTGTTGATGTGAATGTGCTAGTAGTGCAATGTCATCTGCATATTCCAGATCTTCCAATGTAGAAAATGTTGTCCATCTTATTCCTCTTGGACTGCCCTCTGTTGTCTGGCGCATCACCCAGTCTATGACTGTTAAAAATAGAGTGGTTGATAAGGGGCATCCCTGTCGTACTCCTGTCTTCACCTCAAAGGTTAGGTTGCTCTGCCCAACACTACACGTAAAGTTGGCATAGAGGCTTTTTATGATTGACACTATGCAGCTTGGAATTCCATAAGCCCTCAGTATTTTCCATAAACTTTCCCTATGTATGCTGTCAAAAGCATTTTCAAAATCAACAAAATTAATGTATAGCTGTCTTTGCCATTCTGAGCACTGCTCTATAATGTTCCTGAGAGTGAATATATGATCTACACATCTCCTGTTCTTTCTAAATCCTGCTTGTTCTTTCCTCAGTTTGTGGTCTACTGCTTTTGAAATTCTCTGTATAATTATCCTGCCTAGTATTTTGCTGGGAACTGAGAGAAGAGTGATTCCTCTCCAATTATTGCAGTCTGCAAAATCTCCCTTCTTGGGCAATTTGACAATTATTCCTTTGTTCCACTCTGATGGTGTTGTCCCCGTTTTCCAGACTTGTGCAAATAGTGGTTCTAATAGTTCTGCTGCTAGCTCAGGGTCTGTCTTAAATAGCTCTGCATTTAAGTTATCATGGCCCGGAGCTTTGCCGTTCTTTAACCATTTGATTGCTGTGACGATTTCTTCTTTTCGTGGAATGTCTGTATTCACATCTAGATCGTTTTCAGCTTCAGGAACATTCAGTTGTGTCTCTGGTGGTTCCTTGTTCAAAATTTCTCTGAAGTGCTCTGCCCATCTTGTTTCCTGTCCCTCTGCTGTCGTGATAAGATTACCTTGCTTATCTCTTACTAATGTAATATTGTTTGCATCTCGTTTTCCGCTGATGAATTTAGTTATTTTGTATACTGTGCTTTGTTCATTTCTCAGTGCTGCCTCCTCTGCCTGTCTTGCAAGATTGTCTAGGAAATTCCTTTTGTTGGCTCGGGTTTGGCGTTTAACTTCCTTGTCCAGCTGACTGTACTGTTCGCTATATAGTTGCTTTAACCTGGGGGACTTCACTCGTTTTCTTTCTTTTCATTTCCTTTCTCATCGTTATGGTGTTTAATGTTTCTGGTGTTATCCAGTCTTGCTTCTTCCTTTCCTGGAATCCCAAGCATGATTTGCTGCTTTCTTTGTATATTGTTGAAATGGTGTTGACATTCTGGTCTATATCATCAGTCAATGTCTTTTCCTGACTTTTGATCAGTAGCTTATGGGTGCCTGTAATCTATACTATCGTCTCTTCCCCCCCCCCCTTTCCGTCTCTGTCCAATTCTTATTCATGTCTGCTCCTAAAGTCTTCTTTCTCTGCAATGTCTTCCATGTGCGCTTGAAAGAGTGTCGCCGCTTTTGACATCGTTGAAAGATTTCGTGTGTGTGCAGTGGAAATTCCCTGCCACTATCGTCATCTTCGTCAATTTTGGCGATCGCCAGGAGATGTTCGGAGGTTGGCACTGGTCTTTCCACGTATTTCTTTAACAGATTTACATGGTAGACCTTCTCCTTTCCTTTAACAGAGATCTGGTAGTTAGCCTTTGAAATCTTTTTAAGGACGGTAAACGGCCCTTGCCACTAGATGCGTAGTTTGTTGCTTCCGGTTGGTAGTAACAACAAAACTTTCTCCCCTTGTTGTAGTTCTCTCTCTTTCGCGACTTTCCTGTATCGGTTAGCGTGCTTTGCGTGTGCTCGCTTAAAGTTAGTCGTTGCTAGGTCCCATCCTAGTTTTAACCTATCCTTTAAATCCAACACATATTTACTGGCTGAGACAACTGTCTCATCAGCCTTCTGGTCTATCAGCGACTGAAGTAAGGCTTCAAGCGGCCCTTTAATAGGTCTGCCGAATAAAAGAGTCGTTGAGAGAAATCCTGTGGAAGTATGAGGGGCTTCTCTGTAGCCAAGTAAAGCTGCAGGAATACAAAGATCCCAATCTTCAGGTTTCACTTGTCCCAGTTTACTTAACATCATGTTGAGGTTTCCGTTGACACGTTCTACTAACCCACTTTCGGACGGATTATAAGGCTTTATGTAGATGTGCTGGTCCCTCAAGATCTTAACGATCTCATCCATTAACAGGTTTCGGTATGGAGATCCGTTATCCGTCAACACTTGTTGAGGGAATCCCAACCGAGTAAAAATCTGCACGAGGGCTTCTGTGACATGCTTGGCATCCGCGCATGTAAGCGGTATAGCTTCTGCCCATAAAGTGCATGTGTCGACTAAGGTCAGGATAAACATGTTCCTTCTTTTAGTCCTTTCTAAGGGTCCTAAAATGTCGATCAAATCTGGTGTTCCCATTATTGGCATTTCACCCAGAGAAACTGGGGGTGTCCGTTGCTTGGGTGGCACACGTTGGCACTGGATTTCACATACCTGATGATGTAAGTATTCATTCCTGGCCACCAATAATGAGTAGTTATCCGTTGGTTTGTGGCATTCTGTCCCATATGTCCGCTGAAGGGAAGAGAGTGCCCCATTTCTAGGATTTGGCTTCTGTACTGTTTCAGTACTAGGAGCTGATTGTAACCTTGGTCAGGCTTGCCCGTTCTGCGATAAAGTACGCCATCCTTAGAAAAAAATGTCCCCGTGCTGTCTAGGGTTCTTAGCCATGGGCAGTTTCCTAAAGCAGGGTGCCAAAGTAGGGTCCTTTTGTTGTGCCTCTTTAAGTTCCGTAGGTAACAAATTTGGTGCAGGCTCCCGTTCCTTCTTGGTTCGCCCTCTTGTAGTTACTGCTGCCACGATTGGCTCTTCCGGTTTCCCAATAAATACGTATCTACCGCCAAGTATGACTGGGTAGATTGGGTCATCCATAACAGCCGCTTTGATCACACCTCTGACAAAATCAGAGTTGATCTCAACCAATGCGATGGGGAGCGCTGTAGGTGCATCACTCTTAGAAACTCCACAAAGTTGGATGGTTTCTCCTGTCTCTTGACCGGGTTTGACCAGGTGCCTGGCGACAATGCAATCATAAGAAAGCCCCGTGTTAAATAAACAAAAAGTTGAAGAACCGTTCAATATAACAGTACCTCGTGTAGAGGGTCTCCCCTCTTCAGGTAGAATCACTGACATCAATTCTGCCTTGCGAGACTGTTAGCAAGCATCCGATGCGTTTAGGTTCGGTGTGCTCGCTCTGATCATATGTCCCGTGCTCAGGGGTTTTCCCTTTGCCACCTTGTCCTTTCTGGCCGCGCTGCCATGTAGGACGGTTGGGTTGATCAGACTGTTTGTTGTTGGGGTATTTGTTTTTGTAGAACTTGGACTTTTCAGGAGGGGGGTTTTGGGGTCCAGTTTCTCTGTGGTTATTTTGGTGAGAAGCATGAGACGATTGGTCTAGATTATTCTTTTGAAAAGGCTCTTCTGTCGGTTTACGTTTTGTGGCCGGCAGTTCGGCCAGCGCATTATGATATCGCTCAGACTTTTCCAAAATGTCTTCAAACTTTTCTGCACCCTGCTCAGCCTAAAATCTGCGGGTGTCAGCAGACAAAGTGTTCTTTATCTGTTCAGTTAAAACAAATTCCTCAAGTCCTTCATAGGAAGAGGCGAGCTGTGAAAGCTCCAGACACTTTGACAAGTATCCCTTCAGACGAGAAGATACCTGCTGAAAAGTTTCAGAATTCTCCTTCCTGCTGTTCTGGAACAGTTGCAAAAATTTGCGAACGTTCATTTCAAACCGTTCAAGCAAAGCTTTCTTCAACACGTCGTAGTTGTCTTGTTGGCTGCTTTCCAGTTGTGCATACACATCGTAGGCAGTACTTTTCAAAGCACGAGAAAGCTTCATACATCAACGCGACCTCTCTAAACCGTACAGAGTTGCCATTTTCTCAAATTTTTCTAGCCATGTGTCAATCTTCTCATTAGGACAAGGGAAAGATTCTAGAGCAAAAGACATAGCTGCTAAATGAGGAGATTGAGTGTTAGATTGATCAGTTAAAGAAGAATGAGGAGAAGACTCTCCATTGCTGGAGGTAGAGGCAGCACCATGGCTTTGGACTTCTACAGCTTTGAGCGCCAACTCATGCTGTCTCGCTTTCTCTCTTTCCTCGTGCTGTCTCTCCTTCTCTCTTTCCTCATGTTGTCTCTCCTTCTCTCGCCCTGCAAATTTCCATTTCCTCATCCATCTTCTTTTGCAGTTTAGCTTCGGCTGCTTTCCTCTCCGCATCATATCTGTCAAGTTCTTTGTTGACAACCGCTTTCGCTTCTTCTCCGTCCAATCCCTCCTTTCTTGCTTCTTCTCTGAGCATCTGTCTAAGCTTCGCCTCTTGGCCATTGTAAATCAGTGACTGAGACTTAATCGAGGAAGAAAGGATACACTGGTTCTCTACCACTTACGAGAAAATACAAAAAATATTGAACTGGGATACCTCCTCCTATAATATTAGTATCTAACTATCGCTGCTATTAATCGGCAATAAAAGCTCTAACTGCAAGCGACTATGCCAAATAAATGGTAGTTAAGATTAATCACTAACAAAAATAAGCTGCTACAGTGGAAACAAAACAATTATTGCAACAATTTTAGGAGAAAAAAAATTCCCTTAATTTTTAAATCCACTACAAGTTCACCCTGAAGTCAGATCGGGTAAGGGAGGCAATTAACTGGACGAAAAAAATTGTCCGAACGCACTCCTTAACTAAGTTCAAAACACCTTCTGCTTCACTACCCTTGTGATTGTTTCACAATCACAAATTCTACCAGCGGTTTAGTATTACAAAATCAACATATAACATAACTTCCGACAAAATCAACCTGTAAATCAAAATGTACAATACTCAAAAATGCTGTGGCAAAACAATTTGTATTAGTGTGGTCAGCAAGCCTATATACAGATCGTTAGTCTAGGGGATAGTTATTTTTAAAGGTACTAAAACTCACGAGACATCACACTCTTACTCTATTTCAGAATAAAGAATATTAATTCAGCAGACGAGCTGATATTTGTCGTCTCGTCTTCCTATTCTAAGTTCAAAATCCCGTTAGACGAGAAATTCTGACGACTTGCTCAGGATTTGAGTTCAATTCCCGGAAAAACGAGCCCGCATTTGTCGTAGATTTTTGATAGAGGAATTAAGACATAGATTGGTCCCTTCTGAATAGAAATAGAACAGGTGATAGCTCAGTGGGAGATAATAATAGAAATAGATTTCACGAGTGAGATGGTTTAAACTAATTAGAATATGTCCCTGAAATCGAGAATCTTCTCTCTTTCAGCCTATCTTCTACAACAGATCTAGATGAGTCAGACAGTCTATTAGAATATATATTAATATATATATATATATATATATATATATATATATATATATATATATATATATATATATATATATATATATATATATACATACCACTCACATACACACACACATAAGTGACGACAGTTAGACGCACAGCCGTGAAAACTATAACAATGGAGTATAGATATTTGGGACGAGCTGACTGACACACTGGTATCTTCTTCTTCTTCTTCCGTCCTTAGCCACCGACCGTCAAAGCACACACTGGTATAAGTTTATGTAAATTTTATTATCATAAGACAATTTACCCACACCATAAATTTGAATATCAATCACATATAAATACACATAGGTTAAAGAATTACTAAAAGAATAGACCCATAGGTGTAATCCTTTCCCTCTATGTAGAGCCCACGATCCTGTTAGCAGAAACGTTATAGCCTCCAAAGAGTCACAGATTTATACGCTATGGTCTATGATTTCCCTCTACAGTTAAGAACAGAGTTGATATATTAATCTATCCTAAGAGGAAATCAGCATTTGCAACAAAAATTGCATAAAGAAATTTCAAAGTGGGTGCATGAATATAAAATGAAAGAATTACTTGTTCTGCTTTCTCTCTGTTCATTCAGCAGGGGCCCCTGACATACATTCTTACTTACACTTTTGCTGTTTTTTTTCGCCTTCTGGCGTTTTCAAATTCAGGACACTATCTCTAAAGTCAGGTTGAATTTTCTTCTTACCACGTTATCCTTGGTTTTATACTATAGTTCTTTTTGTTTTTTATATTTAAAATGGCGCAAACTTATTTTATATTTCTTCATATTACTTCTCCTATGTAATGTCAGGTTTCTGCCGTTTTTCACTTAGGAATTTAATTTGGTCATTTCCTCAATTTTGAATTTTTGATTTTAATTAGTTTAATTTTTCCCACCTCGTCTCAGTTTGTTTATTTTTTTCATATTTTTTTAGTTTTTTTTTTTTTACATTTTTATATTAATTAGTTTCATTATTTGTAACTATTTTTTTTCGTTTTTTTTTTTTTATTTGTTTTTGTTTTTTTATTTTTTGTGGGTTTTAGATTTTTGAGATGGGCGCGGGCTGGTTGTTATATTTGTTCAGAATTTTACTTTTTTTTTTTATTTTTTGTTTCTTTTTTTTGCCATAAATTTACATATTATTTTATAATTAAAATAGAAAATTATAAGAATTGTTTTTTTATATCTTTTTTTAATATTAGGGTGCAGTTTCCCCTAAGAAATTATTAAAAATTTATTAGCTATTTATATAATCATTTTTTTAATTTTTTTTTTTTTTTGGGTGCAATTTTTAAAACCTAAATAAATATTTTTTAAAAAAACTCTTGTAAAATTTTTTTACACATGTTTAAAAAAATAAGTCTTTTTCGCCCCTGAAAAAAACTACTTAAATTTTCTATTTTACTCAATCGCAGTGAAATTTTAATTTTACTGATTTTTTATTTAACTCATTTTAATAGTGTAAAAGTTCTTATTTTTAAATAAATTAATTACCGAAACTTAAAATAATTTATATTTCGCATTATTCGCTCCATAGTCTTCTAACCACAAAATTTTTTAAATTAACAAAAATTAAAAACTAATAAATAAATTAAATCTTTCACAAACTCAAAACTTATGCTTTTAAATTTTCATACTCAGCTTTAAAAAAAAAATAATATTATATAAAAAATCAAAACTCTCAACCTATCTAAAAAAGATTAATAACTCAAAAAAAAAATATCCTCCACCAAAAAAATCTCCTTTAACCCCAAAAATTTACTGTCGAATACCAAATAAAATTAATTCCAATACCCCGCTCAAACACCATTTTAATAAAACCACTTAAAAAAATTATCATAAAATAAAAACCACCTCCACTGCTTAATTGAAAGAACATACATAGTGAATGTATCAATTGTTAATAAATAACTAAATACTGGGCTCGCTTTAGAAGAAAAAAAACTAAACTTTATTACCATAATATTTTAATAAAAATTCCAAATTTAAAGTCACCCCTTTTCAACCTTAATCCAAAAATACATTTCCCACAAAAAATTTCCTAAATTACAAACCCCACTCACCCCATCTCCCCCCCCACAACTCTTAAAACCACATTCCACTCAACTACAATAAATCTTAACCCCTAAATAAACAAGTTTTACACTATCAACTTTTTTATCACTAAATTGAGGGGTGGGTTCCACAAAACAATCATTAAGTCACCAAATCAAACCCTCAAAACCCACTAAACACAATGTTAACTTCAAACACCCCATATACAAACCCCAACCACCCATGGGGCAAACATGTTTGTTATATAATCATAAAATGGTGCTATGGTTTGAGGGTTCCATTTACATTAAACCAACATTAATTACTACCCCAAAAAACAAAAATAACCAAATAAAGGCATATAACTTCAATACCCTATAAACCATAAGAACAAACAATGTAAAATTAAACCAAATAAAACATTACTTTCTAAACCCTAAATTTCCCATAAAATAAAAGTAAACCACACCCCCATCAACAACCAAAATATTAAATCTCATAACCCTCCTAATTAATGTCCCAAATAAAAAAACACCACAAAATTCAACCTTTAATTTACCAATATTCCAACCCCTAAATTTAATAATAAACTTAAACAAATTAAAATTTCCCACTCTAAATAATACACGAATCCTAACACTATTAACAACAAATTCCTTAAAAATCATCCTTAAACATCTTTCTCAAAAAAAAAAACACACTCACCCCCAAAAAATACCACAAATCTTGGCAAAACAACACATATTTTACAACCAACATCCACACATTGTCCAAAACTTTAACTAATCAATTTTCCAAACAACCTAACACAACAAACCACCACCACAACCCACATAAACCCCCCCAAAAAAATTCACCATGAACCCCTTCAAATCCCTTCATTCCATAAAAAACCCTCCTTCTCCCATAAAAATAAACCCACCACATACACAACCCCCCATACACCCAAAAATAACTCACAAACCAAAATACACACCCCCCCCCCCCCACTAAAACCCAACACCACCCCACCAATCACACCCCATACAAAATACTAACCCCACCAACAAAATTCCCATAACACCAAAAACACCACACCAAAACCCAATCACCTTCCCCCCACTAAACCCACAAAACCCACATACAACAACCCAAATAACCAAAAAAACACCCAAACCAATCCAAACCAAATTCCACAAAAACCAAAACCTAACACCATACAACCATCTCCCATTACCACCCCCCAAATAATAACAAGCCCCAAAAATACAAAAAAACCAAACAAACCAAATCCACAAAAACACCAACTAAAACTTTGTAACAAAATAAACATATACCATACCAAACCTACCCCTACCCTCCCCTTAATTAACACAAAAACCAACCCCTAAACCCCCACTCAAACCCACTAACCCCCCCAAAAAAATACTTAACTTCTACTTCAAAACCAAATCAAACCTACCTAACATAACTTAACCAACAAACTCACAATACAAATCCCCACAACCCCCCCTAAACCCCACAAAAACAACAAAACTCATACACAAACCAAAAAAAACACCCACAACCCTAAAAACCCACTCCACAAACACAACAAATAATCCAAAAACGAAACAAACAACAACACAAAAATAAACCAAATAAACAAAATATCCCAAAAAAAACAACTAACCAACCCTCCCATAATTATCAACAAAACCAAATACAAAACACCAAACAACCCACAATAATACCAAACCACCCCCCCATTCCAACTCCCCTTTACCACATTTTAGGCATCAATACCCTTCACCACAACCACTAAACTCCACCTCATATTACCAACCCCCCAAAACATAATCTTTCATTCCCTAACAATATATCCACCTCACCCTACCCAAGCCCAAACCCCCCAACAAAAACAAACAACAAAAATTCACATCCAACCCTAAACCCCAACAACTTAACAAACCACCCTATAATAACTACCCCATAAATACTCCCCCATACCCCATTGAAACCCACCCCCAAACCCCCACAAAAACTAAACTAAACACCCACACATACAATCCTAATATAACACAACAAAAATCATAAAAACAACCAATATTACCCTCAACCATACACACCCCATACATAAATCCTTTCAAAACACCACCACAATCATTCCTACATATCCCCCCCCACAAACCCAACCCCAATCCTCCATTATACAACATCCAAACTTAACAAAAAAAACATAACAAACACACCCAAACTCATCAAACACTACACAACCTTACAACCACCAACCAAAATAACACACCCAACCCCTCACCAAAACCCCAAACCCGGCCCCAACAAAAAAAACAAACACACAACATAACCCTATAACCCACACACCCAAAACCATTATTCAACAACACCCACCCCAAAACAAAAGGCCCATTAACTCCAACCCAACCATCAAAACCCTAATCCAAACACTAACCCCATTCCACTCAAAAAATTCCCCCCACCCAAAAACACCCATCCCAACCTACCCCCCCCCTACCCACAATACCACACCCATAACCAAAAAAAACCCCAATATACAACCCACCCCCCAAAACACACACAACAAACCCCAACCCCACCCCCACATCCCATAACCCCCCCACAATCACATTAGAAATAATACCACCCCCCCCCACACCCACCCCAACTCTAAAAAACAAAAACCTCTATTAAGTAAAAAAAAACAGCGGGAATACCCTAATACCATCAATCCCTTCTACCCCATAACCCACACAAAACCCCATTCCCCCAACACCCCACCCCCAACCAAAACAAAATACCCACCTCACCCACAACACCAAAACAACCACCCCCCTCCCCCATAAACAACAACATCAAACACCCCATCAAAATAACACATCCCTCAACCCTTCTTAAAACAAATCACAAAAACAACAAACCCATACCCCCACCCCCCAAACTACTACCCCACCCACCTTACCCCACACAAAACCACCCACCCCCAAGACCACCCGTCTACCCCAATCCCCCCCTCACCCCACCCCCAAAAAACCACACCACAAAACCTATTCCCTCAAAAAATATAATCACTATCCATCTACTACCAACTATAAAAACAAACACATAAAATCAACCCCCAAAAAATTACAAATCAATTCAAACCAATTCCCCCAAAATCCCCCTCCATCATAAAAATCCACCTCAACCCCCAAAACAAAACCTCCAATATACAATGTTCATAACCAAAAACACCCCTAATTCCCCTCCCCAACCCCAATGATAAATTACCCTCTTCCCCCCACCCACCCCCCAAGAACAACCGAACAAACCAAATCTCATGAAGTTAGAACCCCCCCCAACCAAACAAAATCCACAACCCACCAACAAAAACACAACCCACCACAAATAACAACCCAAACTCAAACACCATTACAAAATACCCCCCCATCTCAACCAAGTTAAACCCCACCCAAGAATTATAACCGTTTCAACCCCATATAGACCGGCAATTTACACTATAATTACACCTTCCATTCACAATCACCCACAAATCCATCATCGTTTAATCCAACTTCCGTGAGAACCCCCCAAACTTCTCATCGTTTAAAACTTCCCCATAAATCTAGTCCATTGAAAAAAATCAATCATCATGAATTAGAAATATACTTACTTAGTCATTCCCCTTCTACCGTGAGGTGTAGAGGTTAGAAATATATATAAATATATTTCGTCAATACTCAATGATGAATCAGTGCATTTACTAGTTAATTAAAATATTCTCGGACTGGTTACTAGCAATTTAATTAAATTTATTTATAGCTGTAAGAGTTTTAGCTAGAAATTACAATTTATTTTGCTATCCACTGTAACGCCGTAAACTTAAAGAATATAACTGACTTATCATTTAATCACTCTGCACATCAATCTAGTGAATATATAGACGATAAAACTAGTGAAAACTATCCTCCAATGCAACTGAGAAATTCTACTTAAATAAAAGTGATTTCTAAAACGTAGCTAGGTTGTCTAGCGAGACTGTGGATGTCTGAATGAATGAAGTCTAAAACTGCTCTGGTATAAATATATCTCTGATGAAAGGAAAATCATTACATTATCGAAACCCCAGACTCTCTCTGCCACATGTTATCACTTAGAGGAAAATCTACATATATTATATCTCATTCTGCGAAATCAAACGAATATCTCACGCTGAAGCCGAAACAGGCTCGCAAATCTAGCGGACAGTCTCTCTTAAATCT
Organism: Oreohelix idahoensis; assembly: GCA_024509875.1. Lineage (NCBI taxonomy): Eukaryota > Metazoa > Mollusca > Gastropoda > Stylommatophora > Oreohelicidae > Oreohelix > Oreohelix idahoensis. The sequence goes on from JAMPIV010017860.1 coordinate 147,947, forward strand.
TGTGTAACATGATTTACCAAACCGTGCAAGAGATTTCTGCTCTCGAGAATTCACACTATTACCGCCTGCAGACTCTGGTCATAAACGAAATACACGCACGCTCCTCTTTCATCTCACATCTTGAATAATTAACTTATAGGCGAGCAGATTAGAGAAAAGTGATAGACGATCGTCTTACTTCTTATCCCTGTCAAGAACGAATTAACACGATTCTGTCTCATCAAAGAACCTAGCTTAACAGCAATAAAATGCGTTGCTAAATATTAGAAAGGAAAATGACAAAGGTACGAATTGCTAACAATCTAGCGTATGCAAAAAGAAAGGTAAAAGAGCGAAAGAAAGGTAAAAGAGCGGAATTAAAGGAAAAGACAAGTGTAGAATAAAGAATAGATGTCTGAAATTTATTAATCATAATATCCTGCCACACTGAGGAAGGTGGCTGAAGTAACCATACGATACGTCAAGGCCTAAAATCCCACCCCCTGCAGACCCAAGTAGAACAGTCCCAACTAAGATGGTTTGGCCATGTCTGCAGAATGGGAGAAGATCGGCTACCACGACAAGCATGGGAAACAAAAAGCCAGGGATCCAGACCTCCAGGACGACCCAGAGTTTGCTGGGAGGACAACATTAGACAATCTTTGAAGGACCGAGGACTAGAATGGAACCAGGCCAGGAGAAAGACAGCCGATAGGATAGTCTAGCGCTCTCTCTTCCAAACCTCTACACCTCACGATAGAAGGGGAACGACTAAGTAAGTAAGTAAGTGGTCGACCTGCTCCAGGACCTGTTCTCCCAGCTTAATCTGATGTCTTCTTTCTTCTCGTGATATCACCATGGATTTTGTTTTAGAGCTGCTTATGACCATCCCTCTCTTCTCCAGCTCTTCCTTCCAGGTTGGATTGGAGATGTGCCTCTGATTTAGCAATCAGGGCAACATCATCAGCAAATTCCAGTTCTAAAATACAGACCTGTCACATCTTCCAGTACCCCACTGAATACTTTCTTGTTCTCTCTTTACATGCCTTGATAACATCGTCCATGAAGAGTATGAAAAGATAAGGTGACAGGATATCACCTTGTCTTACACCAGTGGTGGTCCTGAACTCTTCTGACCTATGGTTTGCTGTCCTCACATAATTTCTACAAGACATGTAGAAGCTCTGTATAGCATGAATCAGAGGTGCTGGAATGTTCTTCCTTGCCAAACAGTCCTAAAGTTTGCTCCAGGCGACCCTGCCAATGCCTTTTCCAGATCTATGAAACAAAGATGGATCTCACTCTTATACTCAAGAGCCTTTTCACTCAGCTGTCTGAGTGTGAAGATTAGGTCTTGAGTACTTCGGTTTGCTCGGAATCCGCACTGGACATCATCCAATTGTGGCTCAGCTAGGCATCGGAGTCTCTGTTCTAGGATTCTAGAGTAGATTTTACCAGGGACACTGAGAAGGGATATGCTTCTATGGTTTCCACATTGTCGATTGTCACCCTTAGTGAAAATTGGTGTTATGATGGCAATCTCCCAATCCTTTGGTATGGTCTTGTTGCACCACGCTGCCTGTAGGACCCTTAAGAGTAATAGGTCGCCTGATGCTCCCATGTACTTAACCATTTCTGGTGTTATACCATCATGGCCTGCTGCTTTGCCCATCTTGATTTTCTCCAGTGCTGCTTTCAGTTCTTCCATCTTTATGTCATCTTCACCACCATTGGTTTTCTCTTCTGTGCTAGTGGTTATCATTTCTGATGCTTGACCTTGCTCAACATCAAGGAGTTCTGAGAAATATTCTTTCCATTACTTCCTTTGGGGCAGTAAGCAATTTGCCTTGCTTGTCCTTTATAAATTTGAGAGGGCATTGTTTTTCCTTTTTCGTGTTCTTTAGGGTCTTACAGAACAATTACTGGTTTTCTTGCACATCTTTTTCTAGCTTTTCTCCAAATTCTTCCCAGGACTTCTGTTTTGCTGCTAGCACCTTGTTCTTTGCTTCTGTTCTGAGTGTCACATATTCTCTATTTGTCCTGCTGTCTTTTTAGCTCCTAAGTATTGTTTCCATGCCATTTTCTCTTTGACTTCCTCTGTCCACCAAGGTGTCCTCTTTCTCTTGTTCCCAAGTCGGACTTCACCACATGCTTCTGCAGCAGCTGTCTTTATGATGTCCTTGAATTTGAGCCAGAGGGTTTCCAAGTCATCAGGTTGTTCTTCTGTGTTTCTCACCGCTGCAGCTATAAGCCCCTGATATCTGGTCTTAATTTCTGGCTATCTCAGCTTGTAGGTCTTAATGCTCATTCCTCCCGTTCGTTTACTTCGTTTCTTGCGTGATGTTGGGCAGTTCCTAGGCTGTGCAACTCTTTCAGTTGTTCTTTTGATTGTAAGCAGGTAGTGATCACTTCCAACCTCTGGCCCCCTCCAGACTCTAGCTTCTTCTTCTTCTTCGATCCTTAACCACCGACCGTCAAAGCAGTCAGTGGCCATCACGCCTAGTGGCGTCTTGTAGGGCAACAACAAATTGATTCCACTTTGCACGGTCGGTGGCCATCCTTCGTACAGTGCCCCAACTCTGGTTCATTCTTTGCATCTCAGCCTCCACAGTCCTCCGCCAAGTTGTTTTTGGTCGGCCTCTCTTTCGCTTTCCTTCAGGGGTCCAAAGCATAGCTGTTAACCAGACTCTAGCATCCCGGACATATTTGAATGAGCTCCTAACTATCGCATAGTCGATCACTGACTTCTCATTCTTTGTTAGTTCGCATCTAGTCTATGCATGTATGCGCTTATGGGGGAACTTTGAGTTTGTAATGATCAGATTCTGCTCACTGCAGAATCTAAGGAGACGCTTTCCATTGTCAATGACAATGTCACTGAGAGTGTCTTTTCCATATCTTCCGATAACTCCACCCCATCTAGCATGGTCATTTCCAACTCTGGCATTGAAAACTCCGAGCATGATAATTTCATCTAGGCAGTCATCCACTGTCCTTTGAAGCAGCTCGAAGAATTCCTATTCATCATCATGTGACATATTCTTTCCAGAACGTTGTCTCCATTACAGCTGCTCTGAACGCATCACGATTCTGGGCAAGTCGACCTGCATCAGCCAAAGACAAGTTCAGACTCTCTGTGATGTCCTGGGTCCACCGTCGTCTAGGTCGACCCCTTCCCCTTTTTCCAGGGACCATGCCTTCCATCACTGTTTTTTCCAGACTATTATGTCTTTTTATATGACCGAAAAATTTCAGCTTCCTTATTGCGATGGTATTTAGGAGCCAATGTTCCTGTACGTTTGTGAGTGCAGTACTTCTCTGTTGGTCTTTTTTTCTGTCCAGGGTATTCTCAACATCCTTCTGTAGCATTTCATTTCGAATGATGTAATCTTTTTTGCAACTGTTTTATTGAGTGTCCAAGTCTCGCAGCCGTATGTTGCTACTGGGAATATACATGCTCTGATCAGTTGTAACTTTGTTTCTTTGCTTGTGCCTTGCCATAGGTTTTTCATCTGTATTAGCTTATGTGAAGCAATTGCAAGTCTTCTTTTAATTTCTACTGCACAGTCGCCAGAGCTGTTAATGATTGATCCTAAGTATTCGAATTCATTGACACTTTCCAGTTCTTCGTTATCAATTTCAATTTCTGGTTTGGTCTTTACTTTGTCTGTTGTCAATACTTTGGTCTTCTTGGTGTTTAGGTATAGATTCTGGGCCTCGCTATGTTTTTTGGTGGACAGAAGTAATTGTTCAAGTCCTTTTGGGTTGGTCGATAGGAGGACTGTGTCGTCAGCATATCTGATTTCCGGGATCTGGTACCCGCCGATGTTAAATGAGTCAAACTCTGTGTGTTCTTGGTCATCTCTTACGTTTCTCATGATATTCTCGGCATAAATGTTAAACAGGTAAGGGGAAAGGGTACAGCCTTGTCTTACTCCTTTCTGTACTTCAAACCATTCTGATGTTTCCCCCTCTATTCTTACGGCTGCCTGTTGTTCTTGGTACAGCAGTGCGATGAGTTGTATAAGGTGGTTTGGAAATCCCATATTTTTCATAATAGCCCATAACTGCTGATGTTGTACACAATCGAAAGCTTTGGTGTAATCAATGAAACAAGTATGTAGGTCAACGTTGAATTCTCTACACTTTTCTATGATGATCCTCATGTTGAATATATGATCTCTAGTGCCTCTACCTGGTCGAAAACCCGCCTGTACTTCATTTATTTCTGTTTCTAGCTTTTGTTGCATCCTTTTCATTATGATTTGTAAAAGTATTTTGCTGGCATGGCTTATAAGAGCTATAGTTCTGTAGTTTGTGCACAGTTTCAGGTTGCCCTTTTTTTGGCAAGGGTATGTAAATTGATCGTTTCCATTCCTTGGGCCAAATTCCGCTTTGCCAGATCTTGCAGCATAATGCATGGTATATACGAGCGCTGCCTTCTCCTCCTGCCTGTATCATTTCAGCTGTTATTTCATCACAACCAGGAGATTTTCCACTTTTTAAGTGTTTGATTGCATTCCTATTAGACAAACATAAAGGTATGTTTTCAGGCCCTCGTAAGAAATAAAGAAGTAGAACACTTGGACAACAGAAAAACAACAGACGTGAGTGGCTTACCCAGGGTTCGAACCCTGTACCTTCCGTACGACAACTCCGCCTAGCTATCAAGCGAATCACACTGACCCCACGGCCAGCTAGAAAAGTGCCTGAAAACATACCTTTATGTTTGTCTAATATTAATTTACTGTTTACAGGCCTCGGGTTTCCCTTCCTTATGTGTTATTTATGTTTATTCGAAGAATTCCTCCTTGACCTCTGCTCTCGCATCCGCATTTGGCCCATACACTTTGACCAGATTGACTATGGTTTCTCCTTCTTTTAGTTTTATATCCATAATGCTCTTCGAGACAAAGTTCCATCCCTTGATACTATCTTTTTGGTTTTTGGCCACAATGCAACCCACGCCCCCTTTAGCTCTTTCAGATATGGGTACACCACTGTAGAGCAACGTGTTGCCATCGATCCATGACTCCTTGTCCCTTTTTCATTGTTTCCGTTATAGCCAGGATTTCTAGTTTTGCTTTTCTCATCTCTTCCACCAGCTCCTCTTCTTTCCCATTTATACTTCTTGTGTTCCAAGTTCCATAAGTCGTAGTCCGTCGCCTTTAGAATCAGTTCGGTTTTCTCTCTTGTAGTTCGCGTAATCATGTTTTAAAGCAAACAGGTGATTGGCCTGTTGTGCCTTTGCATGGTGGAGGGGCTACCTCCATGCAGGCCGCCCTCTTCCTTTTTCAGCCGGGCTTGGGGCCGGCCTAGGCGGAGTTTTGAAGGTACCCAAGCCATTAAAACTGAACATCCTCTGGAATATAGGTTATGTAATAGCCAGAAATATCTCAACCACTATATAGGGTCTACTGCATTCTCGTAAGTTTCTTGGTGCTTGAATTATTGAAAGTAGCCTAAGTCTATTAACATTTTTAGTTTCTGAGGAGTGCTTTTAGTATTGCCATCACCTCTGCAGTGAAAATGGACGTTTACTCGGTGATACTATATCCTTTTACCATTTTCCATGTTGGAAAATTCGAATATGGTAAAGGGAAAAAAATAGTGGAACAAGGTCAGCCATTTTGCCCGAACGCTATCGATACCACATACGTCTGAATGAATGAAGTCTAAAACTGCTCTGGTATAAATATATCTCTGATGAAAGGCTTTTCAGCCATGCTTCGCCTTCAGGGAAGTACCTAGGTTTTATTTTTATTTTTTGTTATATTTATATTTCTTTAAGTTCTTATGTCTCCTATCTAGCCTTCACTTTCTTTCTTTTCCTGACGAAGGCCTTGTGGCCGTAACGTAGACTACTTTCTTTGTCTTTTGTCCTCGTAAGACGAATCACCTTTTTTCGATTTTTTTTCAAACCCACCCACATACGTAACAGTATCTCTTCGACACATTGTAAAATACTCACTATCAACACTAACCAAAAGAGTCGGATTTTGGGTCAAGGTTAGCGCGCGAACTGCAGCAAAATTATGTCAAAACGATAGCAGACGTGTTCTAAAACAAAAATGCAGACATAGACCTATTTCCTCCCCCCCCCCCTTTCCCCCCCAAATACCGTTATAAACGAAAATGTAGATATAGACCTAACCCCTCTCCCCCACCCCCCTCCCGTAAAACGCGAAAATGCACTCATAGACCTAACCTTAACACCCCCCCCCCTCTCCCCCAGTGTTTCGCGCATTAGCTGAATGTTCTGTGCCGGAGCGATTTAACTTTATTGGATACGCCGGTCGAGCACATAATTCCGAGCCGACTGCATCAGAATATGTGTCCATCGCCGGTCGAGGTCGTTTGTGCATCAAAATATGTGTCCATCGCCGGTCGAGGTCGTTTGTGCATCAAATGGTCATGATTTTTATATATCATCTCGTACATAAGCCTAACCATGTCAACGCCGTTATTACATGCATTGTTCGTAATAATAGCCACTTGCCAAAAATAGACCAATATGGCAGCTTCCAGTTCGGCCAAAAAGTCATATCCCTGTTTTGTCATATTCTCACTTGGATCCATCAGTGTATACTGTAATGCTGTCCTTTGATTTTGTTGTATATATTTTTTGGCTGTTTAAAAAAAAAATACTTTCGTGACGTCCGGTAACCTTAACGGCAGCCGAGAGGTTGTATCAGATAAAACTGCGCGACCGACGTGCTGATAGGCTGGGTTGTGTCAAATTTGCAGACTCACATTCCGGAAGTAGATCAACCCTTTTCGTTTCGGAAAAAGAAACGGACGAACAGATCAAACCTAGTATACCAGTAAACCAACAACCTAGATTACAGTATAAAGTACTTTTGGATATATTTTACCTGTCTAATAAAGAGCAACCATGCCGGCTGAAAATCTCGAAGAACAAGGATTGGCGAAAAACCCAAATTTGGAATACGCACAACTTCGCTTCTTGCTTGGAACTGAAAAGCACAAGAACAGCGCTGATTTGAAACAAAAACTCCTTGATGAAATCAAAGCAAACAGTGAGTCGTTACAGACTAAAAAAGCTTTTTTGTTTAATAAATACTTATGTTCACAAACTGGTAACCTCAACATTTTTTGCAGCATTCACGATAACAGTTTTGTTGGCTTACAATATGTGTGCTGTTATAACATGACTTCGGTTGAAATGAAACTGGAGTGGGACGTAGGCCTAGGCTATGTTCTATTTCGCCAAATGCCTATCGACCCGGCTGATAATTAAGTCGCCCATGTCTTTAGGGTTCCTAATCCTTATTACTGCCCCTCTGAATACTGGGTGATTTAAATTCTTCAGTCCCAAACAAATATGTGAGTTTGGACCAAGCAAAAATGGCCAACCTAGTGCGTTTTAACAGTGGTCTTAGTAAATAGGCCTACATTTTTATGATGTTCATGTGCAGAAATACTTTTGTTGTTATATATAAGAGTGTAGGTAAATATATGCAAATTGCTGCTGTGTATTAGGGCCTATGTATAAAGGCATTACTTAAGGTAAAATGGAGACCGATAGAAGAATATGATGTAACAATGAAGAAAAAAGTGCACTTACCGGCTTGTGACACTGCGCCTCACGTAAATATCAGAAGAAAACACTAAAATATCACACAGAAGTAGGCCTATTGTTACTTACTTAGTCGTTCCCCTTCTACCGTGAGGTGTAAAGGTTTGGAAGAGAGAGCGCCAGACTATCCTATCGGCTGTCTTCCTCCTGGCCTGGTTCCATTCCAGTCCTCGGTCCTTCAAAGATTGTCTAATGTTGTCCTCCCAGCGGACTCTGGGTCATCCTGGGGGTCTGGATCCCTGGCTCTTTGTTTCCCATGCTTGTCGTGGTAGCCGATTTTCTCCCATTCTGCAGACATGGCCAAACCATCTTAGTTGGGACTGTTCTACTTGGGTCTGCAGGGGGTGTGATTTTGGTAATGTTCACCTTTAGCCCCACCGATGTCCTATTGTAACTTTTCGTTTACTTTGTACTTGGAATCGGAGTTTACAAGTAAGGAAACATTCGTACGAAATACGAATAGCATAAATGATGTTCCTCCGGTGGTCACGACAGTAAATAATTATAATCACATTGTTACAAAATTAATAAATAAATATAATTAATTTGTTTGTAAGATAATGACATGTATTGACTTTAAAACATATAAATATTTTAAGATACCTGTTAGCTCCCCAAGGAGCATAGGCCTTCAACAAACGCATGCCAAATCCTCCTGTCAGATGCCTTTCGCGCGAGGTCTTTCCACGAATTCCTCTTCTTTTTCACTTCTGTATCTAGATATCTTGTCTGTGTGTGTGTGTGTGTTTTTTTTTTTTTTGGTTTACCTCTGACTCTCTTTAATAATTATAATCAAAGTGTGATTATATATATAAATATATGTATAAAACACTGTGATTATAATTATTAAAGAGCACATATATATATATATATATATAAAGGTAAAGATAGTCCCATAGCAGGTACTGCCGTAGGAGAATGAAGTGTTAGAGACTTCACAATACTAGGTCCAGCATCAAGAGGTGGGGTGACCAGTTCCCTTCCTCGATACTTTTCCTTCCCTAACTCAAGAGCAAAGTCAGGTATCCATTTACAGCTGGGTAGACTGGAGCGCGATGATACCATGAATCGAACCCATCACCTTAGCCACGAGAAGTACACGGCACAAACAAGTATGCTGCAGCGACAGAAACGCAAAATTCATAGCGTTTCCCGCGTTAAATCTTGATTAAAAAGTTGATATGGATATCGTACGAATGTTTGTTTAAAGTCGATGTACAAAGTAAACGAAAAGTTACAATAGGACATCGGTGGGGCTAAAGGCGAACATTACCGGGATTTTAGGCCTTGACGTATCGTCTGGTTGCGGACCATGTCTCTTCTTGTTACTTCAACCACCTTCCTCAGATACCTCATTTCTGAGGTTTGGATCTGGCTTTTATGGGTTGTAGTCATTGCCCATGACTCGTATCCATATGTCAAGACTGGGCCATAGGTGGAGCGGTATACAGCCTTATTGGTTTTCTTACCAACCTCTCTCTTGCTGAGGAATCCTTGATTTATGGCCTGAAAAAGTCTCCCAGCTGCTGCTTTTCGAGTGGCCAACTCTTCTTTGATGCCTCCCTTTCGGTCTATAATAGCTCCAAGATATTTAAAGTGGTCGACCTGCTCCAGGACCTGTTCTCCCAGCTTAATCTGATGTCTTCTTTCTTCTCGTGATATCACCATGGATTTTGTTTTAGAGCTACCTATGACCATCCCTCTCTTCTCCAGCTCTTCCTTCCAGACTTGCAGGTTGGATTGGAGATGTGTCTCTGATTTAGCAATCAGGGCAACATCATCAGCAAATGCCAGTTCTGAAATACATACCTGTCTCATCTTCCAATACCCCACTGAATACTTTCTTGTTCTCTCCTTACATGACTTGATAACATCGTCCATGAGGAGTATGAAAAGATAAGGTGATTTGTCCTTTCTCCTTGTAAGACGTATTACTATTTGTGTGTTTTTTTTTTTTCTCCCATTCGACCGTTTTACCCCTGTCTTACGGCAGTTCTCCTCATATACTTATATTATATCACATAATTTCTGCAAGACTTGTAGAAGCTCTGTATAGCATGAATGTTCTTCCTTGCCAAACAATCCCAAAGTTTGCTCCAGGGGACCCTGTCAAATGCCTTTTCCAGATCTATGAAACAAAGATGGATCTCACTCTTATACTCAAGGGCCTTTTCACTCGGCTGTCTGAGTTTGAAGATTAGGTCTTGAGTACTTCGGTTTGCTCGGAATCCGCACTGGACATCATCCAGTTGTGGCTCAGCTAGGCGTCGGAGTCTCTGCTCTAGGATTCTAGAGTAGATTTTACCAGGGACACTGAGAAGGGATATGCCTCTATGGTTTCCACATTGTCGGTTGTCACCCTTTTTGAAAATTGGTGTTATGATGGCAATCTCCCAGTCCTTTGGTATAGTCTTGTTGCACCACGCTGCCTGTAGGACCCTTAAGAGTAATAGGTCGCCTGATGCTCCCATGTACTTAACCATTTCTGGTGTTATACCATCATGCCCTGCTGCTTTGCCCATCTTGATTTTTTTTCCAGTGCTGCCTTCAGTTCTTCCATCTTTATGTCATCTTCATCACCATTTGTTTCCTCTTCTGTGCTAGTGGTTATCATTTCTGATGCTTGACCTTGCTCACCAACAAGGAGTTCTGAGGAATATTCTTTCCATCTTTCCATTACTTCCTTCGGGGCAGTAAGCAATTTGCCTTGCTTGTCCTTTATAAATTTGAGAGGCCTATTGTAATAATATAAAAACTATGATTTTGTTTAGAAATCCTCAGGAAATCATTATTTTCTCAGAAATACAAATGCAGGTTGCTGACTTGTAAAATTAAACAATTTAAAAAAAACGTCAATGAGAGGGAAAAGAAAATATCACTTGCACAGTATTGGTGTCGTTAACATAATATTATATTGCAACATGATCACTCCTCACTGTCTTTACTTTTGACAGACAAATCTCCTGAATTTGTGGAAATTTCATTACGTTGTCCTGCCCTCATAACGTTGTTGCTGACATCAGGCGCTGCATTATCATCTGTACTGTCATATGACTTGATTTCAGACTCCTATCGATGATCCGACACATTTTCATGGTTATCTGTATAATTAACACAATCTAAATTATTTATCCTCATTCAGAATTTCTTGAAATAATTTTCTAGCTTGATCAGAAATTAATCTCTGAGGCCTGCTAGATCTCGTGAGCATGGTAATTTCAAAACTGATAAAAATCCACAAATTAACAAGTAAACACACATGCTTTTGTTCAGCGATCACGCTTTAAAGGAAAGGAAGTTCTTCCTGTCGGAAATGACTTTTTTGGTTGTTAAAATGTGAAAACAGTCATAACCGGAGCAAAAGCTACGACCAAATTAACATTAATGGTGTCAGAATGGTCAATCTGATATAACGGTTCTTGGGACTTATGGATTATGAATTGATATATATTTGGGTGAAATCTGACATGTATCGTAATGTTTCAATAGAGATTGATAAATAAAACAAATCCAGTTGAATAACAGATAGGGTGCACTTGCCATCTTGTCGGCCACCTCGCGATCAGTACATCGCCTGTGTTACTTGAGTGATTAGAAAAGCATCAACTAATGCCAACCTTAACCATAACCCGATTTCCAGCTTTTCAAAAATAATGTCTGACACAGAAAAAAACCAAATAAAGAAAATGCAAATTACCAACAAACTGCTTATTAGACCTACTTTGTATCCGCATACTCATTTAAGGGCATGTAGGCCTATATCTTTTTTAATGCCTTGAAAGAATGCTCGAAATATAGCGTCAGCAGCAGTCAGACACTTGTAGATCCTGACCAGATATATTTTGTAATAACTCCAATTAACATGGGTGACTTACAGATCATAAGGTGGCTGACAAGATGGCAACTGTACCCTGTACTGTGATTCCACTTACGAATCCTGGTTCTTCCGTTTTATGTCCTATAATGCTGAAAATGCATGCAAAGTAAGTAGGGCCTATCACATGGGACCCCAAGATGCAGCAATAGTGAATGCAGTCAGCGACCCATAGCTTGACTGCTTGCATCAGGATCAGCGAACCAGAGCTGATCAAGACCGTACTCCACCTCCACGTGGTGGTCCTGGAAACAGTCTGCAGCAGTGCAGTCTGGCTGAGTGAGTACGGATCGAAATGGGAAGGCAAACCTGGTCCCTAAAAAATGCCGTGCAGAAGTCGGATGTGTCGACCGAAAGGTGCAGTTATCACACTTAGGCGCAAACAGACACAACGCAACCACCGTCCTTTTCAGGGTGAACGAGGAAGAAGAAGAAGAAGACATGTTCAGAAAGATAATAGGGGAATGGCTTTTCTACTGTGCTAAGTGCAATAGTCACTACTCCAGCCAGGCACAATTGTTTTTTTTTTTATGTGCTACTTATAGTGTGCCTTGATAGTAGATGTAAGGTGCTTCCAGACAATTGGCTTACTTTAGTCAGTAGTAGGCAACTCAGAAGCTGAGGGGATCTACCCTAGAAACATTGAGCTCACTTAAAAATCTACTTTGATAAAATGATGTCTGCAGAGTAAGGTTGAAAAAAAAGTTTTAAAATGTCTCTCAACATTAACTTTCTTTACAAAAGTGATGGCTGCTGTTGCACAGTAAACATTCACATTTCTTTCCCACTTCATTAAAAAAAAGTATAATCATATTCACATGAAAATAATAGTTTTTTGTTTGTTCTTTGTTTTTTTACTTTTTGTTGGACTCATTCTGACAGACGTTCACATATTTATGTAACTTACAGTTTTACACACAGGCACATTTAGAAAACATGTCATAAAACAAAATAACATTGATCACTAATAGAACACAATGTAGAAGGTGAGAAGAGTGAAAATGTGCTTGAAATATACTCAAGAAATGGACATCCTGAGACAGAAACATGCAGGCTACTTCAAAGTCCAACAGTGCAATTTTTATATCCTCTGAAGGATCTACTTCTAGCTGTTACAACAAGAGTGGTGGAGAATTCAAATTAATTGATATTTTACCTGTTGTTAACTTCACTTAAAAGAAAATATTATTTTTCTTTTTTATGCAGTTTTTTTATAGAGTGAATTGTAGTAAGCTAGGCTGTGGGTTTTTATTAGCAACAAAACCCCAAAAATACCTTTAATCCTGGAGCAACTGCACTTGTAAATACCAGTGGGAGAGGGATAAGTCCAGAATTTCTCTTAAACCTTCTCCCGTCGTTAACTATATTACCCTGAGATCAATAAACTGTCACATGTAATTAACCCCTGGGAAAATTCACATTCACTATACACATGATTGGCTGGTGGGGGGGGGCACCAAATTGCAAACTCCTTTGTATTTGAACTTGCCAAATAACAATTAGTTTACAACACCAGTACTTCAGAACAGGTGTTCTTAATGCTTTCTGATCCCACTCCATTTCGTGGAAATGAACATTCTTCTTGATCTTCACAATGATGAAAATTCTCTAAGCACGGCGACTTCTCATTCCCTACTTATCTGAAACCAAACAATCTTCGTAATTCTCATCAAATACCCAAATCAATTACTTTGGGCTTACTGTTTTGAGGCGACAATTTTTTTTTTTTTTTTTTTGCGCCTGATTTTGACTATTTTGGGGCGACTCCTCTGGGCATCATTCCACAGAACAACAGTCAACCAACGCGGAGCTTTGGAATCACATCCGTCTTAACAAGTCTACTGGGCACGTCTGAAAACCACGCCAAATCTCCTATCTACCAACAACAACAAGATGTCCCAAGAGGGAATTCAGATAAACAGTGATACAGACTTGACTATTTATTAAACCTATGAATAGAAACTTGATAGACAGCTCTAACTATACTAGAAAATCTCTCAGTTTGACGACTGATTATACACAAGAGATGATATGTGTCGCCAAGTGTGTTCTATCGAAGAAGGTATCTCTTAGTTCTTCCAAGAGTCTGCTGGCGTGGCTGCTCAACGAGGAGAAAGCTATACGAGCGAGCTCCCTGCTCTGTCCAGTGTATCAGATGCAAGCCCTGAATGTCAAATGCTCAGCAAGACATGAGGATTATAGCGTTTCAAAAGCGTTGAGCAGACTAGACATATCACGCTTAGGCCTGTATGCTCTATGACAAGACTGCAGTTTGTCTGTTGGATGATAGATGTAACAGCGATTGTCACAGTAGCATCAGATGACAGCTGAAAAGCTCGATAGCCTAGACGCAGAGTATTTGTTCATATATGTGGCCGAAGTGATTGTCATCTGGTTCGACACAAGACCCCAAGGGGCATTAGCATTTACATGATATTCTAGTCCTCTCAATCGCATCTTTAGTCAATGGTTAAGTTTGTCCATTATGACTACAGGGACATGTGGTCTGATCTTAGTCCTCGGATCGTCTTAGAGACAGATGATGTCAATTCAGTAGTTTCATGTTCATACACATCATTGCCTATATGTCTTATCTGTGTGCGCCAGAGCACATCTCGTATTGAGTTGTCATTCATATTTTTAGTAAGTTGTGTTTAAGTCGAAATCAACATTAGTAGAAACTATAAGTCTATCTTTCCAGATCACTACAAGTTTAGACTAGAGAGAAACTCTTTGATATCAAGGGAAAACAAGAGATGAGTCAAGGAACTACTTGTACATGTGCAGTTAAGCACAAGAGATGGAAGCATTAACTATGGGGAAGATGGCAAGATGAAAAATTTCAACCGAAGCCATAATAGGAGTGCACCTACCGATCAATCGTCTCAGATCTTGCGTGAAAGATCCAAAAGAATTCTAAATGAATAGATAAGAAAAAAACAAAAAGTGATACATCAGCGCTACCTGGAGACTAATGCCAGTTCTGCCCACCTGGGTAGTCTCCCATGCGGTCTCTAATTGAGAGATACCAGAAATAATAGGACTACCCGCTCCTCCGTTATGTCATGCAAAGGTCTACTAATATGTTGGTTTTGTAATGGCTGGGGGCTCATCAAGACAAACAAAATGCGAGAGAAACTGAGTTGGGTTAACTTCATTGTTTTCATCAGTCAACATTTTCCTGTACACCCACAAGAGCATAGATCCGAACATTATAGGGTGCTCAACTTACAGGAAGCCTGCACCAAAACCTTCACACCTGATCAACAAAACTCTTGCTTAGGTCTCACAACACCCTATATGGATGCGCGGTTAGGTTCAAGCTCTTACCTCTAGTCGCAATTAACAGCTCTCATATTCATCCCTATCTCATACACTCACTAGACACATCTGTGCTCCCGTGGAGAGCTGCTCAGATGGCACACTACTGAGAGTACGCACGCCCTCTCCGTTGTCTCGCAACCACATTTCACATATCAAAGAATCACCCACTAACAAAGACATACCCGATTAAATCAGAACGACGTCCCATGCACCCTCACGCTGTACCAACAAACCCATGTGGTGTCCATCCCCCAACAGACGAAAATGAGCCTCCGTGCATAATAGCTTGACTCGGAATCTACTAATATGTTCCTCACATCAGTGTGCTGAGCTGGCGCACTAAGCATTTAACGCTTCGAGCGTTGCCGATATCACACGCACATAGTCGCGTCCTCTCATCACACGTCTCCCTGCACTCGCCCTGCTGGTTCTTATTAAACTTTCTCGTCTGAATTCGCTCAAAGTCACGCAGCATCGAATCTCGAGCATGTATTCATTTCTCCAATAGACAACATGAATTGCCCATCACGTTATTTCTTCCTAATTATCCATTGTCATTAGCACCTTTTCCAAGGGCTGCTCTCATCAGACAGCATAGTGCCATAGTGTAGCGAGTCATACTCTTTTCTCAAATTAGCCACGTGTTCTACCACCTAGCTCCTGGACCTAGTCACAAACACAATTGTAACATATCCCAAAATACATGCCAGCCACATCTACTCCACACTAGAAAATTATACGATGCGTTTCTAAGGAGGTTTTCTATCTATCCACTTTAGAGATGAGTCAAAGCCAGATCACATATCATCTACTACCGCTGCGGCTGAGACCCCCTTATGTTACCGGAAGCTCATCCCCACTTAAGACACAGTCAGCCTCTCTTTAATTCTTATATACATTAGTCCCCATCAAAGACGCAACCCCGACGCCTATAGCAACTAACTCTACTTTGAGACAGAAAAATGTCGTGAAAGTGAATGAGCTGACAAATAAAACCGTTTACCAAGAACAGCCTCAAGAATAGTGATACACCATTCAGCGTCATCTACATACTGTTGTACCACAAGCACAAAAATATATCTTCTTAATTTTATATCTACAATACACAAATCTTATTTTTTCTAGAACCCAGTCCGCCCTGAAGTTCTATTATCTAAGTCTATATTGGAGCTGATAAACCTAAACTTTTTATTCCCTCTCAATAGCGCACAATCAGATACGTGATCGGACCTTTTTACTCTATATCTTTATAAGGCGCTCCAATGCTCATCTGCATTAGAAGTTTATTCGCAAAAACACATAATCAAGAGAATCCAGTAAACCTCTAGCCGTTGCACTCCTCTGGACAAACCGTTTAGCCACATAGTCTATTTCACTCACTTGATACGAAAATTCTCTGGTTTACGTTCTCTGACGATGAACCCTCAGATACTTCCACCATACTGAAAACATCATACATCAGACCCACTTCTACTCACGCAAATGAACTTGCGCGGGAAAAGACAAAGCGAGCCTCCAGAGCGCTGCGTTCTACAGTAACCACAACACGGCCGATTAGGCTTTACAAATACAACCCTTGACGCGACTCTGAGTTTGCGAAACGACTTACTATAGGATAAATGATACCAAACCCTACTGAATTTCTCTTTTCAGTTGTAACCGCGTAGATTCTTGGCACTAGTAGCTACGCTTCTCTTCTCACATGCTTACACATCTAAAATAACGCGCCTTTTGAACACAATGCTAACCTAAAGCTCCCTCTATGCATGATCACACAAAGCTCGCAACCCCCCTCACACCATTCTAACCAAACAAACGCGCATTTCTCATCACAATGAAATGTAGCGTTAATTGTAAATCTTTTAAATTCCAAACAAATGTCTCTTATTCTCTCTCTCTGAAACTAACTCAATACTCAATTAATCACACACCATATATTTTCTAATCTACTCATACCAGAGCCTGAACCGAGCACAAACAACCAGAGCCGTTAACTGATCCAATGCACAAGATGCAACACCGCCTCCACCTGCCACATACAAACTCTATCCACAACCGCAGACGCCTTCCATCTCACCACTAATTAACTTGGCAAATCCCACGACAATTTAAGTACAACAGCTGAGGGTTTAAGAAGTACCATTCCATTCACAAAATAGTATAAAGATGTAAAACACACAACTCTACAGAGTACTGCTGAGTTTTAAAAGTTAATTACGAGCTACATTAAATCTCATACCAAGAATAGCAAAACATACAGCGGCGAGCTGATGAATTCTAAAAGGTGTCTCTTTTCCTGTCTTGCGCATCTGATCTATAAATTCACTGCTGGGTAATACTCTCATTCATTATCCAGTTCAATGCATTCATACAGCTCTTCAACATTCGGAGATCTTTTCTCTCACAGACTCAGCACATACCTCTATCATTACAGCGCTTTAGTTTTTTTAATTAGATAGATTCAGCCAAAATCATTACACTCACTTGACTGCGAGCGCGCTCGAGCACAACCCATAGGTGCTACACAAGCATCCTCCTCGACCGAATGAAAACACCCCAATGCGAGAGTTGGACCAATTGATAAAGAAGTAGAACAGTTTTCAAGAGCTTATACGCGACTCTCTGCTTATATACACCCTGGAATAGTCTCATACCCCTCTTCATTAATGTTCCATCGCCCACATCTAAAACTCATATTACCTTAATGAGTTTGATGAGACAATGCAGCAATCTTAGCATCGCTGATCATCTCTATTTGGTAAAATATCTGTTTCCTGTAAAACGGCTGTCCACAATTCCCCGTTATACAGTGGCTTTCAAAAGGTAATGTCATTTTTATATAGCAGAGGAGTGTTAATATTTATTTAGGCTCTCAGAAAAAACACATGAAGCTTTTGAATAAAATGTGAACTGATGTTTCACTAATCCTCTACTTCTGGTCTTTTCCCCATCCTAACAGAACGTGAGGTGTAAGTTTGAGGAAGAGCAATGAAGCGCACATACTATCCCTATCACTTGTCAGCTTCCCCTTCCGGACCTAGGTTTCCAGTTCTAGTCCTCGGCCTATCCCTTCAATATTATTGATCTAATGTTAGTGCGTCCTCATACCACACCAACTCTGTGGTCAATCTCGTAGAGGGTCTGGATTACCCGGCGCCTCTTTTCTAAGTAAGCGTTTCTCCCATAGCTTGCGTGTCCGTGGTAGCCGAATCTTCTCAACACCCATACCACACTGCGCAGACATGGCCCAAAGAAAACACTCTAAGAATTTGTTTTTTGGTATTTATATCTAATTTTCTTTTTGTGTGAGATACGCTAATGCGTTCTCTCCACTTGTGTCTGCAAGGAGATGGATCATTTAAACGGCGGCTTGAACTCGACCCCTATTATGTACACCCTCGTGCTCTACCACTGTTAGAGGACCTAAACTCTCGGTCTACACCAGCTATCCTCTATCTGATCCGAGTACACCTTCTCCACCCACCTGTCACATTCAGAGAGAGTTCTCCCTGCGAGAGGGAATACTGCCTATCTTGCTGCGGTTTAGTCACACGTGCACATCCCGTTCCCTTGACTCGCATCCCAGGCCATATGTCAACCACTCGCGGGACCAATCACACTGAGGAGCGCAACAGCTCGGTAATGCACCAATTATAACAGCCATCTCATATCATCACTCCTTACCAACCAAAAGACTCTCTTTTGCTTGATGCGTGAAATGCCTCTCGATTTACATAGCTGCTCTCGAAAACGACTCTCCCAGCTTGTCTGCGTTATCTGAAAGTGGCAGTCCAAATAGTCTATTCTCTCTCAAACAGCATCACAATTTCCTTACAGTATTTCTCCCTTCTACCGGTTATAATATCTCACCGAATCATATTTAAAAGTGCCGGTGACTGCGACCCCATGCAATGACCAAGCTTCCTTCCTCACCATGTAACACCTGTACATCTTCCCCTCAAGCAACTTAAATTCTCCACTGAGATAGCGTTCGATTCCTTCACTTAGCTTTCATCGATGAGATATCACCCCCACTGGAATTACTGCTTTTCTCGATAGAGCTAGCTATACAACCCCCAACCATAATAACCCCTCTCTAACTCTGCCAGCTCTTTCCTTTCCATAGCTTGCATTGTGGATTGGAGCGCTGTGTCACTGATTAGCGCAAATCAGTCAACATCATCAGCAAATGCCAAAGTTTACTCTGAAAATACAGATCTGTCCTCCACTCCAGTACCCTACTGAATACTTTCTTGTTCTCTCCTTACATGCCTTGATGACATCGTCCATAAGAGCTGAGAATGAAAAAGATAGACTGTGACGGATATCACCTTTCTATGACACACAGATGGTTCAGGTCCCTGAACTCTGTCCTGATTCATGGCTTTATATTTCTGTCATCCCTCACTACACATAGACGCTACTGTAGAGTATAATCGTATTCTTTCTGCCCGAAATTCAAGAAACTCTAATTTATCGAACCCCACGTTTCTCGCACCCAGGGACCGCCCCACAGTTAGTCAATCACCACCTTTATCCAGACTGCTTATGACACAAACACACAACAGATCTTCGCTTCGCTGCGATCTCACAACCTATTATCTACTCTATCAAATAGCGCGCGGTGACCCTTATCTCTTCACTCAGACTCCATTTCATGATCGAGTGCTGAATAGATAGAGTTTCTCCAAAGTAATCAAGCTTCACCAGTTCCAATCTATTCTAGCGTCTCGAGAAACAGTCCGCCCATCTGTACCCATTCACACACTTCCTCACCAAATTGTGGCCACAGCACACAGCGGACGATATCTGCAAGCAGTCTCCTCCTGATTTCAAAGAGGATGTCTCTTAATGCGGAAACAGCTTCGCAAGATCCCATTTAATCTCAACAGAAAGTGACTACTGCCGAGCCTAAGCGAGGATAACTCTCCAACTTTTATGCGATTTACCCCACACATTGTCGATTTGAGTCACCGCGTCTTTCCGAAAATTATGGTGTTTCTAAATGCAGCAGAGCCCTAATCTCACACCCCCCACCGTCCCACCCAATCCTTATCTGGACTCATATGCGTTTACACCGCTTCTTGTAAGCAACCACCCAATCCCATCACGCGCATGCCCCTGCATCAAATGAAACCACTCTTAAAAAAGCTCAATAGGTCCTCCTGATGCATTTGCAACCATGTACTAACCCATCCCACTACCCCCATTAATAACTACATGAGAGTCGACTACTCACCAATCATTCCGAACAAAAATATGTCTTGAGCTTTGTGAGCGCCATCTTGATTTTTTCTCCACTCCCAGATCATGCATCTTCCTCCGACCGTTCAGAGTCAATTCTCTTATATCCAATCCTATAATGTCCATCCCAAACACAACAAACCACAACTAACTACAAAATGGGTCCGGTCTTTCTCTTTACTACTGTGCTAGTAGTGGTTTACCCTACATTCTCTTTGCCCATTCTGATGCGTCGTCCTATCGCGACCTTCTGCTCAAGATCAAGAGTGATTTTCTGCGAGAAACTATAACTAGCTTTACCATTAATTCTCCCTTTGTGGCAGTAATCAATTTGCCTTGCTTGTCCCTTTAAAATTTGAGAGGAAGCATTGTTTTTTTCCTTCCTAGTGATTCTTTAGGGTCTGTAACAGCTAAACATTTTACTAACTGGTTTTTCCCTTGCGCACGTTTTCTACGCTTGATCTCCAAATTATTCCCAGGACACCTTCTGTTTTTCTCTAGCCCGACCTCTTGTGCCTTGCGCTGTCTTTCATGAGTCTGACTCAACAATCACATATTCACTTATATTTCACTATTTGTCCTGCTGTTGTTTGTTAAGCTCTTAATTATTGAGTTATTTTCTCCAACATTTTCCTCGTCTCTCCCCTAGCTCTCGCGACTTCTCACACCATCAGAACAATAACGGACATTCCTCCCCAGGATACTGCCCCGTTCAAACCCATCTCTCCTTTCTCCCTCTATCCCTTTCTACCCTCCTGTTCCTCCGATAATTCGACACCAATCACATTTCTTATCACACACTACACAAGAAGTACCTATGTCTCTGCAACAATCTCGTCCGAATTGTTCTTCCTCCGACACACAACCACTTATAAGGCATATACGGCAATGCGCAGAGTCTCTCAAACCCACTATCCTTGATGAATTATCTCGTACAGATTGGGCTTCTGGGTGAATGTTGAGAGAATGTTTCATAACCAATGGATAATCCAGGACAGATAAAAATCCAATCACACAATATCTCTGGCGAGGGATGCTTATCGAGAATTATAGCAGGAGATTACCGAACACCTTCTCAAAACTACTACGCCACTCTGCTTGGGAGGTCTATATATTGTTATTGAAGTGAATACTCATGTTATGTGTGATCCGCGGAACATGAACATCCAGACGACTATAAATAAGGGTGGGGGGGGGGGTATTTGGGAACAGTAAAAGGGAAAATTAATGTGGGGGGTTGGTGAGGAGTTTGGGGGATGTGGATGATTAAGTGACATTGATGGGTAAAGGTGGGTTAGGTGGTGTGGGGTTGTGATTGGAAAGATTTATTGTTTAGTTGTGGAGATGGAATGGGGCAATGTGTGTGTTAGGGGAATGTATTAAGGTTATAATAAATGATTGATTGACTGGAATAAGATGGGTTAATTAGGAGATGGATGTTGGGGAATGATTATTGATTAATAGCGGGCCAATTTAGGTTGGTGGGGGTGGTTTGAAGGGCAGGTAAATAGGAGATAGATGAAGATTGTGGGAAATGGTGGATTGGGAATGTTGGGGTGTGGCTGAATGTGGAGTATTAGGGTAATAATTTTGAATATGGCGGTTGTGAGTTTTGTGTAGTTAGATGTGGTTTTTGGTTGAATAATGATTAAATAGAAAAATGGGTGATACAGCGACACATGGGGTGTTGGAGTGTTTTTGTATGGGTTTGGTAGTGGGGTAGGATTTATGGGGTGTAAGGGGAAAGTTTGTTAGGTTTCTGAGTGATGGGTTTTTGTGATTTTGGTGGGATTGGTTGAGGGGAAAGTATTTTGAATTTGAATAGATAGGATAGAGTAGGGTAAATGGTTGATTATGGAGTTGGGTAATGGTATTGTTGAGATTGTTATGGGGTAGGTGGGGTTGATACGAGGAAAGTATATTAGAATTAGTGATATAGAGGGATAATTTTAAGAGTATGAGATGTTATTAAAGCGTATAATAGGTGTTGGCATGGTGGTGCATTGCATGTGGAGTAGCTGCCTCCCTGTTAAATCAGCCAGGACTATTGACTGACCAGTAGGAGTAAGCGGAGTTGAAGATGATGAGAACGTGATTAGAGTATGGTGGATATGTTGTTATACGTGTAATGAAAACGAGCTGGTGGCAAAAATAGCATGTGTAAAGGATACATCCAGTTATACTGTGCGTGAATTTCGTACATTGTGAGTAAAAAGTTTCAGAGAGAAAAAAAATGTGGGGCATTACTTTCTAAGCAGCCCTCGTAAAACACATTGCCACAATGTAAACACATTGCTGCAAGAGCATGTGAATGCTTGTTGAAGGCTTCTTGCAAGAGGTCAACTGCAGTGGTGGCTCCATGTTCTGTAAGGAGCACAAAAGAAGATGTTGATATTACACCACCTACAATTTTGAGTTCATTTTTATATGGGTCTTCTACTGATATAAAAATAATAGTGAAGTTAAAATGTGAAATGTTCCTCACAGCTGAGTATTTGAAGATGTTGAGTTGAATTTATTTTGGCTGGTTCGTTTTTGTTTGTTTATTTATTTGTTATGCACACATTTTCTTTGCATAAATGATGAAAATAATTTATATGTTGACTTTTTACAAAAATTATGGGTGCATTAAAAAAAATTAACTTGATACATGGGATGGACAGTCCTTCAAAACATCCGTGTTTTTTTTTTTAATCCAATAGTTTGATAGATGAGGGAGGTGATTGGGACCGTAGGAACAGATTGAAAGTGTACAGAGGTCTGTACAACATGTCAGTCAGAGACTTCAAATCGGCAGCTGCTCTGTTCCTGGATACAATTGCCACATTCACCTCGTATGAGCTCATGGACTACCAGCAGTTTGTGACATACACTGTACTGTGTAGTATGATTGCTCTGGAGAGACCTGAACTTAGAGAAAAGGTAACCTGCTATTTGTTATCTTTGTGTATTTTATTCTCATTTATGTGGATTTTTACATCAGGGACTGTGGTAATGTCAGGCAGTGTTTCCCGTTTAGAATGACCTGTCGATATGCCCTGTCAACAATGAATAATGATGTTCAGATAATGTGATCTGTCAGTCCATATAAGATAATGTCGAGTAGTATTTATGTCATACTTTATTTCATTTTTTTCATTAATACATAATAGAAAATTTAATTTGTAGCATTGCTGGTATAAACATTGACTTCATTGTATGGCTTTAATTAATAGTGTTAATTAAGTATGATTCTATGAGGAAACAGTATGTGAGAAATAGTCACCATTATTAACTGCATAATATTGTATCTTGATCTTTATAGGTTGTAAAAGGTTCAGAAATCCTAGAAGTTCTTCATGCATTGCCAACCATCCGCAAGTTCCTCTTTTCTCTGTATGACTGCCAGTATGGGGATTTCTTCTTGGCTCTAGGTATCGTCTGATTTATTTATGATTTAGCTTAAGTACAAAAAAAGGATTCGTTGGGGACTGCAGTTTTCAGCTGAACACCAATGGTTATTGATACAAATATACGTTTAAGATAGTTTTTTTAATAGAAAGGTCACAGGTGGGTCTGAAAATACACAGGGAAAAGACAAAGATTATGAGAATAAATGCAAGAAGTGATAACAAGGTCGAACTTGAAGAAACACCAGTAAAAGATGTAGAATCGTACACATATCTTGGCAGCAATGTAGACAAAGTTGAGGGGAGGCAGACAATGATATCAAAATAAGAATACAAAAAGCAAGAGGAGCTTTCATTGCATTGGGAAACATCTGGAGATCAAGAGAAATCAAGTCCAACATGAAAATAAGAATCTTCAACTCAAATGTCAAGTCAGTCCTATTGTTTGGCTGTGAAACATGGAGAACAGCAAAAACAACAACCAAAAGGCTACAGACTTTCATAAATGGGTGCTTGCGAAGAATAGAAGGATTGAAATGGTATGACAAAGTCACAAATGTGGAACTGATGACAAGAGACAGTGAAGAAGACACTGACGGTGAATAGGACAGTGAGAAAATCTGTTGATAGCATTACAAGGCAGTCCTTGTTCTGGAATCCCCAGGGAAAGAGAGGCAGAGGTAGACCAAAAAAACACATGGAGAAGAGAGCTAGATACAGAAGTGAAAATGATGAGGAAAACATGGAAAGGGTGACTTGGCACGTGTTTGTTGAAGCCCTATGCTCCTTGGGGAGTTAAAGGGTATTGATTGTGACCAGTTCCCTTCTATGCTGCCTTTGCCTTCTGTAACTCAGGAGCAGAGTCAGGTACCTGTTTATGACTGGGTAGACTGTAGTGTGATGTTACCAGGATTTCAACCCATAACATGGTAACTTTTTCCGTGAGAGGTGAACAATCTAACCACTCTGCCAATAGGACGCTTGATGTGATAGTTACAGAAATGAAACTAAAAAAAAAAAAAGTTTGAATCCTTGAAGTGTACTGAAACTGTTTTTGGGGTCTCTGAAGAGACACAGAAAGAATAGGACGACTACTCCCGCTCAAGATGACTAATATGAGGTTGTTCATGGGGCTCACAACCTCATCATGTAAACCAGATTGCCACATAAACCACTGCTGCAGGAGCAGGTGAATGCTTGGTATAGGCTTCCTGCAGGGGCACAGCTGTAGTGGTGGATCCATGCTCCTTATGAAGCACAAAGGAGAATGATGATGATTTAAATGCAGATTTGCCCACAAAATCCAATTCTAGAGAAATCTACAAACTATTAGGGCAACAACAATTTAGAGCTAATTAGGACTTTCAGGGGTTTTCATTGTTGTGGGCAGATTTGCTTTCAAGCATGTTAGGTTTAAAAAAAAAAGTCTTTACAATTTTGGTGCACTTTCAAGTAAATATTTGTAATAGAAACTTTAAATGCAAAATAAAAACATAAGTGTTCCTACATTTTAGGCCAAAGAAACTTATGTCATATGTCCCTTGTGAATCTACCCTTGACAAACAAGCAACAATCTTGCTAAATTAATAAGATCATCTAAAATAGCAGGATCTTATAGCAGATATAGTTAGCAAGTTCTGTTTCCTTGACTTCACACAGAGTCAGTCCAAAACATATCTCATCATTAATAATTGTTTACATTCATTTTTCTCATGTCATCTTGTACATTCAGTCATTGTTCAAGGAGAACCAAGCTGTGTTCTAACTTTTAAAGGTGCATTGTACATAGTTTTATTATGCAATTCACTTTGTTTGATAGAAGAGTTTCACAACTAATAAATGCATGCTGTTTAGTTGTACATCGTTTAGTTAACAAGTGCAAATTGTGCACTGCAAATAGTGGCTTTTGAGTGTACTACCAAAGGCAGCACAATTCACTACAAAAACTCCACAGTTTTTGATCTGCTCATGTGAAAATGAGACAGATTTATTGATTAAGCAAAAAGTGTCAAATGGTATAGTTAAGAATAACTTGCCTTTATGATGACCCTGTAGGCTGCCCAGCTCTGTACTGTTAATCTGCTGTTATGCTAAATTATTTTAAAATCATTATTATTTGATGTTTTATTTCTTAGCCGAGTTAGAGAACCAGATGAAATATGACCGTCTGCTGTCAGCCCACTACTCCTACTATGTCCGTGAGATGCGTATCATGGCTTATGCGCAGTTGCTAGAGTCATATCGAAGCCTCACACTTACTTACATGGCCAAATCTTTTGGGGTCACAGAATCATTTATTGATCAGTAAGCTTTGTTCACTTCTTTATTTGTTTATCGCGTTGTTTTAAATTTACCCATATTTCAGTTTCATGATCATTCCTTTGATCTTTATACAAGGGGTGTGGAGTCAGTAGTTTTGAGTGAAGTAGGACTTGTAATTGGAGTCAGCATACTGCCCAACTTGGACTACTCATAATTTTAAAATTCCAGAATACAGGGGGGCGGGCACTGGAAATTTCTTTAGAAATTGGGATATTTTTTTTCTTTAAACTCCCTGTTGTCGGAGTTGGGAGTTTTACTAAATGAGTCTAACAAACTCTTTTCAGACTCCACAACCTTGCTTTATACTCATTTGCAATGTCTGAGATTGCTTGGTAATGTGTAACTATTGCACGTGTGTAATATTGTACACTTATTGTCTGTGCAAGATAGATTGAGGGTACTTAACATGAGGTCACAATAGTTGGGTCTGAAAACACATAAGAGAGAAAAGACAAAGATTATGAGAATAAAGGTAGCATATGATAGCCAGATTGTGCTTGAAGAAACACCCCTGATGGGAAACAGAGCGATACAACAGGAGACAATCTGATCATCAGAAGTGGTCTCCCCGTCGATCAAGTCTTAATCTCCTATACACTAAGGGGGGTGGGCCCACTTAGGTCATGACTTCCAAGTGTCAGCCTCCTGTTGTCTAATGCAGAGAACTGAACCCAAATACAAGATGTGGAAATATATCTTGGTAGCAATATAGATAAAGTTGGAGAACAGTTACTGATATCAGAATATGAATACAAAAGTCAAGAGGGGCCTTCGCTTCAGTGGGGAAGATATGGAGGTGAAAAGAAAAAGTCCAGCACAAAAATAAGTCTTCGGCTCAGATGTCAAGATAGTCCTATTGTATGGCTGTAAAACATGGAAAACAACAAAAATAACGAGAAAGTTTGACTTATAAATGGGTGCTTGTACAGAATAGAACGATTGACGTGGTATGACAATCTCATCAATGTGGATCTGAGGGAAAGAACTAAACACCAGTGGTACCGCAGAAAATGATAGTATTGGCTAAGATGCGCATTGGGGAAACCAGTTGATAGCATCACTAAGCTGTCCATGTTCTGGAATACTAAGGCAAGAGAAATGCATAGAGAAGAGAATTGAAGACAGACAAGAAAGGGATTAAAGACACTTGAAAAGACCTTGAACTTGTGACAGGACAGGCAGGCTTGGCATGCATTTGTTGAAGGCCTGTCCAGCACTAGGAGATAACAGAGAAATAAATGAATGATGAATGAACATATTTTATATATATATATATGGCATTATTTATTAGTTATTATTTTGAGTTTGTAAGTATAACTTTTTTTTTTTTTTTTCAAAGAAACATTGAACAATTAAAATCAAGAGTTAGTTCTTATTGCTTATCCCTGTAAAATTGTATTTTTTATTTTCTTTTTCATTATTAGTTTTCTCGGTACAACTTATTTATCAGTATCTGATGTTACTGATCATGGCTTCAGGCAAGTCATATCACTTGTTCCCAAGGAAAGGTGTTGTTAGATATGGTTATTGTTGATGTGTTTTCATCCCAATAATAACTTTGTGAGTTTGTAATTGAGAATTTTTCATACAGCTTTATTGTTGAGTATTCTTTTTTTATTTCAAACTTTTGTAACTTATAATTTATATTTTATTGATCATATTTTATAACTGCATGTAGCTGTACATTTGACTGCTGTATTTATAAATGGAATTGATTTATGCAGGGAATTGTCTCGATTCATAGCTGCTGGACATCTCCACTGCAAGATTGACAAAGTTGGTGGTATTGTCGAAACCAACAGGCCAGACAGTAAAAACTGGCAGTATCAGGTTAGTTGTCAGGCAGAACAGTGCAAATTATGTATTGTCATTTTGGGACCTCAAGATGCAGCAATAGTGAATGCAGTCAGCGACTCATAGCTTGACTGCCTGCGTCAGGACCAGCGAACCAGAGCTGGTCAAGACCGCGCTCCACCTCCACGTGGTGGTCCTGGAAACAGTCTGCAGCAGTGCAGGCTGGCTGAGCGAGCACGGATCGAAATGGGAAGGCAAACCCGGTCCTTAAGGTGGTCCCCGGTAGTGAAAACTCGATTTTACGTACAAAATATAGATTTTTTACTTTTGAGCTTATTTTATTAAATAATCATCAAAGAATCGAATGAGCAAGGTTTTATAACATAAAAAATGCATTTGATGCATCAAAAAGCATATTTTCTGTACTACCCCCAAGCTATGATTTGCAAATTTGTGCCGAAAAGCAAGATTTGTCGCTCAATAATACCTTAGTTACGGTGTCCTTATTATGAACTATTTGGTATCGATACACAGGGAAATTCTTTGTCTGCCGTAATAAAGCAAATTCGAATCTATTTTTTCTCATAGCTCTGTGTAATGTGTGTTTGAAAATTTCCGTAATTTTACGCTAATCTCCTTATAAGGAGTTGTCATGTGGTGACCTAGTTCCCTCATTCCCGACCCATTCAAGACGCAAAAGTAAACAACTGTTTTGATTGGTCATAACAACATTTTGGCTGCGTGCGCAAATGTGGAAGTAACAACAGCCATTTCCGCCTGTACACAAAAACGCTTGTGTGAAATATTTTTCTCTTGTTTAAATTTCAGTGAATTGTGTTCTTTTACTTCAAAATGGGAAGAATAGGTAAGAGATCAAAGCAAATATCTGCTGCCAGGTCGCGTCGACAGTGTGTAATTTCTAGCAGTGTTACCACAGAAGATAAGACAGAATCAGCGTTGAATGATAGGCCTACACAAACTGATTCACAAACAACGTGGAATTTCTGCATACCAGTATCTAAAAGGCCTATGGTTCACATTGCAGATCCAGTAGTGCCTGGCCCAAGTCGATCTGATATAAAAATTAACTTGAGCACGAGCAAGAATGTTGCATCTCATAATACTGTCTGCGCTCAGCCTAAACCTACGTATAAAACCATTGTGGTCATTTCTTTCTTCAACAACCTTCTTAAAAATGTGTGTTGCAATTTTTGTAAGCAAAGCACATTGCAAACAAGAACTGACAACACCAAGTCTAAGGGTTTCTCTCTCTTCCTGGAAGTTATGTGTCACACATGTGAAAAAGCAATTTCTAGAACGTACACATCCGAGAGGGAACCAGAAGGCCGCGGCCCTCGTGGACATGCAATCAACAAATCTGCTGTTCTTGGTGCCCTCATGTCTGGAATGGGCCCATATACATTCAATCTCTTCTGTGAGAACCTAGACCTCCCTGGCCTGCACCAGAAAACATTTCATAAATATGCAGATCAAATTTTTGATCATGTGGATACCATGCACTCTACAGTATTTCAACGTTCCGTCAGCATCGTCCGAGCTGAACACGCTAAGAGTCAGCATCGTACCATTAATAAAAAAGAAGTCATTGACATCGCTGTCAGCTTTGATGCAACATGGCTAACTAGAGGTCATAAGTCACTTATAGGTGTTGGCAGTGTTATCGACATCTTGACTGGCATGGTCATCGATTCACATGTTATGTCTTCCTTCTGTCACACCTGTGAGAATACTGGACAACATCAAACCGTATGGACCAGAAGTTGACATAACCAAAGAAGAGTGCGTCAACCATGTTGCAAAGCGATTAGGCACTGCACTGAGGACACTGATTACTGACTGCAGGAAACAAAAAGTCACCCTTGGGGGAAATGGCCGTGGTCGTCTAACCCAAAATGCAATACGAAAATTGTGTATTTACTACACCAGGGCCATCCGCAAGCATAGTACAGCCCCAGAGATGAAACAAGCCATCATGGCTTCTCTCTGACAAACTTGTAAAAAGAAGAAAAATTAGGCAAGAAGCAAGACAAAGGCGAGAGGTGGAGCTGCAGGAAGCTGAAGGAGGTGCAGCATATAGTCCTGGAGAATTTTAAAAATATTCAGCCCCCCAGAATGGAGTATATTGGACAAGACAAGGCACTCGGTGAGTAAAATGCATTTTTCTTAAAACTAACATTTTATTAACAAAAAATTGTATTACTAACAAACTAACTAATAGATCAATGTGAAATTTGGCATGCATGTAGTACACATATATACCTTTAAATTGTCACATGCTTTTTTGATATTTTGGTAATTTGCTTTGCTATATTTTTTTAAATATTTTTTTTTTCATACAAATAAAGTGTATTTCTTTTTTAAATCATTAAAAATAGAATTTTAAAGGAAGCTGAAGGAGGTGCAGCATATAGTGCTGGAAAATTTTAAACACATTCAGCCCCCCAGAATGGAGTATGTTGGACAAGACAAGTCATTCGGTGACTAAAATGCATTTTTCTCAAAACTAACATTTTATTAACAAAGAATGTTATTTTTTACAAACTATCTAATAGATCAGTCTGAAATTTGGCATGCATGTAGGACACATATATACCTTTAAATTGACAGGGGCTTTTTTTGATATTTTGGTAATTTGCTTTGATATATTTTTTAAGATTTTTTTTTTCATTGTTTTTTCATACAAATATAGTGTATTTTTTAAAAAAATCATTAAAAATAGAATTTTAAACTTATCAAAAAAGGCCCCTGACAAATTGTTTTAATTGTCAGTCACAACATGTGTGTGCAATTTGGTAAAGTTTGGTCAATGGGAAACATAAGTTTTTAGCTCTCGAAAAGTGTTGAAAATCCAATATGGCGGATGTTTTTTTTTTTTGGTTACCATGGTAACCACATTTTTTTTAACAAAATAAACTGTAGAATTTGGTTCATGGACATACACTGT
The DNA here is from genome assembly GCA_024509875.1 of Oreohelix idahoensis. Classification (NCBI taxonomy): domain Eukaryota; kingdom Metazoa; phylum Mollusca; class Gastropoda; order Stylommatophora; family Oreohelicidae; genus Oreohelix; species Oreohelix idahoensis. Next base: position 178,438 of record JAMPIV010017860.1, read on the forward strand.
GTCTATTGAGCACATAAAAAGTTTGAAAATGTTATTAGAACAAAAGTTAGTTTTCACTGTAGTTCAACCCCTTAAAAAATGCCGTGCAGAAGTCGGATGTGTCGACCAAAAGGTGCAGATATCACAGCTTAGGCGCAAACAGACACAACGCAACCACCGTCCTTTTCAGGACGAACGAAGAAGAAGAAGAAGTATTGTCATTTTCACTGATGCTCTGTTTATTTCTGTCAATTTCATCGTTTGAATCTTCATTCCTGTCTTTGTCACATTGATACATCTACAAGCTTTAGTAATTCTGCGTCATCCTTAATACATAGTGACGTGCTTCACGTGCCATTTGTTGCAATCAGGGATCTTGCTGGAAACTGTTTTGCCATATTGTCTAGGAATAGTGCACATCAATCAATCAACCCTTTAGCTCCCCAAGGAGCATAGGTCTTCAACAAACACATGCCAAGTCTTCCTGTCCTGTGCCATCCACTCAAGTTCTTTCCATGTTTTCCTCATCATTTTCATCTCTGTATCCAGTTCTCTTCTCCATGTGTTTTTTGGTTGACCTCTGCTTCTCTTTCCCTGTGGATTCCAGAACAAGGACTGCCTTGTAATGCTATCAACAGGTCTCCTCAATGTGTGTCCTATCCCTCGCCATTGTCTTCTCATCTTTTGTTCCACTGCACTTGTCTGGTTCTTGTCATCAATTCCACATTTGTGACTTTGTCATACCATTTCAGTCCTTCTATTCTATGCAAGCACCCGTTTATAAAAGTCTCTAGCTTTTTGGTTGTTGTTTTTGTTGCTCTCCATGTCTCAGAGCCATACAGTAGGACTGACTTCACAATTGACTTGAAGATTCTTATTTTCGTGTTGAACTTGATTTCTCTTGTTCTCCATGTGTTTCCCAATGCAATGAAAGCTCCTCTTGCTTTTTGTATTCTTATTTTGCTATCACTGTCTGTCCCTCTAACTTTGTCTATATTACTTCCAAGATATGTGTTACGATTCAACATCTTTTAGTAGTGTCTCTTCAAGTTCAACCTCGTTATCATGTCTTGCATTTATTCTCATAATCTTTGTCTTTTCCCTGTGTATTTTCAGGCCCACTTGTTGTGACCTCTCATCGAGTGTTTTCAATTTGTCCTGCATCTGATTACGGTTATGGGACAGAAGAGCCAAGTCATCAGCAAAATCCAGATCATTCAACTGCTTAGTCAGAGTCCACTGGATTCCATTTCTGTTGTGTGTTGTCGATGATCTCATAACCCAGTCTATTGCTAGTAAGAAAAGAAATGGAGACAAGAGGCATCCCTGTCGCACTCCTGTTATCTGTTTTAATGGCCTCTGCTGGAATGCAATCAACTTTTCCATCTTTCAGAAGCTTTATGGCTTTCTTTATTCTTCTCTACTTGGTCGTTCACAGCTGATTTGTAGCTCCTCTTCTGCTGGCTGGATGTCTGGGGGATTAGTTGGAGATGGTCTATTGAGAAGTTCTTTAAAATATCCTGTCCATCTCTTTATTTGTTCTCGTATATTACTAAGCAATTTTCCATTCTTATCTTTTATGGTCGGCGTCTGTGGCCTAATGGATATGAACGCAGTTTCATAATCCAGATATACCAGGTTCGAAACCTGCTGCAGGCGGTTTGGTAGCAGATCGCTTTGTGTGGATTTTTAACAATGGTATAAGCGCCGTACCGTTCAGAAAGCAATGGCAAACTACTGAATGAAAAAAATTGCCTAGAAAAATCACAAACAGCCAATAAAAGCTGGGGTTCATTGCCACGTCCTGAAAAGGATAAGCAACTAACTTTTATCTTTTATGAGGCCATTTGCTTGCTTATATTTCCCTGTTAGCTTCTTTGTGTTGTACAGGTCCCTCATATTTCCTTTGGCTGCAGCTTCCTCTTCTTCCCTTGCCAAATCATCAATATATTTCATCTTGTCTCTTTTGATGTTTCTTCTTACTTCTCTGTTTGCTTCTATGTACACTTCATGAGCCTTGGCTTTGGAGCTTCTGGTTTTGCTTCTGTTTAAATCTGCTTTCTTGTTTTTCCTCTATCTTACTAATGGTTTCTGTTGTTATCCATGCTTTGTGTTAATGTTCTCTTTTTCTCAGTACTTCTTCACATGTCTCGTTCCATATATTTTTACTTGTTGCCAGTGGTCTTCCGTATCTGTTTCATCTTCCAGCTGTTGGAGTACTTGGTATTTGTTGGATGAATACTGTGATTTAAAATTATTCCCTTATTTCCTGATTTCTTAGATATCCCACATTATACTGTTGTCTGTAACTATATACTGTTGTAAATTTCTTGAGTTTTAATTTTATTTTAGCCAACAGAAGATGGTGGTCTGATACAACATCTGCTCCTCTACATACTCTCACATCATGCAATGATGACCTAAACTTCTGACTTAATGCATATGTGATCAATCTGATTCTCAGTTCTGTGGTCTGGTGATATCCATGTTGCTTTATGTATTTTACACATGCAATGCAAGAATAAATGTTATATCTTCAGCATTAACGCAAATAAAACATTAACTGCTCTGACTTTTATTATTTGGGGCGGGGGGGAGAGAAGAGGAGAACCAGCAGAAACTTATCTGGTGGGTATAAAAACAGGAATTAACTAGGAGGAATTTTATATTTGTATAATGAAATGAACGTGATGAGGAAGACATAGAAAGAACTCGAGCCGATGGCACACGACAGGAGGACTTGGCTTATGTTTGTTGAAGATCTGTGTGCTCCTTGGGGAGCTAAAGGGTGTTGAGTTATTGCATTTTAGATTTGATCAGTAGGACACACATTGAGGAAACCTATTGATAGAGTATCATTAGGCCTTGTTCTGGAATCCTCAAAGTAAGAGAAGCTGAGGTAGACAAAAAACACATGGTGAAGAGAGCTGGTGAGGAAGACATGGAAAGACCTTGAGGATTTGGCTGAAGTCCTATGCTCCTTGCAGAATTTTTTAGACCGCCAATGGCTCTGGGTGTTGACCCAACCTCATGAATTGGGTACCGGAGCTACTCTGGGAAGGTTAAGGGCAGCCGGCTTGATGCAGACCACATCACCCCTAGTGTGCTGATGGTCAAGAAAATATGAGCCAAACACTAAAAACCCAATATGCCTCAATGGGCATGTAATGGGATCCTTTACCTTCCTTTTACCTATGCTCCTTGGGGAACTAAAGAGTAATGATGAATTTTAGATTTATTTGCTCTGAAGCATTTCTCATTCTTTGTTTTGTGTGTGTGTGTGTGTGTGGTTGTTTTGAAATTCAGAACACTGTTTAAGAGACCATAAACCTGTTTTGAAAAAAAAAAATTGTGGTTTGAAAGTTGACTTGTGTCAAGAGGTGCTTATCCTTCCTCCTGTGAATGGCACATTGTGAAATAACCTTTAGATAGGAGATTAGTAAAGCAGTTGATCAACAGATACAGTGCAGATATTTAGAGTTCTTTGGACACATCATGAAAATTGAAAAATTATAGAACATGGTTCCCATGAGATGTTAAAAATGAGAACTCAGTTACAACGGACAAATTCAGTACACATATAGAGGGGAAGTTACAAGAGAAAAATATCTCAATAAATTAGCTTATGGCATGTAGGAAAACAAAAAATATGAAAATTACGCTGCTAAAGACACCAGAGCCCATAGGAGATAGACGTATTTGCCAACACCAAGTTTCACACATTTAGGGATAAAGGTGAGAGTTGAAATTTAATAGAAACCTGGTTGGTAGGTATAAACTAACAACCAAGAGTGGCTGGTATGAAGTCTGAAGTTGTTTCCACAAAAAATACTAATTAATAATTACGTTTTTTTTTTAATTTTAAGAACTGAGTTTAAAAGCATATTCAGTTTTTATTTTTGTTGCATAACCTGTTTTATTTTTAATCTTTCCAGAACTGCATCAAACAAGGTGATATTCTCCTGAACAGAGTGCAGAAACTTAGTCGAGTTATCAACATTTAGTTACTTTGATGTCTTTTCATATTGTCTGTATTGTTTTCATGTGCTGTGGGTATAGTGTGTTAGTCATGTTTTTTTTTTTTGCGATAGCTTGAAAGTGTAATTTCAGTAGTCATCATCATCATCATTGCCTTCAGATCGTGCACTGTCCATTCAAGGTGTTTCCATGTCTTCTGTATTCTTTTCATGTGTCTCTACTTCTCTTCTCCATGTTTTTATTTGGCCTCTTTATCTTTTACCCTGGGGGATTCTAGAACAAGAACTGCCTCATAATGCAATTAACTGGTTTTATAATTGTGTATCCCATCATCTTCTCCATTTTGTTTCACTGGTATGTATTTACCCGGTTCTTTTTATCTGTTCCACATTAGTGGTCTGGTCATATCATCAGAATCCTTCTATTGCGGTGGTACTCTTTATATATTGATAACAAGATAACTGGTGAATAACGAATAGCAGTGACAGCAGTTTTGTTACCTGGTGAATAACTAATAGCAGTGACAGCAGGTTTGTTACCTGGTGAATAACTAATGGCAGCGACAGCAATTTTGTTACCTGGTGAATAACTAATAGCAGTGACAGCAGTTTTGTTACCTGGTGAAGATTGTGTTCTTTGAGGCTGAGGTTAATAACGGCAACAAATGAAGAGATGAGCAGAACATTGCAAAAAAAAAAAAACTACTACTAAAGAGACCAGCTGCATGAGATCACTATCAGACCAGCAGAAAAGGAGGTACGAGTTAACTGTGATATGTTACAGAAGAAATAAAGAAAGAAAGCCATAAAACTTCTAACAGCTGTGGGTCCAGACGGCATTCCAACAGAGACTATCAAAAACATAGACACCTCTGCAGAGATACTATACAAATTACTTAATAAAGCCTGGGAAATAGAAGAATATCTGGCTAAATAATCAAGAAAGTGAGATTTACAAGAGTGCACATATTACTTACTTAGTCGTTCCCCTTCTACCGTGAGGTGTAGAGGTTTGGAAGAGAGAGCGCCAGACCATTCTATCAGCTGTCTTCTTCCTGGCCTGGTGCACATATTAAGAGGAATAATGTTACTATGGCTGTATCTGTGTCAGGTAAATATCAAACTGGATAATCACACTGACCATTATATGGATTTGAGTGCGAAGTTACATGTTGAAACACCAGCATTTTTATTTGTGACTGTAAAAATGTGCATCATATATTCATGTGAAATAATTCTTACAAAAATTTCTATTGTTTGAATTTGTGTGCACAAGGCATGCTTGTCGGAACACTTTTCATTGTTTATACATATTGATCATTGTAAGATTACAGAATGGAGTAATTGCTCTTGTGTGAGTGAATGTGGATAGCGGCCACAAGTTGAAGTTTATTCTGTTGTATGTTGTTCCTTTTAAACTACCCACAACTCAATTGATGTGGTGTCCACTACCAGCCTTTGTGAGCACAGTGCAGACTGTTGCAGTATATCCTCAGTATTGAAGGCCAGATTTCTTGATGTACACCATTAAAAACTGAAATTATTAAAAGACCAAAAAAAATAAATAAGATGCTTCACTAATTCCGTTGTTTGTGTTCTTCGTGGTGACTATTTTGCAGGAAGTAGAAGATTCCTTTCTGACAGTGAATACAGATAAAAGTTTTCTTCTCTGATGTGACATGTCAGAAAGTTGTCTTCTCTGATGTAACATGTCAGAAAGTTTTCTCCTCTGATGTTGCATGTCAGAATTTTTTCTCCTCTGATGTATATGTCTAAAAAATTTCCCTTTCTTGTCATTTCAAGTCCTAAAGCTTATCTCTCTGATGTCATGTGTAGTCTGAAAGTTCTGTCTTATGCGTTTGAAGTTTAAATGTCAAGTATTCTTTCATTTTATGTCTGATGTCATTTGTTTGATATCTGACAATTTACCTGGGTAATGTGATTGAAAGTTTCTTGATTTTTCCTTGGGAAGCTGAACAGTGATGATGATTAGTCAGATATATGATCATATTTTTATGTATAGTTTGTGCACAAATGGAAGGTCTGCTCACAACAGACTTGTCTCTAGCCTCTTCTGTGAGGATTCTTCTGCACTTGGCTGCTGGTTCTTTCTGTCCATTTGTTTTTGTACTGAATTCAGGTGGAGACTTAACATGGACGTTTACCATTTTCTTATTGTTCACCTGCCCATTTTTTGTGCTGCTTTCATTATTACTATACCTAAGATTTTTTATAGGTCTTTTTGTTTTTCATTTTTAGTTATTAGTAATGTGTCGTCAGCATACATGATTGACTGAACTATTGCTTACTGACTTCCAAAGAGACTTAATGACGACTTATAACTTGAAATGTTTAAAATGCTCCAGGTAAAGGTAGTCTCATAGCAGATACTGCCGTACTCACAACTAATATAAACATGTATTTTATACCACTGACATATTTTCACAGACAGCCTGTCCTACAACAGTGATAAAGTAAATGAAACGCTGATTCGGTCTACACTGTCAGTTTCAATACTAACAAGTGTTTGGCCACATCAGTCTACAAATAATAATAAAAAAAACAAACATTATAGAAGCAGATTCTAGCATCCCTTCTATACCATCATTTCCATTTTTACTCCTTATGAAGCATGGGGGTACCGCAGATGGTACTCTTGCAGTAGTATATTTGTTTTACATTATGAGGTTTCTAGCCCACATACACAACCTCATATTAGTCAGCTCTTACGATACGCTTGAAGGAGCAGAAGTCCTCCTCTCTCTTTTTCTCCCTGGTATCTACACGAGGGCACTTCTAGATATCATAGGTTTATTACCAATCAATGTATACTTGATAAATATAATATTCTGTCGTGAACTGCGGTCTAAATAAAGTGAACTGCTTTGGCGCTTTGATAAGATATCTTTGATCCTCATTTTTTAAAATTAATGAAAATATTTATGGAAAAATTAAATTTTTTTTCAAAATCTGAGAGCTGGAAGGAATATCAGGGTGACACAAGATGTAACTGCTATACTCTGCCTGCGACACGTTTAAAAAAAAAAAAAATTCAAAACTGTACACAACCTTTTAGTGATTTCGCTGTTCACATTTGTCTTGGAATAGGTGGTCACAAATGTATGTTTTAATGAAAGACAATCAAATATAACGGTTTAAGCATAACTAGGACATTTCTCACACCATTCTGTTTTAAATGTTCATGTGTCCAGTTTTCAGTGCTGCTCAGTCTCAAGAACGACATGCTTTATAAAACACACGTGATATTAATAAAAAAAAATATTAAAAAGTAAGGTAGCATAGGCCTACATGCATTTCATATACTCTAATCATCTTGATGTAGATGTTTATTTGAGCCTATCAATATTCTTTTAGTGCATTTTTTAAAGGGATAATCCAGAAGTTTACTGTCCTTGGTAACAAAATTAAAGAGGGGGGAAAAAAATTCTGACATACAAGATCCACTAGACATGGTGTTATAAGTTAACTGTGAAAAAGCCAGACGAGGAAGAAATAATGAAAACCATAGTTTCTAAGCTGAAAGTCCAGATGGCATTCTAGCAAAGGTCATCAAAGCTGACAGACACCTCTGCAGAGATACACATATTACTTGGTAAAGTTTGGGAGAAGGAAGACATACCAGTAGACTGGAAGGAAGAATTTCAATTGCTTACTAAAGAATGAAAATCTGCAAGAGTGCACATCTTACAGAGAGTAACTGTGCCAGGAAAAGTATTAAACAGATCATTTTTACAAGATTAAACGAGGCCATAGACAACCGAGTTGAAAGGTAATAAATGGATGCAAAGAACAGTAACACTTTACTTTAACAGGCATGCCACAGACAACACAAAGGAGGGTTGGTCATGTGGCTATGTTCCACATCCTGTGAAATTTTCAAGCTAAAAAATCTTCATGAACAAGTCACCTAAGGCAAGTAATATGTCATGATATATAACAAGCAAACAGCACAAGCTCAACATGATAATAATGTGATGCAGCATACAAGGGGAAAAGGCAAAAACTGGGACTTCTCACTTTGGTCAAAATTTACCAGGACTCGCTGTTAGGTCTAGATAGTTGGACTATCAACCTCTGTGCACTTCTTATTTGTTTTAATAAATTCCTATACGTTCCTTTCTGGTTTTTTAAAAGTCCCCCCAATCACATAGTGTGAAATAATTGTTGAAGAATCACTCAAGTCATGTGGAACAAGGCCTAAACCCATTATCAAAGTAAAAATTAATATACGTAAAATAATAAAGACATCACTTGTACAAAGTGAAGCATGTGATGTGTGAATGAAATAATGATATAAAGAAATGCCATGAATTATTCTGGAAATGATTTTTCTGCATTATGTGAGTGTTTGCTTTTCTGTGATGAAGCATGCTTTTTAAACCTTGACCAATGTCTGTCGGTTATAACAGAATGTGATTGCCCAACAAAAAATAAAAAAGGCTGAACTCTGTGCCTGAACTCCTGTGCAGCTCTGACAATCCCTAAACCCTGAAAAGGACTACTAATGTGTTTTAGCAAGTGTCCTAAGGTCTACCATGGGAATAGAAGAGTTATCATAATGTGAAAGACTGTACTCTTGTATCTGCTATCTATAATGTGAAAGGTGATGTAACTGGCTGCTGAATATTTTCCATGCACCATTCCAGCCAATCACCACATTCCTATAGTTAATATTAAACACTGTTTGGAATTCTAAGAATTCAGAGCTATTAAGTGATAGTGTCTGATATCAGTTGAAGAATGTCTATCTATGATCAGAATGTACAAGGCCATAGTAAAGTCACTGTTTCTACGACAAAGTTATGAGCAATACATTTTACTCCATTCCTACATAAAGACAAAGCACTGTTCATTATACCTAACAACGTTGAAAATTCTAGGTGCCAGCATGAACAAATTTATTTGTCCAGTATTTATCAACTCATAACCCATACTAATAATTCACAACGGAACTACAAGCTTGCAGACAAAGCAAGCTGACATTATATAAGATACAATAGTAACAAAGCCAGACCAGAGTACAATCTTTGTCACAAAACGGATGCTTTCTTAAAAAAAAAAGAATCTGATAGGACCACCAGTGCCTGAATGACTAAATACTAATGGTGGCATCATTCAAGCTGGTATACAGCTGAGCTATTCACTGTAGATAAACTTGAATTAAAAGAAATGAGACATAAATATCCAGGGACAAACTGCATGCACACAGATAATAATAATTAATAGTCATGTGCTGTGAACCAAGGTTTATGCAAAGAGACATCTGAGGTTCACAGTTTATCACATCATGCACATTCACAGCACCAGCAGCTTTACTGCTGCCAAGGTTGTACAAACATTTCACAATCCACTGTGACCTAACACATCAAGTGTCATTAAAACATTGAACTTTTAAAACATTTCTTACTTCCCATAAGAAAATGGCATATATATATATATATATTCTTTCTCTCCCCCCCCCCCCCCCCCCCCCCCCCCCCCCCCCTCCCCCATTCAGTGTAAACTTAGAAGATTTATAAAAACTTGAAATAAGATGTAGTAATAAGGACGTAAAATTCTTTAAAATGTGATACATTCCCCACATAAAAGTGATCTAAAACCAGTAGTGCTTGATTCCATGGAAGAAAATGTTACACTTCCATTATCCCCTCTTTTGACAGTAGACACATTATTACTGCAGGTAATGACATTACAGGGGATGCAATTAACTCTTATTATTCCATTATCAGCAGCTTCATTTACAGTCCATACCCAGCATGTAAAAGGTAATGTTAGCTCACAGCAGACACTGCCATAGAGGAGTAAAGTGTTACAGACTTCATTATGCTAGGTTCAGCACCGACAGGTGGTGCGACCTGTTCCCTTTCTTGCTGCCTTTTCCTTTACTAACTCAAGAGCAAAGTCAGGTACCCATTTACAGCTGGGTAGACTGGAATGATACTGCGAACTGAACCTGGCACCTTTGCCGCCAAAGACCAGTATTCAAACTACTCTGTCAATTGAACGCTCACCTAGCATATATCTAACTCAAACAAATGGTGTACTTAAAATCTAAGCACAAAACAATCCTTTGGCCGATTTAAATATAATTAGAACATGTCTTTTCTTCCATTTTCCAGGCTTCCAATAGTCACATTTTCACTCACATGATCACACAGAACCATTTATTCATTCTTTTACTGCATATCATATTCATGAGTTCATACCCTGAATTCTTTTGTTCACTGGTTCATTTATGCTCTATTTCATACTGAAGCAGTGTTTGAAAATAACTTGATTACATATCAAAACCTGTAAAAGCAGATACTATTGGCAGTTACCCTAATATTCGTCTCTCCTTTGTAACTATCTTGCTGAAGGATAAAGCAAAACTTCTAGAAGGAAAGTATCTCATTCTTTGTGTACAAAGAGCTTGAACTATATACAAATCACATTTAAGCAAGGTTTACATTATGAACATAATGGCACATCTTGTAAACTAAGTGATCAATATTTTCAAAAGTCCTAATCAACCACAACAAAAATATAGTTACATGTAATCATTAAAATAAAACATCAAATCAACAAAATATATATCCCAACAGCTTAAAAACAAAACTCAAACCTCCCAAGCAGAAATACAGACACATACTGGAGTATGGGGCCCCCCTACGCTGTCATAGGTGGGAGTGGAGTTGAGGATGAGCAATCTGAAACTAGAATACTCCTGGTTGCTGAAACTCAAAAGTCTTGGGTGGTATCTCATCTACGAAAAGGAAAACTGATTAGAACTCAGGCAGATTGAGGAAAGCCAAGGGCTTAAGAAGGCTAACCAGGCACCAATGCCTGCTGAAACTAGTAAACAATAAACATAAATGGGTATGCTGCAGGCTCTCGTTAGAAACAAAGAAACTTGATGCACTTTGCCTCAGGCCTAATAAACGGCAAAGTAATTTGTGAAAAGACCCCATGAATAAGAAAAAAGTGTAGTCCCATCTAGAGATGAGAGTGCTGGACCCACTGCATTGCAAGCATCCACCTAATGATATTGGTGGTCACCTTCCTCATTTAAAAGGCACAGTGGAAACACAATATGCTGAAAGTTGACTGATCAACTAGCAGGAAGTGACCACAAACCAATAAAGCTAGTATTAAAATTGGATGTCCAAAAATAACCCTGTGGCAATGATAAAATGACTTCTCAACATCTGCATGAGTGCCTCACATATGAGGAACAGAAAGTACATATGGCAATCGCCAGTACATCCAGAAGGAACTCTATGGAGATGGCAGTTAAATGAGGCTAACCACTGCTTCCTTCAAGCACATACAAGCTGACATATGACAATGTTCAATAAAACAGAAGACATACCAGGAGGTCAAGAAAATATAGGTCTAACACCATATTCCCAATATGCTTCAATTGGCGTGTAATGGGATCCTTTACCTCCTTTTACCTTGCTTTATGTGGGTGTTGTTTTCAGAGAGACCCCATTTGAAAAGGTCCACACAGTTTTTAACATAACTCTAGCATTACAGATATTGGATATTACTAACAACAGTACAGGTACTCAATAGTACACAATTCTATAAGTACAGGTACTGGATATTACAACAATCTAACAGTGCAGGTACTGGATATTACTCCTATAAATACGGTCACTGCTTTTAAGGCTCTAGTATTTTATAAATAAAGTTTAGAACATTACTTGTGCATAACATTTAAGAACAATTATATGGCCTAACAAAATAATGGTACACACAAGGGTGTATGTGGACTTTTAAAATATCACAAATTCTAGTGTGTGTACAGTACAGTAAGTTAAATATGTGTGTGAAAACTGAAGACCTGGATAATGTATCCTGTAATGCACAGCAGAATGAGCATACAGAAGTACAGATCTCTAAAATTAACACCAAAGGCAAATGATACGAGTCCATTGATGGCGATGGATGGGCCACTGCTAATCATTAGGAAAAAATCTAGAATAACAGAGGAATTACTTGGGTCACTGCATACTTGCCTTGTCTTTCAGAAGGATGTCATGATCAGCAGCTGATTTATTTTTACATTTGCTGCACATTAATCACTACCTTTGTGTAATATTTCAGGACCAGCAGAAACACTAGTAAAAACAGAATCAGGCATAAATGCTTCACTTTTTCACAAGCTGCCACACAGTATACCTGCCGCCATGACCAAACATAAGGCAAAGAGCTGTAAAAGCTGTTTCCTATTTTAACTTGTCTAACACTGCCTTCTGTGAAAAGTTAATCGCTTCTTAAACGTTTTTTGCATCACTTTATGCAATCACATATGCATGGAGGCATATCTGGAGTCATCCTTATATGACCACCAGCTATGCACAATATATGTACGTGGAAGTTAACTTATGTCTGTGAGGGTAATTACATCCTCATTGACTCTTGAAATCATCCACACACTTCCAGGGATTCCCCCTGTGGTGAAACTTGTTGAGAAGCCAGCATTGCACACTAAGCTTGGAGAAGTCACTTGAGCCCCGGATGTAATTCTTTGACCTGGTTGACTGCATTGAGGATCTCACTGTGGACCCCATGATAGGCAGGGGCAGCTGAGAAGTGGCTCTGTGCAGGACATGACAATTCCTTTGGAGAGCCCAGAACCAGAGTACAGTATTTTAGCTCTGCATAGTTGGAGAGCCCCCTTGGATGGTGGGGAATGCACAGTATGCCACACACGTCTTACTCCTAGATTGGGATCGGATGTAATGATCCTTTGAATGCAAGCCAAGCTGGAGAAACTGGAACCCATGACTTCAACATGTTTCGGAATGGCAGAAAGCCACAGGAAAAGCCTAAATCTACAAGTAGATAATACCAAGGAGTCTTCAACTTGGTATTGGCTGCTAAAGGGCGAGAAGCTCAGCAGCTCTAGTTAGACAACAATACAATCACATGTACTGAAAGTAGGAAACTGTATGATTCACAGTTATTTATTTATCAACACTAATAAAAAATGGCAGTAATAATTTATTAACATGGCTGTCTCTAAACTGCTCCTCTTAGTCATTTTCTAACTTTTTCAACATTGCAATTTGTTTTTTAATTTATGCTTGTGAAGAGTTGATTACAGCACACTTTTAACAGCAAGGGCTGATTGTAATTATATTTTTAATTAACCAAAAGATTTTAAAAATGAAGCAGGGAGGGTTATAAAAAAAGCACTATGTATAATGGTCAAAATGGAACAACTCAAGCGGTATATGGCTTCCAAAAAAGCTTTTTTACAGCATAGGTTCTCACTAAGAAACATTGGCAAAATAAATTACAGAAGCATTAAATACAACAGGAAGTTGAGTATTATAAAACTCGAGATGGGATGCAAATTTTACAGCTAAAAAACAAAAACAATGCAAGAAAGACTAGTACAGGATCTGTTTGTGCTTGAGTCATGAGGAATCATCACAAAAGTTTATGATGTTAAAAAAAAGAGACATGCTGGAAAAGTCAAACAGTGGGACACAATATGTAACTGTTATTGTTGATCAGAATCGACGTCACTGCACTCTGGGCAAACCCATACGTGCTCAGTCTTCCTCAGCAAGTGTCGAAGAGTATGAATGCTAATTGAAACGAGGAGCAATTCAGTAAGTTAATATCTGGATTAATAAACCACATCTTCAACTCTCTTGGACCAATATGGAACTCTGCAGCTTTCTCCTTCCCTCCAACAACATTAACAATTAAGGAGTTCAACACACATGTAAACTTCAACACATTCTATAGTTTGGAAATATGGCATATCCCTTTGAATGTCACATCTAACTGCAGACACTTAACAAAAGATGCCATCATAACATGTAATAATGAAGAAACAACCAGTATAGCCAGTCACTGGAGAAGGAACGAGCAGAAATGACAAAGAGAGCTTGGACAGAGTAGCAGGGGAAGCCAAAACAACAAGGACCTCAAAATGTTTATCATATCAAAATAATTCTGCAAGGTTCTCATATTCTAAACATTATTCGTGAGTTTTTTTATTTAAGTTAGTACAAGAACTAAATGTTGCAACCCAAAATCTCAGTCTGTTACAACAACCAATTAAAACGATACAACATTTTAAATGACATAATACAACAACAGGGTATATGTCACAAAATGACACACACATGTACAGAAATATGGTTTAAAGAAGGGATACTTCTCAGAATATAAAATATGCCAAATTTGAATAACAATTTGTAGGTGAACAAGTTCATATCACTTCACATGATCAGTATCAGTTGTCTCTATAACAATTTTATGGGTGAACAAGTTCAAATCACTTCACATGATCAGCTGTCCCTTCAATTCCCATCGTGTGTTTTTCAATCTTCTATGTCTCTTACCCCAGGAGTTCTGAAAAAGAACTGCCATGTAACGCACTCAACTGGTTTCCTCAATGTGTATCCTATCCAACATCAAAGTCTTTTTCTCACCTTCTGTCTGGTTTTCCCTTGGGTCCACAGTGATGATCTTGTCATAATAATGTTAATCCATCTATTCTGCACAAACACTCATTAATGAAATTCTGTAGCTGCCTGTTTGCCATTTTTGTTGCTCTCCATGTTTCAGAACCACAAAATAGAACTACTTTAATACGAGTTGAAAATTCTCGCTTTTGTGTTGTACTTGATTACCTAAAGAGCATAGGCCTTCAACAAACACATGCCAAGTCCTCTTGTCACGTGCCATCGGCTCAAGTGCTTTTCATGTCTTCCTCACCATTTTCACTTCTGCCTCCAGCTTTCTTCTCCACGTGTTTTTTTGGTCTACCTCTGTCTCTTTTCCCCCGGGGAATTCTAGAACAAGGACTGCCTTGTAATGCTGGTTTCCTCAATGTGTGTCCTATCTATCAACAGGTTTCCTCAATGTGTGTCCTATCTATCAACAGGTTTCCTCAATGTGTGTGTCCTATCTATCAACAGGTTTCCTCAATGTGTGTCCTATCCATCGCCTGCTTTTTCTTCTCGTCTCTTGTTCCACTGGCACTTGTCTGGTTCTTGCCATCAAATATATACTTCCTGTCTACTGGTATTTCTTCTCTCTCACATAATTTACAGATTAATATGTAAGATATCTTTGTAACTGGCCAAGCATTTCTGGATAAACCAATTAAGCCAATGTTGGTACTGGATTAAATGAGAAAGCTGATTATACAACTAACAGAGCCTGAGGGGTTTAACATTTGTAGGTATTTCAGAATGGTCTGCTTAACTATCACAGGTACTCTACGATAGCTACAGAACACAGAAAAATGTTTCAACCTAGCAATGATTACGAAAGAGCAGTAAGTTCGGCAGCATCTTTTACATAACAACAACAGCAGAATGGTCTGCCCAACTATCCCAAGCACTCTACGACACCACTCAACAACTACAAAACACAGGAAAATTCTTCAACCTGGCAATGAGTGGTAAGCTCGGCAGCGCCAGTAATATTACAACAAAAGAATGGTCAGTCTTCACTAACAAATGCAAAAAGACTACAATAAAAGTAGACATAATGACATATTTTCAACATGGTTTTTACTACTAGTAAAGAACAATTTAAAACTTCACATTATGATTTTCCCCACCGAAATACCTTAAGCAAATGTAGTTTCTAAAATTCTCTAGCAGATTACAGTGACATAATAGTAAGCATCAAAAATAGCTGAGGTGAAAATTATTCAATTATTTTCCTTTAAAAAAAAAAACAAAATAAAAAACCAAGTTTTGCACTATCTAGAGGCAAGAATCATTTTACTGTATATGTAAATATCAACATATTTTTGAAAAACTATGCATTTATCATAATCTTTGTTATCACTATAAGTTTCTGTATGCTGATATTTCTGCATAAAACCTCTACGTAGTTGTGACAAACCTGTGTGTACATGTGCACACCTCTATTTGTGTAAGCCCCTTTACGTTTTCATAAGCTTATGTGTGTTTGTTTTGTTAGCATATTAATGTAGCGACTTATGCTTTTCAAATTTCAAACTTAAGTTAACTGTCAACTTTGGTACATTCTGCACCTTTTTATTTCTCATCTGAGAATGCCTACAGTTGTAATTTTATATGAAAATTTGTAGTACAAGAATACCATGTTGCACCATATATGAAAAATATTGCTTAAAAGGTTTATAAATACCGTAACAGTGCCAGACGAATGAAGAAATATTTTTAACCTGTGAATTTAAAAATTAAGTATTTAAAAAAAAAAAACTCTTTTCACCTGTATTATAGTTACAGAAAAACAGGAGTAAGTTTATTATTTCCACGTTGCAAAACTGCAAATTTTGTTACACTAAAAATATATATATAAAGTATTCAACTGCTATTGTTTCTTCACATTATTGAAACATAATTAAACAAATGTAGAAAATTCTTAAGTTACAAAAAAAGGCCACACAAATGACATAAATAGTTATCATTAAACAAACTTATGCACACATCTAGAAACGGGCAGACAGAAAATCTCTCTCCCCAACTCAAACTCCGAACAGTTTTAAAAATGATGTATTCACAAATTTACAGGGGCAGGTGTACAGTTAGAACATTTTGAAGTCTTAGAACCATGCAATAAACTTATTACAGCCTACTCTTGCAGAGCTGATAAAGAAGACAAAGAGCTTGCTTAACACCAATGCTCCTGAGGGAACTGATGGTAATGATGAACCCAAACAAACCCTTCAGGTATCAACGTCTCATGATGGTAATGATGAACCCAAACAAACCCTTCAGGTATCAACGTCTCATGATGGTAATGATGAACCCAAACAAACCCTTCAGGTATCAACAACATCTCATGAAATGAATTCACTCAAGACTATTTTTCTGTTCATTTAATTTAATTTGATCTGCATTTTTATATCACAGTGGCTCCCCCCCCCCATTTTGTTCTGATTTTGACTCATTTGGCGAGACACACCCTGTTTATCCCCTTTCACTTTCAAATAACTGCAAGAAACTGAAAAGAATCATGATCTTGTATGAAAACAATTAAGTAAGCTGGGCAACTGCGTCAAGCAATCACATAATGACACATCAGGTCATCTTGCTTTATTTGCTGTTATGCAGCAAACATCTTAGAACTTGGTGCTCAGTGAATTTACTACAGGTTTGTATTCTTTAATCCGAACACCAGAAAAATGAAATATTCTGAAAATCCAAAGTGTCTTTAGGCAACTTTGGGCTACTTTTTGATCACAATTTGGCCGATTTCTGACTATTTTGGGCGACTTTGGGTGATTTTCAAACACAATTCTGGGTGACTTTAGCTATTTCTCAATCGCATTTTGGCAGATTTTGGTCTACTTTTGATCTGGACACCGAAAAAAATCTGGTTTCTGAAACAAAGCTGTTCCCCGAGGATTTTGGATTAACAGAATAAACAGAATACAGACCTTGACCTGTATCTTTATTTTCTCTGGTTTTATTTGACAAGATGTGTATTATTGCTCATTAGATATGGTCATGAGGTGTATCTTTATTTTCTCTGGTTTTATTTGACAAGATGTTTATTATTGCTCATTAGATATGGTCATGAGGTGCATCTTTTTATATGTACCTACCACAAGAAATTTGTTTTTTTCATTTGAAGGAAAAGATATGATACGATTATATATTAATCATCCTCATCAGTACCTTTTAGCTCCCAAGAAGCATAAGCCTTCAAAAACCAAATGCCAGTCCAAAGTCCTCCTGTCCCATGTCATCAGCTCAAGGTCATTCCATGTGTTCCTCATCCCTTTTATTTCTGCCTCCAGTTCTCTACTCTGTCTAGTTTTTCAGTCACTCTCTATCTCTCTTGCACTGGGGGTTCCAGAATAAGGGCTGCTTTGTAATGCAATCTACAGGTTTTCTCAATGTGTGCCTAATCCATCTCCAGTGTCTTCTTCTCATCTCTTGTTCAACTGGTACTTGTCTGATTCGTGTCATCAGTTCCATAAACATATTAATACAGCTGAAATATTTGATTTTTTTGCTTTTGTATTTTTTTAAGGCGGCAGACCAAAGCTCTGGGATGTTGAAGCCAACTGCTTGTTTCCAATTAAACTTATGGTTCACATAACAACTTCACATCGGAAGCACCTCATGGAACCAATTAGTTTGCTACCCAGCAGTTACAGTAATGAGCTTTATAAGTTTTTTCCTTCCCACGAAACATGTATTGTCTACTTTAGCATTCCCAGCCCATAAATTCTTTGCCATAAATATGATCTGTTTATACTCTTGTTTATCCTTGACAGTCTCCCTCCTGTTATGATTCCCAACTCTATTAAGCCCGTTTCTATGCTGTATGCCCTCTAAGTCTTCAACCCTAAATTTTCATTACATACACTTTGTCTTTGTTAGCTTCCATCCATCTCCAGCATTTTCTAAAACAGTTTTAAACGATTCTGTCAGCTGTCGAGCAGCTCTTTCTGAAGCCAGTCTTGATTTTGTCTTCGGACTTTCTGCATATGGCTGTATTCTGTGGAGGATAGTTGATAATCTGTTTTACTCACCAACAAGACATGTCAGGGAATGATTACTCTCACAGTGGAGGATAGTTGATAATCTGTTTTACTCACCAACAACACATGTCTGGGAATGATTACTCTCACAGTGGAGGATAGTTGATAATCTGTTTTACTCACCAACAAGACATGTCAGGGAATGATTACTCTCACAGTGGAGGATAGTTGATAATCTGTTTTACTCACCAACAAGACATGTCAGGGAATAATTACTCTCACAGTTTATGTATCACCATTATCACCCTTCAGCACCCCAAGGAGCACAAACCTTCAACAAACGTCTGCCAAGCCTTCCTGTCCCGTGCCATCAGCTCAAGGTCTCTCCATGTCTCCTTCATCCCCTTCACGTCTGTCTCCAGTTCTCTTCTCCATATGTTCCTTGGTCTCCCTCTACCTCTCATACTCTGGGGATTCCAGAACAAGGACTGACTGGTAATGCTATTAACAGGTTTACAGTATAAGTATAGTCGTTACTAATTTCTACGTTCATAATACCCCAAGCCTTCACAGGTGTACAGTAAATACACACAGATTACTCCAAGCTTTCACAGGTGTACAGTTATACACAAAGATTACTCCAAGCTTTCACTGGTGTAGTTATACACAAAGGTTACTCCAAACTTTCACAAGTGTACAGTTATACATTTATATGTATATTGCAAATGTGCAATGGGACTAGGATAGTTTACGTGGAATTTCTTTTGTTTGTTTTTAAAATATACGAAGAACACAATTAAATTCATTTCACAAGATGGTGAAAATGCAACAGGAACATGTCATTAAGCTGAAATAGTAAAGCCCCTGACAGTGATTTACTGTGCAATGTTTAAGTATGTATCACTATGACTATGTGACTGCATTCCACAATTTTGCAGTAATGTTTAATTTGTGCTTTCTTGGCTACAGTTTGTGTGCAATGTTTGACTCCACTTGGCACTGATTTGCTGTAAAATGTCTCATTAAGTTTACATGGCAACGTTCTGTGTGCAATGCTTGTGGTTTCACGGCAACATGTAGCAGTTATGAGCTACCAACCCTTGGACATTTAAATACCATAACACTACATTATACAAGATAATACTGTATTATTTTTATCACTTCAAAATTTAAACAAATAAAAATTGGTACTTCTGTATGAGCTATAAATGGGGACCCACTGACACACTCCTCAAAGTAATTTAGGTTATACAATTAAGACACAACCAGACACAACCAACTCAATGTCTCCCTTTCTTGGGAAACTAAAATACCAGAAATGGCTAACACACATCACTTTTATCGGTTTCTTTAACAGTCAATGTGTTAATACTCTTCTATAATAAAGAAATTCCCTTGTAATAGCTTTAAGCTTCTGATTCACTATCACCCCCTTCAGCTCCAGTAGAATCTTCCACTTGTTGAGGAGACACAGGAGATGGCTCTGGGGAAGGAGTGCTAGGTTCATCAATGGCGGTAAGAATCAAGAACTTTCCATCTGGGCTGAGTGGAAGGTGGTTGTAAGGGTTGTCATCATCATCATCATCGTGTATATCATCTGTACCAACATCTCCACTATTTTTGTTATTTCCAACATCTCCTGGCAAATTCTGGATGTTCTGAAGCAGAAGGTTCTAAAACAGAAAAACATTTAAAAACTGTTTAAACACCGACAAACTGTTACAAAGTTTCTCATTCAAACGCTGGGCATGAAGCAACAATATAAGCAGCAATAAGATATTTACCTTGCAGGTCTTGAAATAAGGTACACACAACTGTCAGATATGATATGGAGAAAAATGCAGTGTTAGACCCTTCCTTCTGCAGACACTAAACAATATCAGAAATAAGAAATGTATGTCTCAGTCAGGCCCTCCAAGAACTTAAATGAGGCATGAAACATCTCACATTGTGAGGCCCCTCATTGTTTGTGAAAAAGGGTAAAAAATAGAGGATCATTCATCCTTGGCTGAGGTAAGGCCTGGGGAGCCGCAGTAGCGCAGTGGTTAGTGCACTGGCTTCCTAGCTCGGTGGTCCATGTTTCGATTCCCAGTTGAGGTGGGATATTTTAGACCGCAAACGGCTCCGGGATCGACCCAGCCTCATGAACTGGGTACTAGAGCAACTCTGGGAAGGTTAAGGTGGCCGGCCTGATGCTGACCACATCACCCCCTAGTGTGCTGATGGTCAAGAAAATATGGGCCTAACACCATATTCCCAATATGCTTCAATGGGCGTGTAACGGGATCCTTTACCCCTGAGGTAAGGCCTGCGCCAAATGGCCCTGCTAGTCTCCCCTCTTGTAGTTCCAGAGACTAAGCAAACAGAGCTGTAGCTCTGATTGAAGTGGCAGCCGGCCAAGGCACCAAGTGTAGTGTCAGCTGTACAGTAAGCTACACTAAGATGTGCTGCATGTTATGTCAGATATATAATAAGCTGCACTAAGATATACTGCATTGTAAAGTTTGGTTGCACACACTGTTACTGTAAAATGTCAGTCTGTAAAGAAGTATCAGTTGTATACTGTAAACCTTCTGTAAAGTGTGGTGTATTCTCTTTCTTCTGTAAAGCTCCACTATCAATCACTGTAGCATGTTGTTTGTGGTGCCACTACTGTATGTGTCCATGGTAGTGTACAGAGTTGTCGAGATCAGGCATGCTCCAGTCTACCCAGCTGTAAATGGGTAACTCACCCTAGTCCTAAGTTAGGGAAGGCAAAGGCAGCTGTAAACAGTAGTTTCCCTCTAAGGCTCCAGGGGAAGCAGGCCCTAAACTTGGTCACTTCAACCGACGCAGGATGGTGTAGATATGGGTAGAAGTGTAGAGTGTGTTTACCGCGAATGGTGTACTGTTCGTGTTCTGACCAATCTAAACACTCATTCACTTGTGTCTACAAGGCACCAATGCAGACTGCTGGAATCTTTGTTTACACAGTTTATTTGGACGCTCACACTGGGACATAACGAGTAAATCATGGGTATGTTGACATATCAATTTGCAGGCATACATAGTAGATCCTATGTCATGGCACATTCATAAATAATAGGTAGTACATCAATGGCCGCATCCCCTATCTGACTAAGCGCGTCAGTGAAGGCGGATCGGTAAGTAACTAAAGTTGCTTTATATTCACAGTTTATCATATTGTGAAACCACGATAAGGGGTTTCTATCCAATTTGAGGTCTCCTTGCCACTGTCCGAATAATAAGATACATGCCCCGTTCTTTAGACAGTGATCCAAAAAATGCGATGACAGGAATGTAACATGGCCGCCTACCTGAGTTGTCGCTCACTCGCTCACAGGAGGATATATATATAAGCCAAAGTTAATTTGCAATACATATGCATAATTTCATAAAGTTCCTCCACACAGATCTACCGTAATCCAGTTACCTCACGTAGATATAATTACAGTATGGAGCCTGTCATCTCCGTCGATACAAACTTGACCCTAGCGTTGCGAAGCACAAAATTCCCGCTAGGCCTAACCGACCTGAGATCATCAAAACAGGGACTGGAATTACCTGGAGTCCGAATCATACATGGTACCGTACATTAGGAGAGTCTCTAACACAACTCTAGTAGAGACACAATCTCCTATAGAAGAAAAACTACTTCGAAAATCATTTTTACTGAAGAATATACCAGCCCTGGAAAAATGCGTACCTGCCATTGTCACGGTACATCGGAACTCATCACGACTAGACAAGACAACTCCTACTTCCGCTAGAGCGGTGTAACAAGAATATAGTCCTGCCTACCCATCCAAAATATACAATATAGGACTGATTCTACTTGTACTAATAATATGTAATACATATGAATTCAGGCCATAAACATAATAAGCAAATTAATCTATTTTCTGGCCCTAAGAAATAGGTACAGACAAGGGTGTCATATCCATGCGCCGAATTAATATCAAGAACGATTACTCCTATAATCAAAAGGGTAAAACAATTATGGATTATCTAGCCTTCCCCATAGACAGCATTTTCATACACAAATGAATGAATGTCTATATCTTTTCCATATTAAATAGCCATATCGATTTTTGTAATATGTGCGTCAAAATATGCACGCAACATGCATGTTATAAGTCAGCTATATAATAAACTATACTACGAAATGCTGCATGTCATGTCAGCTATATAATAAGCTGTACTAAGATATGCTGCATGTTATAAGTCAGCTATATAATAAGCTGCACTAAGATATGCTGTATGTTATAAGTTAGCTATACAATAAGCTGTACTAAGATATGCTGCTAGTCAGAAGTCAGATGTACAAAAAGACACACTATAAGATATGCTGCATGTTAGAAGTACAATAAGCTGTACTATGATATGCTGCTAGTCAGAAGTCAGATGTACAGTACAATAAGCTGTACTATGATATGCTGCATGTCAGAAGTCAGATGTACAATAAGCTGCACCAAGAAATACTGCAAGTTATAAGTCACATGTACAATAAGCTGCACCAAGATATACTGTAAGTTATGTCAGATGTACAATAAGCTGCACCAAGATATACTGCAAGTTATAAGTCAGATGTACAATAAGTTGCACCAAGATATACTGCAAGTTATAAGTCAGATGTACAATAAGCTAACAGAAGGCAGTCCAAGAGGAATAAGATGGACATTTTCTACACTGGAAGATCTGGAATATGCAGATGACATTGCACTACTCGCACATTCACACTAACACATCCAAGAAAAAACAGATAGACTGAGTAAGTATAGCCAGCAGGTGGGTCTGAACATCAGTCTAAAGAAGACAGAGGTCATGACACTCAATGTGGGCAACCCTGAACCCATAACAATAAGGAACCAAAAGATGAAACAGACAGATACATTTACATACCTAGGATGCTTAGTAACACCAGATGGCGGAACAAGCAAAGACATCAACAACAGAACGAATAAAGCGAGAACAGCCTTTGCTAGTCTAAACAACACCTGGAAGTCCTCTCAGTACAGCACAAACACTCAAATTAAGATTATATGAGAGCTGTGCACTTTCTGAGCTTCTCTATGGTGTGGAAAGCTGGAGAGTAACAGAGAAGGAAATGTTGAAATTGTCCTCTTTCTATTCAATCTGCCAAAGGAAAATTCTTCGAATCTTTTGGCCAAATACCATCACAAGAACAGCTATGCTATGGACCCCTGAAGGAAAGTGAAAGAGAGGCCGACCAAAAACAACCTGGCGGAGAACTGTGGAGGCCGAGATGCAAAGAATGAACCAGAGCTGGGGCGCTGCACGAAGGATGGCCGCCGACGGAGCAAAGTGGGAACAGTTTGTTGCTGCCCTGCAAGATGACACCAGGCGTGATGGCCACTGACTGTTTTGACAGTCAGCAGCTAAGGATCAAAGAAGAAGTACAATAAGCTACACTAAGATACGCTGTGAGTTATAAATCAGATGTACAACAAGCTGCACTAGAATATCTACGAGTTATAAGTTAGCTGTGCTGTAAGCTGCACTAAGGTATGAAAGGTAAAACAGGTAAACAATCCCATTACACGCTCATTAAGGCTTGTTGGGAATATGGTGTTAAGCCCATATTTTCTTGACCATCGGCACACTAGGGGTGTTGTGGTCAGCATCACACCGGCCACCTGAACCTTCCCAGAGTTGCTCTGGTACCCAATTCATGAGGCTGGGTCGACCCCGGAGCCGTTTGCAGTCTAAAAAATCCCACCTCAACTGGGGATCGAACCATGGACCACCGAGCTAGGAAGCCAGTGTACTAACCACTGTGCTACCACGGCTCCACTAAGGTATGATACAAGTTATAAGTCAGCTGCACACAATATGCAACACTAAGATATGCTGCAAGTCAGAAGTTGGCTGTACAATAAGCTGCACTAAGATATGCTATTTGTTACATTTTGGCTAAACTACAAGTTACATCAAATATGCTGCACGTTACATTTGGGTGCACTAAGATTTGCATAAAATATGCTGCAAGTTATATCTTGGTTGCACTACAGGTTATATCAAACATCTGCAAGTTATATCATGGTTCCACTACAAGTTATATCAAACATCTGCAAGTTATTTCTTGGTTCCACTACAAGTTATATCAAATATCTGCAAGCTGCATCTAGGCTGCACTACAAGTTATATAAAAAAAACGCTGCATGTTACATCTCATCTGCAAGATAAATCTCTGCTACACTACAAGATACACATAAAAGTTACATCTGATTCACTTCAACATTACCTTTCTCTCTACTTCTGGTAGCGGCAGCCATGTTAGTCTAGCCAAGCCAGTTTAATCTTGTGTATTTGCTTTTATTTTTCATGTTTTTTACTTAGTTCTCATTTTCTTTCATTTCTGTTTGTCTCTCACTGATGAAGGCCTAGTGGCCGTAACATAGATTTTTTTCTTGGCTTATGTCTTAGTAAGACATCCTTTTTTTTAAATTTTTTTCCCTCCACTCCACCAACATACTAAGTTATAGCTTAGCTAAACTACAAGCTACATCATATTACATTACAAGTTACATTACAACTGTGCTGTACTACAGATCATATCTCTGCTACACTATATAGGCCACATTAATTTTTTAAAATGTATGTACTTACTTTCTCATTCACTTGAGCCTTTGCTTTAGGGGCTGCTGCTGTTGGCGTCACCCCCTTCCTTTTCTCCTAAGGATTAAAAAAAAAAAGTGTGTTAAAATTTAAAGACAATAGGAAAATCTAGAACATGAAAAGAGAATGAGAAAAAGAAACTGTAATACTGTATTTGGTTTCTTTAAACTGAACTATTTTATCAACAGGAAGCTGTTTGTGGACAGGAAAAGTGGCATGCACATTTTACTTTTTAAGTCTTAGGCTTCAAAATTGTTAGGACAACCTGAACTCATTTCTAACTCCTACAAAGTAATACAAACCAAAAGAAACTAACTGTAAGAACATTTAAAACTTTGGTAACTGCGCAAAATAGTTTCCCCACTCCCGTACCTAGAAATAAAAGGGGATGTATTTTCATTAGGACAAATCAGTTTTGAAAAAAAAAACAATTGACAGAAAAAGGCATTCACGAACAAATAAATCAAGACAACTCTTGGATGCATTTAAAGTTTCAAACATTCCAATGCAGGCAACACTGTTTTCAAAAGTTGGAATTGCAACAGCTTACTGTTGCCAAATGAAGAGGGATCAGAAAAAGACAATCATATGACTATAAAACTGTGTTCAGAAAAAAACTGACTTCATGTGACTTTTATCTACAAACTGCAAAAGCTGTGGGACTTAAAACATTTTCAACAAAAATATAAATTACTGCCCATTCTACATAGCCAAAGTCTATATTCTCTGATTTCAAAACAAAAATTCTAGGTACAAGGCTGTCTGTATTGGAACTGTATAAGTTAATCAGACAAAAAAATGTAACAGTACAGACAACTGAACAGCGTGCTTGTTCCAGTGCTTTTTTTTTTTGTATCCAGCGGCACTTGGGTTTTCAGCCCTTCGGCCCAATGACATGTCATTGCGAGGCTGGGGAGCCAGTGGACTTTCCTTCCAACCTGGTCCGGAGCTTCGCTCCATCCACAGAGGGTTTATCTCAGGAGCATTTAAGTTATTCAGTCAAAATCCCGGTCGATGTCACTCTTTCAAATGCCCACGCCCGGGCTGGAACCTTAAACACCTGATAGCCAGCGCAATGTGGTAACAATTACACCAGCACGGCTCCCGCTTGTTCCAGTTAAAGTATAACTTAAGTATTCATGTGCCCCGTTGTTAAAGAAGATTATAATGTATTTTACATGTTGACCACACTTAGTTTTGTTAGCAGTTTAATCTACGCGGTAACAATTCTATCTGGGGCCAACATGATGTATTTTTGCACCATTTTTTAATTATAATGAACGCGATATAAGGTTTACGTCACTAGGTGATGATGACGTATTAGGTTCTGCACTAATGTATGCAGACCGTTACTTTGAGGCCTTTCGTTGTAAGAATCAATCAGAGTAAGACGTTGATGCCATTGCTTCCAAGTTATTTGAAGTTTAACAGTTCTCCTACGTGGCTTAAGTATTGCGAAGATCGCCACTGATATTCAAGAAGATGCCGAACATAAGTATTTAAGTTTCGATGATTTTTATACAGAGGAATCTTTATGGGAGAAAATAATAATAATTATCTCCATATTCTGGTTGTCACTACTTAGGTGTTAACCATAATCGGCACCTCTAGTAAATAGGCCAGATATGAGACGATGTATCAAGGACTGTAGGAGATTCAGTACATGTATGTAATTCCACTTTGCCATGAACATGTTATTATGCTACGTTTGAATAAATATGCTGTCACCTGTGGACCCATTTACCAAGTCATTTTGGAGGTCACTTTATGATTGATAGTTTTGCACAAAAGCCACGGCATTCCACAACATCTCATAAGCACGATGCTCAACATGGAATTCAATTATGAACCAACCATCTTATTCAAACACACCCTCTGTAAATAACCAAAAACCATTCGTAACACCCGTGTAGTTCCGGGGGGGAGGGGGGGGGTGTCTCTGAAGAGACAAAGAAAGAACAGGCCTACTATACCCTCAGGCATATCATTCAAGGTGGCTAATATGAGGTTGTGCATGGGACTTGCAACATCATCATGTAAAACAAACTACCACAGAAGCCTTCACTGCAAGAGTATTGACTGCTTGGTGCAGGCTTCCTGCAAGGGGACCAGCTGCAGTGGTGGCTCTGTGCTCCATCAAGAGCGCAAAGGAAAATGATGATGATGATGAAGTATGCATGTTACTGAGACAGTAACCCAGTATGCTTCCTACTAATATAGTAATAGTGTATCATCATCATCATCATCTTGTTTTGCTCCTTACAGAACATGGAACCACCAATGTAGTTGATCCCCTTTCGAGAAGCCTGCATCAAAATACATGCTCCTGCATTTATGGTCTCTGCAGCAATTTGTTTTGTTTTACACGAGGTTGCCAGCCCCTTGACCAACTTTATATTAGCCGCCTTTTATGACAAGTATACATGTTAAAAAAATGCATTAACTCTTAATATACGTCAGGCCACCTGAAGTGGCTGCAAAGTGGTCCTGAAAATACGGGCAGCCACTTCACTTGGCCTGTAGCAGTAAGGTTCTACAATTGAAGTTCCTTTAGCATGCTGCATTAAAATCCCGGAAATTTGCCCTGCAGCTGCATTCTTTTTCACAAAACCCCCTTATTTATAGTGGATGACTTGTAAATTCTATAGTTTTTTTGTTTTTTGGTCAATTGCTCTAATTTTTGGACTGTATAGAAATAAATGAATGATGAATCTGATGATGTAAATTTTGTTTGTGTACATGTTAGATGTGATAGGAAGAGAGGAATGGAAAGATTAAAAAAAAAAACCATAAAAAAATTAAAATAAATTAAAAAATTTTTTTTTTTAAATTTAAAAATTTGTTTAAAAATTAAAAAAAAAAAACCAACAAACGAAGAGTCCTTATCCCTTGCATCTCAATGAAAGTTATTTGACCAATACAAATCAAATGACGATCTTTTCGTTACACCCATCATCGGTAGCAAAGCAACAAACGCCCTCGTAAGCAGTGACATTCGGCTGTAACCCTAAACCTTTCCCATAAACCTAAACCTAACTCCTGAAATTAGACATACTAGCAATGACATTCTACTATCGTTTCCATCTCTGCCATCACCCATATTCTGAGAACCGATATCTGCGCTAATAAAGACAAAAATCTCGTCATCGCATCGGAGTCAGAATCCATTAAAATTTGAGCGAAAATGGCCACGTGTTCGATGCCGATTGATTTTGATTAAAAAAATTCACAGAAAATAAACGCGAATACACCCATCACTAAATAAAGATCGGAAACGGAAGCTAACTCTTTCGCAAATAACATTAAAACTTAACATCCGGGGCTGATATCACGTGTACACAATTCCTAATGCTAGAAACCGATGATATCCGAAAGGCGACTAAAGTCGCCTCCAGCTGTAGGAACATAGGGATCTGCTGGCTAATGAAGTCGACCGCAGCGTGCTAATTAAACAATATTTACTTAATTTTCTTCCAATAAAAGAGTTCTAATGCCTTTTCCGGTAGCCCTTGTGTTTGAAAATACTGGAATATTCACGTTTGTGTGAAGTACTGTTCGCTTTTTATCAAGTAAGGTACAGCTAATTACTGTAAACAAATTTCCTTTTGTGTGAGAATGGCCTCGTGTTCAAAAGGTCATACGCAAAGATTATCAGCTGAACATGCACCGCAGCTTATTCAGTCATGGATTGTAAATGACGGTGATGACTTTTTGTGTTTTCGAGCATTGTTAGTTCTGATGCAGAGGAATTTAGCGATAAATCGACAGTTTCTGAGGACGAAACAGCGTGTTCCTTGGATGGACTTAGTTGTAGAATGGAAAGGGGATTGTGGAAAGGGAAAGGTAAAGGCCCCATAAAAGAAAGAGAAGTTAGATATAGATCACAGCTTACACCCAGAATCACTGAATCTGGTAATATATAACACTTTATGTTACCATTATAAATAAATTATTTAATGCAAAATCAGTAACAGTTGTCATGTCTAAAAATATAGGCCTACATTTTTTGTGACCTTTTTCCTAAATGTGCCAACGAAATTTCAAATTGTGATAAAAACTGTATTTATAATCAGAAGCAACTGAAACTTTCCTACATTATGTGAAAATGAATGTACTTTAAAATGAAAGTGGTTTTAGAAGTTAATGTTTTCCTGAATGAATTACACATATTGATAATTACAAGTTATTATTTTAATTTTTCTGCACTCAGTACTGTATATGTTGCATGAGTGTTTAAAACCACAGAACAATTCAACTAAATGCTTGTCAAAGGGCTTTAATTTCTCAAAATTTTGAATAAATTATTTAATGTGAAATCAGTAACGGTTACCATGTCTTAAAATGCACTCCTTAAAGATAGCTCATAAAAACGTGGTTTTTGAGCATGTATACTAAGAGTTAACAAAGTAATTTTTATGTTACTGATACAGTATTATTACTACCAATATACCAACTCAGTATGCTTTGTTACTCATACAGTAATAAAGTTAACAAGTTACTTGTACGTTAACATAGTATGCACAGCATGCTTGTTACTGGTAATGTATTATTATTACAAATACATTTTTACCAAGAGCATGCAGGTATACTTATTACTGAAACAGTAATTAGAGTAAGCACTTAACAGATATTTTCAGACAGCATATTTGTTATGGATGTAGTAACATTATCACCAACATGGTAACACAGTGTGCATGCTATGCATGCAGTAACACAGCTTGTTCAAAACTTGATGCATTCACCAATGTCAACATTTCCGATCAATGCATGGTACATTATATTTTTATCAAATATATGTTTATATTAAGAGCCAGCAATGAGTTTATGGTTTAAAAAAAAATTTTGCCTCGATTTGGCAAGGCACGCCCAGTTCAACTAAGACACAGGGTCCATCAGTTATATTAGGGTACATGTTCAAATATAAAAGACCTTGTGGTCTTGTTAATATTTCAGTCGAGATGGGATTATCTAAGAGATGCTTATATATATATATATAAATATATATATATATATGTACACATACACGTGTGTGTATGTATATACTCCAAGCTTCAAGGCCTTACGATAGGACTGATGCCTGAGGTGAAGATTTTAATGTTGTGTTGGAATCGATTTCTCTTGATTTCCAATTATTTCCCTCTATCATTTAAAAAAAATTTCTGATTTGGATATCCCTGTCCATGTTGCTGCCAAGATATATATGTGGGTTCACAACTTGAACAGTGCTTCCCCATGTTCAATCTAGCTAGCATTTACTGCATTTATTCTCATAATATCTGTGTGTTTTTACAGCCAGTTGCTGTGGCTTCTCTTCTTTGATCCTTAGCCGCCGACCGTCAAAGCAGTCAGTGGCCATCACGCCTAGTGGCGTCTTGTAGGGCAACAACAAATTGATTCCACTTTGCTCAGTCGGCGTCCATCCTTCGTACAGTGCCCCAACTCTGGTTCATTCTTTGCATCTCAGCCTCCACAGTCCTCCGCCAGGTTGTTTTTGGTCGGCCTCTCTTTCGTTTTCCTTCAGAGGTCCAAAGCATAGCTGTTCTTGTGATGGCATCGGGGTCTCTTCTGAGGACATGGCCAACCCAGCTCCAGCGTCTGCCAGCTATGATGGTGTGCATGTCCTCTTGCTTGCTCCGAGTAAGCAGCTCTTGGTTGGTGATGGTATTCGGCCAAAAGATTCTGAGAATTTTTCTTAGGCATGTTGTGTGAAAAGAGGACAATTTTGACATTTCCTTCTCTGTAACTCTCCAGCATTCCGCACCATAGAGAAGCACAGAAAGCACACAGCTCTGATATAATCTTAATTTTGTGCTTGTGCTGTATTGAGAGGACTTCCAGATGTTGTTTAGGCTAAAAAAAGGCTGTTCTTGCCTTATTCATTCTGATGTTGATGTCTTTGCCTGCCCCGCCGTCTGGTGTTACTATGCATCCTAGGTATGTGAAGGTGTCTGTCTGTACCAGTTGCTGATTCCTTACTGATATGAGCTCAGGGTTGCTCACATTGAGCGTCATGACCTCTGACTTCTTTAAATTGATGTTCAAGCCGGTTAAGGTTATGGAACAGAAGATCTAGGCTTCCAGAAAAATCTAGGTCATCGAACTGTTTTATCCAAGTCCACCGATTCCATTTCTATTGGCTGATACTGTTTTCATAAATAACAGTAAGAAAAGAATGGCGACAAGAGGCATCCCTGCTGCACTCCAGTTCT
This sequence comes from Oreohelix idahoensis, assembly GCA_024509875.1. Taxonomy (NCBI): domain Eukaryota; kingdom Metazoa; phylum Mollusca; class Gastropoda; order Stylommatophora; family Oreohelicidae; genus Oreohelix; species Oreohelix idahoensis. Next base: position 209,706 of record JAMPIV010017860.1, read on the forward strand.
TATCTCAATGGTTTCTGTAAGCTGTCCATCATGAAGAATTCTATATTTCAGGTCTTCAGATGTTTTCCTTGTTAGTTCAATGAACTTGGGTGGAGAAGGGGGAATGGGTTAGGGACTCCATAATGCTTCATCAATTTCCAAAGTGATTTTCTGTCTAAACTGCTGAAGACCTTTTCATAGTTGTCATCTAATCATCTAAGGTCAATAAATTCATCTTTTATAAATTATCTTTTATTTTGATATCACTTATGTTCATAGTGTTCCTCTTTACCATTTCTCAGTACATAAATAATTATTCTATTATAATAGATCCCAGGAGTGTACACATCCCGACAGTACTTGTGTTTTGATGTTGCTCTATTTACTTAGCTTGCAAAGTTTATTGCCATCGTTTAACCCTTGCCCAAGTTTATTTTTATTTGTATATCTTCTTAGTTGTCATAAAGTGTTTTAGGAATTGTGAAATACGAGAAGTGCTCTCACTATAGGCCATGAACGACGAAGTAAATTTATACAAAATTAGAAATATTTAGGCTTTTAGATGATTCTTTTTATGAGTATCTGAATTTTTAAAAATGTTTTCCAGAAAGCCATAAAGCATTTTACATTGCTCTGAATTCTGCTGCAATTCTTGCTCCTTCAAATGCACAATACTTTAGACATGCCATGAGAATAGAAAATGTGGTAACAACTAGTAAGCAAAAGAGGAAGACAGATGTACCCAGACAAACTGATCACATGACATGGGGAGGAAGACAGATGTACCCAGACAAACTGATCACTTGACATGGGATGGAAGCAAAAAAGACAGAGCTAACTCATGACACAACAGACCATGGGAAAAGGACAGACACAATAAACCACCAACACCTGTCAACATGCCACTTTATAATGATCACGTGCAACTGAATTTTTGTGGTGAGGTTCATCAAGATACTATTTCCAAATAGCCAGTATCCACTCCTTACATATTTGAAAAGGAGAACGCATTGCAATTTAACTCTTTGACTCCATAATTATTTTTCACCCTGTGCCGTAATTATTTTTTGAAGAATTCTAAACGATGAAGTGAACTGTCTTTTAGTGTAAATTTTATGTTAATCTTTTCTGTGAACATGTACTTATTATATACCAAACTGTAGGGAAATAGAGAATTGTAATATATAATGTGTTTGGTAATATTAACACAAGTATGTTTGGTATACTTAAAACATTTTGCATGTAAAATTGAAAAAGACTAAAAAGTTAACTGTAGAATACGAGCTTACCAAAGACAAATTACTGTTGTAGACAATAAAACTTTCTTTTTAGTCTTCAAATATCAAGGTAATCCATTTACAAAGTTAAAAACATATTGCTTATGGCCACAGTCAGTACATTTAGTGTAATTCACACCAGTTTTTACTGTGGTCCCTAATAAGAAAAAAATAAATTATGTAATATTGCATTACGTAATTTTCAAACAAATAAAGAAGAATAACATCATATAAAAACTTTTAACATTTGTTTAATGTTTTAATAGTATCCTTAGCTTCATCTTCTACCTAGGACTAGTGATTAGATGTTACTGTAGGTCTAGTTTTGTTGCTTTTCGATCGGCCAGAATATGCCTATACCCACTCATCAACTAAATCTAATGTGCCTAGCTTTTCTGTACCGTTTCCGTATTTTGAAAACAAACTGTGACTACCAAACAATCATCATCAATGTCAGCAATATTTCTAAGTAGTTTGACACAATTATTCGCTAAGGAGACTTAGAAAATGTAAATATAAAGAGTGACGTATGTCTTTGGCAATAACAACGAAAAATGCAAACACGCGAATCGACACACAAATTGTGATAATAACATCAAAACACGCACACGTGCTGCTTAACTACACTCACATTAGTTGTTTAAATAGTAGTGGAAGTCATTCTACGAGTTTTAAAAAATGAACTGCATTAAACGGATGATTTTTGGGGTTTATTCGTGATAAACTAAAAACAACGCTCTGACCGTTGCGCGGGCACGGCGTGTTGCATTTTGCAACGCTGTGAGCGTTGGTCAGGAGTCAAAGAGTTAAAAAAAAAAAAAAAAAACTGACATACAAAAGTCAGTTTAAATTCATCAATATTTTAGTTGCAGCATCTTAGATGACAACCTCATGTAGTGCCCCAGGGGGGCCTCTGATGAAACAAACAAAACAGAATAGGACCACTATTCCCTCAAGCATGCTGTACAAGGCAACTAATATGAGGTTGTGCATGAGGCTGCCAACCTCATCGTGTAAAACAAATGGCTAACAGAAATCACCACTGCAAGAGTGTGTGGCCTGCAGGAGGACTAGCTACAGTGGTAGTTCCATGCTGCATAGGGAGCAAAACGGAAAATGATGATGACAATCTTAGATGACTGCTGCATGCCTAGCTTCATGCAAGAAGGTTCAGGATCATCAGGCAACAATTTGAGCCAAATCAAATTATTTCGCAACCAAACTTTGAAAGATTTTTCTAGACAATTTTCATTTAGTTTTTTTTCTTCTTTTTTTTTAAAATGCACTTAGTCACTCACATGAGCGTCCGATTGACAGAGTGGTTAGAGCACTGGTGTCTCGTGGCAAAGGTGCCGGGTTCGAATCACGGTACGGACACGCTCCAAGTCTATACATACTTCTTGGTCACTTAGAGAACCCCAGCTGTAAATGGGTACCTGACTCTGCTCTTGGAGTTAGGAAAGGAGAAGGCAGCGGGGAAGGAACTGGTAACCTCTACCTCTCAATGCTGGACCTAGTATGGTGAAGTCTCTAACACTTCACTCCCCTACAGCAGCATCTGCCATGCGACTACCTTTGCCTTTTTTTTTTTAGTCACTCACATATGCAACAATATATATACGTTTAGTAAGTGGGTTTGGATTAACAGTATGAGGTGTACAACACAACAAAAAAAACCTACGGTGTGATTCAGATTCACGTTTCTGAAAGCAAAATATTATTAAAAAGCAGGATGAGGTGTAATAATGATGTTTTAATGAGAGGACATCAAAAAAAAAAAAAAAAAAAAGCATCATGGAACGTACTGAGGACATATTAACACTGGTAATGGGAGAACATCAAAAAAGCATAATGACATGTAATGATGATATGTTCACACTGGTAATGAAATGCCAAGATGTAGCATGATTAATGTACAGGTATACCTTGCTTTACTGCGCTTCACAGATATTGCGCTTTTTTCAAATTATTCATGTTTATTTATTAAAATGTGCCTTCTTCTTTCGATAGATTTTGGCTCTCCACCAGCAAAAAGATTACGATTCGTTTGAAGGCTCAGATGATGAAGATTAGCATTTTTTTTAGCAATAAAGTATTATTAATTTTTACAATACACTATTTTTTAAAGATCTAGCGCTATTGCACACTTAAAAGACATAGTGTAAACATGATTTTAGGCTTTTATACTGGGAAGCCAAAAAACATGGGTATGACCCACTTTATTGCGATATTCGCTTTATTGCGGTGGTCTGAAACCGAACCTGCAATATCTCCGAGGTATACCTGTAATAAGAATATGTTTATGATGGATTGATAGACATTAAACAATGTATGATGGGATATAATGAGGACAAGTGTTGATTATAAAATTGGTAATGAGAATACATATGTAATCATAAAACAGATAAACTCTTCCTTTTTCCAAGAGTTAACATAAAATTACAGCTAAATCAGTCTTTACAACTTGTATCAGTGAGTGAGTAGTCAAATATTAATTGCAGAATAGAAGGACTTAAGGGATGTGACAAGACTACTAATGGAGAACTAGTGACAAGAACCTGACAACAAGTGCCAGTGAAACAAGAGATAAGAAGATGGATAGGACAGACACTGAAGAAACCTGCTGATAGTGTTACAAGGCAGTTCTTGTTCTGGTATCCCCATGGTGAAAAAAGCAGAGGTACACTGAAAAAACACGTGGAGAAAAGAACTGGAGACAGATATGAAAATGAAGAGGAAGACACGGGAAGACCTGGAGTTGATAGCATGGGACAGGTAGACTTGGCATATGTTTGTTGAGGGCCTATGCTTTGTGGGGAGCTGAAGGGTGGCGATGATTATGAAAACATTAATTACAGCATCTGCTCAACAAAAGAACACTAGAGAAAGAGAGGAACCAAAAGAATGTGGAGAGAAAAAACAAGATTTATATAAGTAAGAAAGAAAAATTATGAGACTGGAAATAGAATGGACAGATTTGGCAGTCCTGAGAGAATTTATAAAGGAAAAGCTCCATAAAGATACAAAAAAGGAAAAGCTGCACAAAGATACAAAAAAGGAAAAGCTGCACAAACATACAAAAAATGAAAAGCTCCATAAAGATTCAAAATGGAAAAGCTCCACAAAGATATTGTTGTTTTAGGGCTGCTGAGCTTCTTGATCTTTAGCAGCCAATATCAAGTTGAAGACTCCTTGGTATTATCTACACTGTAGGTCTAGGCTTTTCCTGTGGCTTTTCTGCCATTCTGAAATGTGTTGAGCTGAAGTCATGAGATCCAGTTTTTCTAGCTTGGCTTGCATTTAAAGGATCATCAAATCTGGTCCCAAGCTAGCAATAAGAAGTGTGTGGCATACTGTGCATTCCCCGCCATCCAAAGGGGCTCTCCAACTATGCAGAGCTAAAATACTGTACTCTGGTTCTGGGCTCTCCCAAGGAATTGTCACGTCCTGCACAGAGCCACTTCTCAGCTGCCCCTGCCTATCACTGGGTCCATAGTGAGATCCTTCTGCATGCAATCAACCAAGTCAAAGCCAAAGAATTACACCTGGGGCTCAAGTGACTTCTCCAAGCTTAGTGTGCAATGCTGGCTTCTCAACAAGTTTCACCACAGGGGGAATCCCTGGAAGTGTGTGGATGATTTCAAGAGTCAATGAGGATGTAATTAGCCTCACAGACATAGGTTTACTTCCACGTACATATACTGTAGCATTGTGCAAGATATAAAAATGGAAAAGCTCTACACAGATATAAAAATGGAACAGTTCCACAAAGATATAAAAAATGGAATAGCTCCACAAAGATACAAAAGAGGAAAAGCTCCACATAGATAACAAAATGGAAACAGAGTCTCATTAAAACATGGAACAAGGTCCACAAAAAAAAAAAAAAAAAAAAAAAAAAAAAAAAAATAAAAAAAAAAAAAAAAATAAAATGGAAAAAAATTACAAAGATATAAAATGGAAAACATAAAAAAAAAAAAAAAAAAACAATGTATAAGAAATTGGAAAATGGAACTACTTCAAAGATTTAATAAAATGGGCAAAGCTCACATAAGATACAAAAAGGTAAGGAAAGTACACAAAGACACATAAAAGGAATAAGCTACAATAATAGCTACAAGAAAAGAGAAATGCTCCACAAAGTATACAATAATAAGGAATTAGTAAGCCAACAGACTACACTAAAGGATATAGTTCCAACATAAGATTTCACTTTTAAGGAAAAGAATAAAAGCCCCTACATAAAAAAAAAAAAAAAAAGCTCAACAAAGATTCAAAGAAGGAAAAGCTCCACAAAGATACAAAAAAGAAAAAGCTCCACAAAGATATAAAAAAAAAGAAAAGCTCCACAAAACATATGAAGATGGAAAAGCTCCACAAAGATGTAACAATGGAAAAGTTCCACAAAGATACAAAAAAATAGGAAAAGCTCCACAAAGATACAAAAAAAGGAAAAAGCTCCCTCAAAGATAAATGTATGGAGAAAAGACTCAACAAAGAGTACAAAAGTATGTTTTGCTCGACAACAGATACTATTTAGGATATTCGTATTGATTCACTTAATATTGGAATGTGATGTTAAATGCTATTTCATGCTCTGCTTGGTCTGCGTGGTTTGGCGACAGTCAGGTTGCCTTTGTAATTACTTTCCCATCAAGTGCTTTGAGTTGCTATCATATGGGTGGACAATTGTGCGTTGGGACCCTGGTATTGTGACGTGGGTGTGTTGTGGATAAGGGGGTGCGTAGTGTATTTGGTAGGCTGTCACAGGTTTGGGTGGTTGTTCTGGAATTTTTGGGAGATGTTCGGTGAGTCATTGGATGGTTAAATTGTTGGGTATGGGGCGGGTACTTGGTAAGATTGTGGATGTGGGGGGGCGGTTTCGTGTGGTAGGGAGGGACGCAGGCGGGTTTTTTTTTGGTCGTTATCGTGAGTTTTATGACTTAATGTTGTAGGGGATGTTGTGATAATGCTGGTAGGGGTGTAGGACAATGGGGTGGGGGGGTTTTGTGGGGAGGATTTGTGGTGGTTGGTCTTTTTTTTTGGGTAGAAGCTTTCTGAATTGGGTTGTTTGGTACGGTGCTGTATGGGGATTGGGATCTAGGATTTTGCGTGGGAGTCTAGGGGATGGTTGATGTCATTTGGGAAGTGGGGTGGGGGAGGGGGTGGGAAGGGTGGGTTTGGACGCGGAGGGGTAGTGTAATGTGGAGGGAGAACACTTCTGGGGGGACTGGAGGGATCGTGAATATAGAATTTAATGTGGAGGTATCTGCACTGTCGGAAAATGGTTCATTCAAGGGACAGGTAATTGGGAAGGAGGGGGAAGAGTCTGCGGAGTTCGTGGGAGGGAGGGATAATGAGAGTCAGGGGAGGGGATATTTTAGTGTGTAAAATACCATCAAGAAGTGGGTTTTTTGATTTTATAGGCCTACGGGGGGCTTGGGTAGCGGTTTGTATGGGTCATTAAGTTTATATCTGAGAGGGTTCCCGGTGAAGGTTCTTTAATATGTTACTTCTCTATCTTCTATTACATTTTACTTACTGATTACTGATTGTCTCAGTAGTTTGAGCGCTGGTCTATGTGGCACATATGGTTATATTCAGGCGTACGATTTATCGGTACTAGCCTCTCTGCTAGTTAACTGAGGTGGGCTAACTGTGCCCGTACTCCGCGGAATGCCATCGCTAGGGAGAGCCCGTCCGACGGGCCATATAGGCATCCACCCAAGGGCATCGGCCAGGCTCGGTGGCCTTGGGAAAAGTGTTGTGATCCGTATATTATGTCGCCATATGGTCCATCTCATAATACTATAGATTTGTAGTATATCGAGAGGCAGCCGCGAGTCGATTTATTGCAAACAGCGGTAAAAGGGAGCCAGCCCGCGGCAACATATTAGTTTGAAAACACTACATGCGAAGAGTATTTGTACTACCCTAGTGAATGCCCGATGGTATAGATATAAGTTGTGACCTATTCACCATCTATTCCCTAAACTTGACTCCACAATGGGAATCTCTGTAACGGTGGATCCTTTTTTTTGATCAATCTCTGTCTATCCTGCTAGGTTTTGGGTAAATCATGGAGGAGTTTGGTTTGGATAAAAGTCAGACTAGGTTCGGGCTTAATTACCAGGGGATACAATCAAGAGAGGCTGGAGGGTAAGAGTGGGTGTGGGTCGTACGCAGTTAGCGGGTGCGCACAATTGGGTATGTCATGTTGGTGCAGGTGTGGGGTAAGTAAGCTGGTATGGCAATAGGTAAAAGTGAGGTTATGGTGTGGGCGGCAGGGGTACGGACATAGCGATTTGTCAGAGGTCTTTTTGGATGGGAGATGGATTGTGGAGTCTGCTTGAAGAAAATTTCAATCTTAAATAAATTGTAACCATCATTGACATTTTTCACTTTTGATACTCTACACAGCATGCGAAGGCCACCACTGCAGCTGGTACCCTGCAGGGAATTCCAACTACTACCTAAACTATATCATACACTTGTATGCTGTCGGTTTCAAGTAGGGGGGGGCTATTTGTGTTTTTCTTGTGGGGGGAGCACAAGCACATATCTAACTAGTCTACAAGGATGTGTGGCAGCCGTTTGGTTCGGTCATGCGTGTCCGGGTGCTGGAGTCCTGGACTATGGAAGTGGATGGAGGGGCATGGGAGAGTTAACCTTGGTTTTGTGATTGGGATAGATAGATTTATTACAGGTAGGGTTTTGGTGGTAGGAGGCGTTTTCGTAATAGTATGATGTGGTGTTTACCTCCTCAATTAAGTGGATCCCACGCGGTTTCTGTGGGGGAACTGTATAGTGGAGGGTACAGGTTAACAAAGGCTACCTGCCATTGTTTCCAGGATGGTGGGTTGATCATGGAGTGTCTTTTCAACATGGTTACGTTAGTGTTATGTGTGTGATATAAAACACATCATCATTCATCTGAATGTATCACTGAGTCAGAATTAATTGCATCTAAAGGACACTGTGTACACACATTACTCCCTCCCAATCCATGTTTATCTTTTTGAGGGGTGATGTCACTGTTAATTACACTATATGTGTCACGGATATGTTCATTGTTTCAGGTTCACAAGGACATTTCAATTTTTGCGGCATTAAATAGTGATTTTGGATCAACGGAACAGCGATCTTTCATTCCCGTGCCAATTTCCCGAAAAGCCCCAGAATTCAATTCTCTAAAATTACCCCTGCCCAAAACTTAACAAGGCCCCCCCCCCTCCCTTTAGGTGCGCACAATTGCAAATATGGTCGTATTTAAAAAAACCAGGATTTCATAAGTTTTAAAAGTTAATAACCCATTCCTTGCCGCATTCTAATACCGCTCCCATATGATGTTTCTGGCATCTCAAACTCCTTTGCTTAACTTTGCTCTCTCTTTAACGTCAGGATGTCTGGTATGTGCTTCCAACGCAATATTACCGCCTTTAATGGACTATGCTGACTATAATGGGACTGCGACAGGGAAGACCAACTAGCGTCATGTGGTTCCACTTATGACACATCACATGTATGTTAGGAATTGGTCTCGGTTGCATTTATCCTTGTTTATAATCCACATTTTTTTCACTGTGCACTTCGCCTTTTTGCATGGGTAAAGGGGCTGCGAATTGACGAGTACAACAGAAAACCTACATTACTGCACATACTCATGCCAGACCCTGCAAACTGTGTCGGCATCATGGCACCACAAACATACCGCCTCTGTCTGGGTTCCCTGTGCGCTTAGAGAACACTGGCTAAAAATGGGCGGAATGTTTGGTTATCGTGTAATTGAGGGAGTGGTTATAGTTTCCATTGCCATACACACACACCACAATCAAGTTAATGTCTTTGGGGTATAGCCCCATATAGTAGTTTTGACTATACATATGGAGGATTTCAATATGGACTCGGGCATACTTTTTACTATGTTACTCGATAATCATATGTGTACCATAGCTTGAATCTGGTTTTTGCATCTGGCCAGGTTCTTTAAAAACTTTAGTTCACACATGCCCCACAGGGTTGTGCGTTTTTTACGGTCTTACTCATAACACATGACTTTTTAAACAGACATTTTTTTGTTGTGGGCTCCTCCTGTTGAAGACAATATACCCTATATGTACTGTGGTTTTTCCTTGCACGATTCTTGTAGTAATATTTCTCTAGGGTTTTTTCAGATGTTCATTTAGATTGTTGAACCTTTATTCACTATGTTTACCATTTTTGTATTTTGGCAATGGCGTTTAAGTTTATTTGTCAACAAACTTTTTAGCACTAGGAATCACCCGGTTTTTGTCAGAATCCGTGGAGTAGATCGATTGCGTAAAGCTTTACAGTTCCAGAGTGCATTTGTGTAATTTTTTCGTTAGGAGGGTTGTCCTTGCGTGTGCGAGTCTTCTTTTGGTTGTGTTTTCATGGTTGTCTGATTGTCATCAAGTTAATGGGTCGTATCTGTATATGGTTCGTTGTCATAGGTAATTGTAGTACCTATACAACCATTTATTGGTTTATGCTTATTGTCTGTGTTTTTATTTGTAGCGTTTAGTTTTTTAATTATTGTCTATATTTATGTTCATTGGGGGGGGCCCTATAGAATTCATTTGGGTTCGCGGTGATGCTGTTAAGTATTGAAGGATTCTGTGATTTGCACTATTGATATTGGACCACTGCTATTGATTCTGTATTGTGCGCGAAGAGTATACTGGTAAAATTAGTGAATATTCTTTTTAATTGAAAATCTTTAATAAATGTGCTATAGGTTTTTTATTAAATTTAAATGTATATCTTAGTCTCATTTAAAATTAAGTAATGTAATATAATGGCGCATTACTATTATTATTTTATAGGGGGTAAAAAAAAAAAAAAACTCTTGTTTTAGATCGTATTGGTTTTATGTTATAGCGGTATAATTAGTGTGGTATGGTACTAGCTTGGGGACGGGGGATCTAGAATGCTTACAAGGGTAAGGCATACTGGGAATTTAGTCGAAGGGATTCTGGATGGATTAAGAGACTGGAGAGAACAATGGTGAAGGGGGTGTTTAGAGCGGTAATGCTGGGTTTATTGAGTGTATGAGGAAGATGTAATGATTAAGTAATTTAGGTAGGATGTATTTGAATTTGTTTTGGGTGTGGAAATATTTTGTAATCAAAAAAGGGTATAAGTATTATATTGGGGTAGGGTATAGAGATTACTGTTATACAGTGTACTATAGAGTGTTGTAGTGAGGTTTGATTGGGCATCTAGGCGTAAGCGATTAGAGGGTCTTTGTTGGATGAGTTAGAAGCAGGATTGTTAAAGTGTTAGCAGGTCCTCAAGTATTTGGGTTAATGCGGTAAGTCTAGATATTGATATGGGTTGCTATTAAGTTGATTTGTTCTCACATTTGGTTTGATACGGTTACTTTGGCATGGGTCAATGTGTTGATGCGTGTTATATGTAGAGGGGGGGTTGGTGTGAGACGGCGTGGGATAGGTGGTCGGGCTTGTCGGGCCGTTGACTTAGCGAGGATTTGTCGTAGTGGGTGGGATGATGGTAGGACTAGTGGGTGAGGGATTGAGGCGGTTTTTATGTTGGGTTTGGGGGCATCTGCGGGAGGGGTGCGGGTACTAATTAACTGTTATGGGAAGTGCGGGTGGGGTTGGGTACGTAATGGCTTGGGGGCAGTTGGGATCAAGGGTTGATCTATAGATGGGTGCACGGAGACTGGAATACGATTTCAGGATCATTGCATGGTGCGATGGGGGCGGAAGTGGTTTCCAGTATCTCTATTGCTCGCTTGCTTTCTCAGTTTTCTTAGAGAAGAGGAATGAAACAAACCATCTGGTCCACGTTTTCGTGACCTTGCGTAGCGGTAGGAGCAGTAATGCACGGAGGGTGAGGACTTGCTTTTCGGCTGACAATTGGGGACCCGGAGGGTTGATCTGGGTGTACATAGGTACACGGTGGTTTATTGTTTGGGCTCGGGTATCGAAAAGTTAGGTGTATGTTAGCTTGGGCTTTGTTGAGTGGGGAACTATAGGTTGAACATACTTGCTATAGTTAATTTATAAGTCGGGGGCAATGGAAGGAGGGCGAACACATAAAGAGTCGGGAATTTGGAGTGAGGAGATGGGTTTAGGATGTAATAAACTGGCTGGAGGAGAAAATTGGGTGTATTCGCGAAGACCCAGAGGAATGGCACTATGCAGGTGGGAAGGACGAGAGATTTTTTAGTTTAGGGGGTTGTGCTAGTGGTAGCGGGAACCTTCTGAAAATGGCATCGTTTCGGATGGGTGTAGAAGAGATGGTATCTTGGGTCGTGTTACTGGGGGTGGCTAGTGAGTGGCGGGGTAAGAGGGGGGGGATAGGTTCAATATATGTTAGTCAGGTTCATGTTTAGGTGATTGGAATTATGTCGATTGGGCGGATGATTTTTGTGTGATTTGTGGGACGTGAAGGTAAATATTGGATTAGGTATTGTGGTTTACTTTCGGTAGGGGGCAGATTGGCGTGGAGTGTTGGAAAATCCTTGAAAGTGCAGGGCACGAAGGGACAGTGGCGGGGTGGTGTTTTTAGTGTGTTGAAGAGGGGAGATTTAGATAGGGATGAGTATCAGGGGTTGGGATTTTTTGGGCTACTGTTAGTCGCGCCATTTTGGTCAAGTGGTTGTTTGGGGCTTGCCATTGGAGACCTGGGGTAATTAGCAGGGGGTTTTCTCTTGTGTAAAGGATGTGAGGGGAAGAACATGTGGTTATTTAATTTCTTTATGATGGTGAAGGATTGAGTCAGTTGACTTGGGGGTGAAGGTATGTGAGTGGATGTGAACCTAATGATTTTAGCGGTGGTTAAGTAGGGAGGATGGCAAAGGATGGGCAGAAGGGTGGAATGCGGCGGACTTTAGATCATGGTGGATTGCTTTGTGACGTCGACGGGGGTGCGGGGGTTGTACATTATAAATAGTTCAGGAGTGGTGGGCATTGTATTTTGGTTTTGTGTATGACTATTTGACGTATTTCTCATGATACATATTCTCTTGTATGCATGGAAGTTGGCTACAATAAGTTGTGTTGGGGATTGGGTGGTTGGGGGACCAAAACTAGGCAACAGGGTACTTTTTGTGGGTGGGGCGGATCACCTACTCCCCGTGTTCTCTTCTTGACGATGGGGTGCTAGTCTGTTCTGTCAGGTTACATTGTATGGATTTCAGTACGGTGTGTTTTATGGTGGGGCGGTAATGGGGCCCCTTATAAGCATTATACCATGTTTTTTAAAACATAACCTTGTATTGGAGTACCCTAGTGTTTTTTGTCACTGTTTATTTGAAAAAAATAATCAAAGGGGGGAAAATGCCTGCATGCCCTTACTCGCGTGGCCGGTGGCATTAATTTTAAATCGCGCAACCAATGCGAAGTCAGCGCCCACAGAAGGTAGCATTTGGCATGCGTTCCTCCCGTACATTCTCTCTATCTCTCTTCTAAGCCCGTCTTGTTCTTTTCGTTTACGTTTGTGTAGTGCATAAAATGACTAAGTTTAATGGAATATTAAATTCTAGGTCATTACGCAGTGTGTCTATCTCAAGGTTTTCTAAATAGGAATCACTCCACCAGGTACGTTTTATTTTTCGAAACGCGGGTGCGTTGTATTTGAACAGAAGGCTTTATAGGCAACCTTTAGAGTCAAACGGTGAAAGCCGGTACAATTTTGCAGACGAAGTAAGATTAAAGGGGATTTCTCGGGTTGATAACTAGTTATGGGACGTTCCTATAAACTCAGGACGTACGCGTTTGTACCCCGAGTATGGAGACGCATGTCTTTTAACTGGATTCTTCTTTCCTTGTATTGAATTAATTCGTTAGGCATTTTAACATTTACTTTCTAATTTAAGGATATGTGGATTTAGAATGTTTCACCGACAAATTACTCGCCCACTTTAAAACAAGACGTTATATGTCAGTCTCTATAATTCTTATATACACATAGAGAAATTTATTATTATTCCTGGGGGCTTACGGTGATTTTCATCACAAGCGGATCGGGCGGCTTTAGAAAATCCGCCTCCCTGGTTAGTTTTTCCAGAAATATACTCTATGCTTGAATTGGATATGGCTTGCAAAGGTAAGGAACAATCTGACCCGTAAAACCTCACCGAACGTCGTTTTTTCATGCCCTAGCCTGCGCCTAGAAAACGACAAGGGACGTTTGGGGTCTGTTTGCAACGTAGATGCCTTCCCATATAGATAAATATTGAATTTCTTTATTGCGCATATTACTGCAAGACATTCTTTTTCGCTAGTTGAGTAGTTGATTTCAGCTTTATTCAACTTTCTGCTAGCATATGCCACTGGGCTTAATTCCCCATCCAATGCATCTGATTTCTGTAACAGGGTTGCGCCCAAACCCGGATATTACTTGCATCCGTCCTTACTATGAATTCTTGACTTAAGTCAGGTGAATTTTCAAATTTAGGTTTGCTTGTGAGCTTTTTCATTCAAATTCCGTGGTATGCCAAATTCACTTGTGCTGTCCATGTAATTTCGATCTGGATTTCCTTTGTGTGTCATATCAGTTAACGGTGTTGCACATTATGGGATATTAAAGTTTTTGATATTACTTTTGGTTAGACAACACACATTATCTGACATAATGTACAACAAAGGATCTCATACGTCTTTTTCATTGGTTTGTGGGCCTCGGGGCTTTCTTTAGGTTTCTCTAATATTCTTGGGGTCAGGGGTTGGGGGTGTTTCCCTGATGGGTCACTGTGAGTCCTAAGAATTACTAATTCGGTTTACATCCCACAACGAAAACATTTGGTTGGTCGGGCTGTTAAATTCGCCGGGCTTCTGGAGCAGTGAGTCGGATTAAAACAGCCATGTTCAGAGAGTCAATGTGTGTATAAGGATTCATCCATTGAAATGTGAGGCTGTTGACTATCAAGGATCCAAATGTTTTATCATGGGTCTTGAAATTTGTGATTATGCATGGATTAGTTTCCTCTGGGGTCCAACTAAGCTAGTCTTGGTCTAATCATTCTAGAGATTGATAGTACTTTACTCAGGCGCTTGAGATAATATTTAGCATTTAATGGCAAACAAATTTGGCAATCACCTGTTATGATGCTCATATGTTCCTTCTCGAGGTATTATTAAAGCTATGTCAGATGGGGTCTAACCTCACTGGCTTTACTGATGAATCTGAATAGTTATCCTTTACAACAAATTCCACCTTTTAGAGAAGGAATAATGTTTATACAGGCTTGTGGGGTTTCAGCCTGGACTATCCTAACAACTGAATTTGTATGCCCGGCAATACGTTCCACCTAAGTCCTTCTGAACTGTACGGGATTAGCATTTCAGTCTCTCTGTAATCGCTATACTGAGTTCTATGTTTTCCATGAGGGTTTTCATTATTAAGAGTACCGACACTGGAACTATACGAAGATTCAGCTGTAGGTCACAGTCGGAAATTAATTCCCCTCCTAATCCTTACAACAAATTATGTCCTATCTCTGCCTTCAAAGGCGTTTTCTCCTTTGCATATTATGGGAATCATTTATAAGTGGCTTTCAACATACAGGTGTCGGGGTCACTATCAGATGAAACTTTCATATAGTGATATTCCAATAAGTTTGTATGCCCCGGTCAGGGTTCCGTTATACCCAACTGTCCTCTGTTCAAGATTCATCTGAGAACCTGCATATTTGCACTCTAATCTCGCTTCTGATTCTTTCGTTATGACGATGTGTACTGATTTTCACCTGTTGCCGCTGTCTCACAGGGATTGTAATTGATATTCAAAATGATGAATGTGGTTCGTATTTTTTCATCCTCCATTGGTGAATGAAACATAGGTCATTATTGTTGAACAAGTGGTGTCTCTCGCTCCTGATGAATTTTCTCTTTCCAAATATTTCTTCAGGAGATTCTCACGATGTGATCTAGATTTTTTTTCTTTGCCCCTTCTATCTATAGCTTATAATAATTTGTTCTGAGACCTCACGACCCATTCTCTATTGGACATTGTATTTAGGACACCATTTGGCGTAAAACCGGGTCGAGAAGAAGCCATCCTCTTCCTTCTGAAGTTTGTGTTTAAATGTGTATGATTTTCCTTGCTGTACCAGGGCTGTAATGGATATTTCCTGACCTGTTTTTTTCATTTGGCAATGTTTACAGTTTTTTGATGAACAGGGGGTATTCAAGATTGCTGTGAGGTGTAATATTTCCTCGGCCGTTCATCGACTTTGTGTGTGATCACGGGTTAGCCAATCTGTACCTTTAGCTTTCTTGGCCTATTTTTCCATGCACTGGTAGGGTCTCTTCCACTAGAGCACTGTAGTTTGATAAATTTTTCTTCCCAGGAATCATCCATGCACAAAACGACCCACCGCTAGTTAACCCAATTTTTTCTGCCTTGGTAGGGCTCTCCCCCACTTAAAATTCCTTGTGACGAGATTTTTCCTTCTCTACATCTTCTTCCTTCCAGTTTTACATAAGTCCGATTGAGGGATTTTCGGCTTATCCTGGGGTAAGGACACATCTCTTTTTTGCACTCTCTGCATCGTGGCCATTTGTAAAACATCCAATCGAAGATTGTCCGTGAAAAGGGGCTTTCCCATTCACACTTGGTCAACACTTTATTAAATTTATTTTTCTTTTCAAGTGTCAGGCCTAACGTTTGCCCCGTGGCGTATAGAAGGTCCTGATCACTTATTCCACTTGTGGGTGTTCCCTCATGTAATATGCCACATCTCTCTACAAAATTTTCAATGTCCCACCTTGCCTTGGGCCAATAATAATTCTGAGCTACCTTTTGAATGATGGTACCTATTTTCTCATGGTCCCCATCTTGTTTCACATGTAAGCTCCTTATTAAGTCTGTCCTATACCTTTTTGGAAGTACCAGCTGTCCCTGACCTTTGGATCTAGTTCCAGTCTTCCGGTATATCAGGTGGTTCTTCATATAGAAGTCTCCTTTTCTTGTAGGTGTGTGACACTTTGACAATTTTCTAAAACAAGGCTTGAGGGTCTTATCCCCAGCCTGTGCCTTCCTCATCTCTTCTGGAGTGGTATTTATCATAATATCCTCCTCCTGTCTAGAGGTCGACCTGACCTGAAGGGTGGCCATTACTATAGGATTCCTTCTGCAACGGTCAGTGTCATGATTGTTCATCCTACAATTTTTACACCACCTCCTTCCTTGGTTGAAAGATTTTCTTTCATCAAATTTCCTTTCATCGAATTGTGGGGTTTTATTTTTATTGTCGTACCGTGGCCTATCAAACTGGTGCTTACCTTTGTTCTGATCTCTAGGATCAAATTTATTAAAGTTTTGTGGTGCCTTAAAATTGTCTACCTGTTTCTTTTTATTACTTGTTACCTCTGCTTGAGCTGCCTGATACCTTTCAGCGACATTTAGTAGCTCACCCAGTCTCTCTGCACCTTGTTCCATGAGAAACTTTCTCAGGTCTGGAGCCATGGACTCTCTTAGTTGTTCTGTAAGGATCATTTCCCTAAGATCTTGGGTTTTCCCCAGAGAAGTCCATTTCTCCAAGTATGTCTCTAACCGTGCAGAGAACTGGTGATATGTCTCACCTGACAGTAGTTTAGCATTCCTAAATTTTTTTCTATAAAATTCTCCATTCTTTTCATATCTTAACAAAAGAGCCTGCTTTAGCATGTCATAATTTTCTTGATCATCTCTGCTCATTTTGGCGAAAACATCATAAGCCGTACCACGAAGCCCTTGAGATAACTTTAAGCTCCACCTTTCTCTCTCTAACCCATACGTGGTAGCTAATAGTTCATATCTATTTAGATAGCTCTCGGTATCATCTTCTTTCTCAACAAAATGATCTAAATGAAAGTTCATAGCTGAGGTTGAGGCTCCCTGACTAGCAGAGGCATCAGAGACAAAGGGACTGGCACCATTTTCAGGAGCATGGCTTTGAAACTCAAACTCCCTTAGTCGTAACTCATGTTCCCTTTGTAATCTCTTCTCCTCCTTTTCTGCTTCTCTTTCCACAGCCTGTCTCCTTTCTTCTCTTTCTGTAGCCTGTCTCCTTTCTTCTCTTTCTGTAGCCTGTCTCCTTTCCTCTGCTTCCCTTTCTGCCTTTTTTTTCTTCTAATTGGAACCTTTTAATCTCCCTATCTGCCTCCAATGTCTTAGCCTCTTTGTCAGCCTCAATCTGCAACCTCTTAATTTCTTTTTCAGCCTCTAACTTTCTTTCAGCCTCTTTTTCTAATCTTTCCGATTCTAATTTTCTTTCTGCTTCAAATTTATATCTTGCCCGTCCATTCCTAACTCTTTAGCAGCCTGCATAGCAGCAGATCAAAATTTTGCCAGGTCGGCCATTTTCTAACAGGCAAATTTATACAATGTCTAACTTAAACAAGTCAATCTATAACTAATTATCTAAGGACAACCACAAGCACTGAGAGCTCAACCTTATTTATTTTCCACCCCAGGATACCTTTTAATTTTTTATTATTCCCAGAAGTGAATTACCCCCCAATATATATAATAGGAGAAGATTCAAAATCCCGGACAGGACCTCAATATATGTGGTAAAGTGGGATGATATAAATATTTATAGGGGACTTAGTGTACTGACTGAGATCAGCTGTGAAGGTATCTGTATCTAATAAGTGTGGTGTGTTACAGATGACCTTACTGTGCTACCACATTTAGACCTCAGTCAGACTTATTCTGGAATATTGTGATGACTACGTTGAATGTCTAGGGTTATGATAGTGATGAAGTGTATGTTTACAACAACCAACAGACAGATAAACAATTTAATTTAATCCACAATACTTTACAACACTGTGACACTCACATACATAGAACACTCTATAAGACTATTGTTACGTACATTTATTACCTAAGGGGGTAGTCTTCGGTCCTGCCAAATGTACGCACCAGTCTCAATATAGTTATATTATTTGTGCGGTCGAATGATTCGCGCACTGACGTGCACAAAGCAGTGCGAGTTGCTTTGGGACGCACGGGTAACCTAGTTGAGGAGTTTCGGAAGTCATGATTTGGAGGGGCAACATGGACCTTGTTTATGTCCGTGATTGATATATATTATTATTGTATTCATGGCACGTTTATGGAAGCCATTTATTCTAGTGATCTGTATTGGTCTTCAGGTCGAAACCAATAGCAGTAATGTCACGTAAGTTATCGCCCCACTTCTTATTGTATGCTGTATTGAAGGCCGCTCTTATACTAGTCTAGCGGGAATATGTTATTCCTAGAATGGACCTACAGAGTCGTTAGCCTTTAGGATTCGTATCGTAGAAGAAGGATTCCTACGAGTGGGAAAGAAGTTAATTTGATTGCAGTATTCATGTGTGTAAACGCCTTTATTGTAATGCCAAAGTCGTGGCATGGATACCGAGAGGTTAGCCAACATAAAAATACTAACCTAGATGTATCTCTATGTATGTACCCTTAATATGATGTTGAACAGACGGAATGAGAATTGAAGTCTTGGATCAAGACAGTTTTATTGCATGAATGCAGGATTCAGTGGGTTTGAGATTTGTGTACCCAATTGGATGTCCTTCGTAAAGGTCAACGGACATTCCCTTGCTGTTAAAACCTAGTATGAATATTATTGGATTCTTATTACTTACGTGAGAGAGGATTTTAGATATGAATGACCAGAGATGTATCGTTTTATCGGAACTGTCACTACTATGTATAAATTGTTCATCGTACCTGTCAAGGAACATTGTACCGTCTTGTCAAACGTCTTCGTACCACGTAATAAATTATAATAACTTTACCGACGAGTTGAGTATGATCATGTTGGCCTGATTTGCCTTCCACTCGTTGAAGTTCTGTTGGATAGCTCTTCATCTAATTTTCATTCTACATTCGCGTCAAGATGCTAGTACATTGGTACATCTGCTACTAGCTATCATATTACCCGAAAAGAGCGCTCAACAGTAAATGGTATGCCAGTGTGGTCTGGAAATCAATAATTTCAAAGGAAACGTACCCTATACAAGTATCGGTTGAATGGAAGATCTGAACTTTCAAGGCGACAACATCTTGGAATCTACTGTGTTGGTGAATCACAATCAACTTACGGACAGGGTCAAGGTCATCAATCAACATCCACGTCAGGTTGTACAGTGACTGACTACCTTGGAATCACCTCTTCGTCAGTATTGCGTGCGAGCTGTGGTCTAATACTCAGAACGAAGTATTTTATCATAAACGTACATCCACGGAGACGAGGCACATTGATTTTTTACCTGCACGCGAGATGAGTATAACGTGTTTTCGTTGTACACTTTATTACGTTTAGTTGTGCCTCATGTAGTTATGTCCACTTTTATATTTTTCATGTTACATGTTATATGTGTTGTATTCTTCGTGGGAGGTAGGGAGGTTGATCTGACGAACGAGATCCATCTCGAAGCCAATTCGGGCTCTTCGTCAGACGTTCTGTAGGGCTCATTTTGTAAGTTTCAATTGAGCGATAATTCCGGTACAAGGCTAGAAACCTTGCCGAAGTTCCGATCGCTAGTTGTCCCTTATAACAGTATCTGTTTAGCTGTTTCGTCACGTTTTTAATTGTTGTTTTCGTAGTTATTTTACTCGTATTTAGTTTTATGATGAATTTTGTTTGTATTATGCGTCCGTCTAATCTTCCTGTCGTTCAGTTTTTTACAAAGCATATGTTTTTACACTGTGGTGTCAATTGTCTTGTGCATTATTGGATCGTAGATGTCATCGTAATTTTTTACGACATTCTATTTTAGTTCCACATTTTTATTTTATTTGATTTCTACGACTGTAGTCATTTGTCTTGATTATCGTGTCGTGTCGGTATTGTGCTATTGTCTGTCACGTTATTGCTTTCACACCATTACATGTTATAAATTACATTATTAATTATTAACATTATTGCCTATTAAATAACTTGATTTTACCGTTCTAGGACATGAACGAAGACCACTAGTTGTAGTAACACTTTTAAGTAGTATTATTACAAAATAATATTGAATAATGTCTACCTTAGACTATTTTATTAAGCAAGCTAAGGCGCTTAATATACCTCCGGAAGAGATTAGATCATTTGCTATGACAGAATATAAAGAATCTCAAAGGTTGGAATCTCAAAGATTGGATGCTGAAAAGTTACGTTTGGAAAATTTGAAATCTGAGTCTGAGGAGAATGAGAAAAAAAATGAGACTAGCCGCTGAATTAGAAGAGAAACGATTTCAGCGAGAGGCAGAACAGAAACAAAAGGAGGCTGAAGAAAGACTTAAAATTGAAATGGAAGTTAAACAAAAGGAAATGCAAAATAAACAAAAGGAAATGGAAGAAAGAAGATTAATAGCTGAACAAAATACATTACGACTTCAGCTTGAGATGGAAGAGAATGATAGAAAACGACAGCATGAACTGAAATTAGCAGAGTCAGAATATGAGAGACTTAGGTTAACTCAGGAAGCTAATTCTCAGAGAACTTTTGAAAGCCAAACTTCATCCAGACATGACCATTTTAAGGAAATTCACCTTAAATTACCAAAATTTAATCCCCCGTCTGATGACGTGATATTCTTCCTAGATAGGTTTGAGGCCACTTGTGTGTCTTATAACGTGGATAAAACACTGTATTGCACATATTTATCCAGGTTACTTACTGGGAATGCTTTAGCAGTTTATCATACTACCAGTATTAATGAGAAGAATGATTATAATGCTCTTAGAGCCGCACTTCTGAAGAAATTTCAAATGTCAGAAGATGAATACCGATTAAGATTTCGTACATTGCTACCGCAATCAAGCAGAAATTTCAGTGATTTTCTGTCACAAATACGACTCACCCTCGAAAGATGGATCGAATTATCCAAAATTGAAAAGTCGTATGAAGGTCTCTTCGATTTACTGATGCGCGATAAGGTACTATCGTCTGTAAATCCTACATTTCTCGCATTTTTACACGAACGGAAACCTTTATCAATGAAAGACTTAGAAGAACATGCAAAAAATTTTTGCACTGCTCACCCAACCATGGATCTGAGTAATGCACAGATTAAGAGTGAATTGCCTGTTGCTTTTGCAGCACAACAAAACAATTTTTCACGCAATCGTTCCTTTAGTACTGACAGGTATGTCAATAAGGGAAATAATTACAATTTTAACAATGATAACTTTTACAAAGGGAAGCAATTTCAACAATCTGCTCCATTTAATGTTTCTTGAAACCAAGCTCACAGATCGCGAGATTTTGGTAACAATAATTTTAAAAATAATCAAGGACATTATAATAAACAAAACTGGAGATCAAAATCTCAGGGTTCACAAAACAGACAATTTTTTGGAAATAAACCATTTAACCAACATCATAACGATCATTCTACAAATTATCGGACTCATCCAAATTTTAACTCAGGCAGAAACTACAATTGTGGCAATTTTAATGACAATAATCAAAATCGATCGCGTCGTAGAGATAGATCGTCGAGAAATACGGGTAGACATTCTAATGTCGCTTTAATTGATACACAGGCTAACATTGAACAGGGTAAAGTAGCTGAAACTCACAATGCTATGTCTTGTTCTCTTGATTGTACCCAGGTGAAAGACTGTCCAGAATGCTCGACTCTTTTCCAGCCTAAGGCGATCACGACGCTGCGTTGCGGACATACCTTGCCTAGTCTACCTGCAGTCTGTACGGCCACTGCTGCGTCAGTACACCAGGGACAGGGCTCTCTTATGTTTAACAAGGGATTTGTCAATAACATTTCATGCTCTATCCTATTTGACTCAGGTTGTAGCACTGTGGGCGTCCGGACTTCGCTGATCAACCCAAGTTGTGCCACGGGCAGGGTTGTCAAGTGTGTGACTTTCGGTGGCACCATTGAAACATTTCCCACCGCTATTATTGACCTTAATACTCCATTTTTTTCAGGAAAGATCCAGGCATGTCTCCTTCCGAATCCAATTTGTGACGTAATACTGGGTCGCATACATGGTATTAAAGAGTGTACACCACAGCAAATTGCTGAATGGGAAGAGCGACATATTCAAACTGCAAATGCAGTAGTGACTAGAGCGCAAGCTACTAATATGTCGCATGATACACCTATTAAACCTACAGTTCATACTACTTGTGATGATGATGCTCCTATTTCACGGGAGTTGTTTGCAACATTGCAAAAGAATGATGATTCATTAAAAAAATTTTTTCATTATGTGAACAAAAAGAATACCAGCAACAAACTTGCAAAATCTAGACATGACTTTATACTTAAAAATGGGATTTTGGTTAGAGTAATACGGGAAAAGGATTCATCCTTATGTTATCAGATCTTAGTCCCATCCTCTATGAGATCTCGTATATTACGACATGCGCATGACTCGCAATGTGCGGGCCATATGGGTTTTTCGCGTACCAAATCCAGAGTGCTTTCGGCATTCTACTGGCCAGGCGTCCATAGGGACATCACTCTCTACTGTCGGTCTTGTTTGATATGTCAGGAAGTTAAGGTACGGGGTCCATTTCATGCGGCTCCTATTCAAGCTGCGGACATCCCGATTAGACCATTTGATAAAATGGCTATAGACATTATTGGTCCGATGCTTCCATCTGCTAGAGGGCATACGCATATTCTTACGTGCATTGATATGTGCACTCGTTGGCCTGAGGCCATCCCTCTCAAGAACACTTCATCTGCCAGTGTAGCAGAGGCATTGATGTTAATCTTCTCACGCATTGGTTTTCCACGGAAAATCTTGTCGGATCATGGGGTTCAGTTCATTTCTGAATCCATGTCTCAAGTTATGAAGACATTAGGTATAGACAGATCTCTTAGTTCTATTTATCATCCGATGTCAAATGGGTTAATTGAGCGTCTCAATAGGACACTCAAGCAGTTGTTGGGTAAGATGACCCAAGACCATCCCCAAGACTGGGATCGGGTCATACCCGCGGCTCTGTTTGCGTATCGCGAAGTACAAAATCAAGCCACGGGGTTTTCTCCATTCCAGCTAGTTTTTGGCATGCAACCACGCGGTCCGATGTCGTTAATACACGACTTATTGGTTGACGAGAATATTGAAGAGGAAACTCAATCCTCTTATGAGTATGTGATCTCTCTGAGAAAGAGAATCATAGATGCTTGTAGACTAGCTACTGCATCATCCGAACAAGCCAAAGAAAAAGCTCGTCTATTTGCAAACAAGTATAGACGTCTTCGCCAGCTCATACCTGGTGATGAAGCTTTTGTCTTACTACCTGCGCATAACAATCGTCTTTTAATTACCTGGAGAGGTCCTTTCAGGATCATCTCAAGAATATCCGATGTCGACTACATCGTTGATGTTAATGGTAAACATAAAACCTTCCACATTAACATGTTGAAGGAGTATTACTCACGTCCTGATTATCTACAGTCAGTGTTCCAGGCAACTGACGATCCTACACCTCCTATTCAACACTATTCTAGTTTGTCAGTCATCCAAGAAGAAGAATCTTCTTTCGATGATGTACAACTACCAATACCAGTTGTACCACTCCATTCCACTGAGAAATGGAATGATGTTACAATCTCATCTACTCTTTCGGCTGATCAACGTCAGCAAGTCTCTAATATTCTACACTCGTATGAGGATGTCCTCACTGACATCCCAGGTCATACGTCAGTCATCCAACATGACATTATTCTGACTGACGATACGCCTATTCGAGTTCGCCCATATCCTATCCCTTTACACTTTCGTGATAAGGTTGATAAGGAATTGGATGAGATGCTTCAATTAAATATAATTGAACCATCTTCATCACCATATTCTTCTTCTATGGTAATCATTAGGAAGAAGGACAACAATATACGTCTTTGCGTAGATTACAGGAAATTAAACAAAGTTACAAAATTCGATGCGGAACCGTTACCTCTTTTAGACGACTTATTGGAGAAATTATCTCATGCCACATTCTTTTCAAAATTTGACCTTTCAAAGGGCTATTGGCAAGTGCCACTAACTCCTAAAGCAAAGCCATTCACCGCTTTCTCGACGCCACGGGGTCTTTTTCAATGGAATTTTATGCCATTCGGACTAATGAATGCGCCAGCTACTTTTGTACGCATGATGCGCCGCATATTGTCTCATCGTCCCGATGTCATTACTTATATAGATGACATCTGTCTTTTCAGTGACTCTTGGGATGAACATATTCATGGATTAAAAGCTTTACTGTCTACCTTACGAGATTATAACTTAACAGCGAAACCTTCAAAGGCTTTTGTCGGTTTTCATGATATCTCATTTCTGGGTCACCGCATAGGTCATGGTTTCATGTATACAGAAGACAGTAACGTCTCTAAAATTTTAAACATCTCAGCACCTAAGACAAAAAAAACAAGTTAGGTCTATTTTAGGACTAATACAGTTCTATTCAAAATTCATCCCTCATTTGTCTACTATAACTGCACCTTTTTCGTCTCTACTGAAAAAAGGCACATCTAATGTAATAAAGTGGTCGCAGGATCACCAAACGGCGTTAGACTATATAAAACGATTTTTTTCAAAAGAACCTTTTTTGAGGTTGCCTAACAAAAATCTCACTTTCATTCTTCGCAGTGATGCATCTTCCTACGCTATTGCTGCAGTTTTGATGCAGGAATATAACGGCACCTTATTTCCGGTGATGTACGTGTCCAGAAAACTTACGGAGAGCGAACTCAAATACTCCGTTCTAGATAAAGAGCTCCTCGCGTTAGTGTGGGCAATCACAAAACTGGAACGTTACCTCCTTGGCTCACACTTTGTGGTGGAATCTGACCAAAAAGCTCTTACCGCACTGAACTCGAAGAACGTAAAATCATCGAAGTCAGCGCGTTACGCTATAGCGCTTCAACCATTCAATTTTGAAATACGAGCTATTCCTGGAGTGAAGAATGTGTTCGCAGACTGTTTGTCGAGATGCCCAAGCGAACTTGTCGAAACTAAACCACTTCCAGATGTTGAAACATCCTCACCGATAACATGAATAAATTTCTACATTTTCATTGATTATACATCTATAAAGACTGATCATATAACTGAAGTATTCGTATAAATATATCTTTCAGGATATACTTACTTATGGATTATAACATTACTTCTTGTGTAGTAACGTTTTATTAGAACGGGAACAGTGTTATTAGAGTAACATTTTATTAGTACTGCAACATTGGTACTACAGTAACTTTTTATTAGTATGGAAACATTGTTAAAAGCGACAAATATACATTTGTTATTCCTATGGAACATATTACACTACATATCGTGTTCGAAAATATATTTTATCGTGTATGGAACATTGAGAACATCGTCTCGTCGATTACTAACTAGTTGTAACTGAACATTGACAATGAGTGATATTGGAATTACTTAGAATATATTAGTAACTGGTTATTTGTTAGTAATTAAGAAATATATAAATTACTATAATTCAATTTAATCTATTTAATTAATTATGGATCACACATATACTAACTTTCTTAGTTGTCACGTAATACCTGCATTCACGAGTCTTATTTATGATATCTCACTGTTAAGATCACTAGTCAACCATACTAGTGTTAGAAAACATTAAGTGTGTTGATTCTTAAAGTGTTTAATTTTGCATTGCTTCATTTTTGCACATTGTATTTTCAATTTTTCTGTTTTATTGATTCTCTTGTCATTGATTATCATCAGTGTTGCTGTTCATTTTCATTTTTGAAATCATATGTTTCAAATTTTTTTTTAGAAAACTTAGTTGAATTTTATTATCATCTTTTTTTTATGGTTTTTTTTCATTTTCATTGTCAACTTCTTTTACTTCGAATATTACCACATCGTTCCAAAGTAGGTCGATGGTGGATGTGTGCTTTAATGCATACTATCATTTAGTTATATTGATTTCGTTTAATATTCTTTTCTTAATATGGTATAACTTTATGCATTTCATATATCTTGTTGTAGTTTTGACTCACCTCTCCCGGGTACTAAGTTCAAAAAAAATTAATAGAATTAATTTTTTTTTAAGGGGAGGTAATAAGGGAGCTGTTACGTACATTTATTACCTAAGGGGGTAGTCTTCGGTCCTGCCAAATGTACGCACCAGTCTCAATATAGTTATATTATTTGTGCGGTCGAATGATTCGCGCACTGACGTGCACAAAGCAGTGCGAGTTGCTTTGGGACGCACGGGTAACCTAGTTGAGGAGTTTCGGACGTCATGATTTGGAGGGGCAACATGGACCTTGTTTATGTCCGTGATTGATATATATTATTATTGTATTCATGGCACGTTTATGGAAGCCATTTATTCTAGTGATCTGTATTGGTCTTCAGGTCGAAACCAATAGCAGTAATGTCACGTAAGTTATCGCCCCACTTCTTATTGTATGCTGTATTGAAGGCCGCTCTTATACTAGTCTAGCGGGAATATGTTATTCCTAGAATGGACCTACAGAGTCGTTAGCCTTTAGGATTCGTATCGTAGAAGAAGGATTCCTACGAGTGGGAAAGAAGTTAATTTGATTGCAGTATTCATGTGTGTAAACGCCTTTATTGTAATGCCAAAGTCGTGGCATGGATACCGAGAGGTTAGCCAACATAAAAAAATACTAACCTAGATGTATCTCTATGTATGTACCCTTAATATGATGTTGAACAGACGGAATGAGAATTGAAGTCTTGGATCAAGACAGTTTTATTGCATGAATGCAGGATTCAGTGGGTTTGAGATTTGTGTACCCAATTGGATGTCCTTCGTAAAGGTCAACGGACATTCCCTTGCTGTTAAAACCTAGTATGAATATTATTGGATTCTTATTACTTACGTGAGAGAGGATTTTAGATATGAATGACCAGAGATGTATCGTTTTATCGGAACTGTCACTACTATGTATAAATTGTTCATCGTACCTGTCAAGGAACATTGTACCGTCTTGTCAAACGTCTTCGTACCACGTAATAAATTATAATAACTTTACCGACGAGTTGAGTATGATCATGTTGGCCTGATTTGCCTTCCACTCGTTGAAGTTCTGTTGGATAGCTCTTCATCTAATTTTCATTCTACATTCGCGTCAAGATGCTAGTACATTGGTACATCTGCTACTAGCTATCATATTACCCGAAAAGAGCGCTCAACAACTATCTTAATAAGTCAAGTGTCAACTTTTAAAATATGTATTAATTCCTTTCAATAATAGATATCCTGATTCAACTACAAAGTGAACCAGGAATCACAATCAAATGTAATCACAAGTTGTATGTACACAATTTATAGATAGGATCTTTGTATTGACATATATTATTATTACAATATGTGTGTAAGTAGTGATGTAGTACTATGAGGTAATACTGGCTTTTCAAGCTAGGTTGTTGTTTGTCATCATGACTTCAAGTGTTTGTTTCTGGTGGAAATAATATTGGAAAGGTTCATAGTTTCTTTTATTTGAACCAAATAACTGTCCCTCTTGATTTAATGTACAGTCAATTTTTGAGGGGGTTATACACAAGATTGAGCTGCTCTGGCCAACGAAATCTTAACTTCTGTGTGGGCGGCAGGAAACAGTCTCCTATGCTCGCTTGCTTCACAGTTTTCTTGAGAAACAACACTGGTCGATATCTTGACCAAGGAGTATGCTACCAGCCTCTGGATTCAGCAAAACTCAGACCAGGTGCTGCTTTAATACTTTAGTACCACGGTCCCTGAAACAAGAAGGTTGTACCTCCTACTTCAGAACTAATTTATAATCTATTTCCACACTGAAGCACAATACATAACAAACACCGAGTTCAGCGCGGTAGGCCAACTGCTAGCTTCTCATGTAACAGTATACACCAGTATTCTTCTCCCCAATGGTTACAACGCCTCTGCAATTCCAGCATTATTTCCTTCTATTCAATAAGATAGGTGTCATAGCACTATTTGGCAATCCCATGCAGTTATACTCCTCTCTGACAAGTTTTGTTCATGGGGGAGCAATATCTAGGCTTTGCCTCATGTTTGTTACTGAACCACACATATACAGACATAAATTATCAATTCACATTCAATTTTCATCAAAAAGATATCAAATATGTCTAGCTTACCACAATTCAAGGAAATATTAAACAAGTACGTTGACTGGCGATGAGTTATGGCACAATTCCGATCTGCCTCTGTCCCAGGCTTTTATTAGAAAAATATGAGCTGGTTCTCAACGCACTTGCTTCTACACAGTTTAATTTCAAAAAGTGGCACTGAACCGACGCTCCTAATTGACTATATTAAATGGTCTAGCCAATGAGACCATGTTTACAAAAGCTTTTGAAAAAAAGTACCCTTCCTATCGTTTCCATTAACAACCAAAAATAGTATCTGCAATCGACTAATCATGTTTAGCCTTACATATTATTCTAGCCAATCAAATCGGATTTAACGTGGTGGCCTCATTTCCTCTAAAGCAGTGTCCCAACACGTCATTATGAGCAAATATGATCCTGTGTTGTCAGACAACACCACTATAGTATTTTGGCTATAATTTGTTAATTATTAGACTATTTGCTTAACACCTAACATATTCTTTGTCAGCAAGTCCTAAGGCACCCAAATATATAAGTTTAATGGAGCTAAGTGGCTGCGTTCAAAATATGTATTTTCTTCTACCACCCGTTCACTTCTATACGATGGGGTGTCTTCTGTACTGTCAGGCTAATGTCAGGATTTCAGACGTAAAACAGTATTGTGTCATGTTTCCTAATAAGCATTAACCATGTTTTTTAAAACCTAACCTCGTATTGGTAGTGTTTTTTGTCACAGTTTATTTGAAAAAAATCAAGCCTGCATGCCTTTCGCGTGGGGTGGCATTAATTTTAAATCGCGAAGCGACGTGGTAGCATTGCATGCGTTCCTCCGTACATCTCTCTCTCTCTCTCTTCTAAGCCCGCCTGTCTTTTCGTTTACGTAGTGCATAAAATGACATTAATGGAATATTAAATCTAGGTCATTACGCAGTGTGTCTATCTCAAGGTTTTCTAAGAAACACAGTACCCGTTTTATTTTTCGAAACGCGTGTATTTGATGCAGTAGGCTTTACTAGCAAACGTGAAAGCGTTACAATTTTGCAGACGAAGTAGAAAAAGGGGATTTCTTGTTTAACTAGTATGACGTTCTATAACACAGGCGTACGCTATTGTGACCGCACTGTTCTTTTACCATTCTTCTTTCCTTGTATTGAATTAATTCGTTAGGCTTTACATTTACTTTCTAATTTAGATATGTGGATTTAGAATGTTTCACGACACTGACCCTACTTTGGTTATAAATCATTGTATACAGTACCTATTAGTATAAACAGCACACTAAATTTATTGTAATATATTTAATGATAACATCCATTTTTGTAATGCCCAGTGTAGCTCCTGAGACAAATAAAGAATAGGACTTATAACACCCACAGGCATGTTGTAGAAGGTGATCAATATGAAGTTGTGCATGAGGCTGGCAACCTCATCATATAAAATGAACTGCCACAGAAACCTCTGCTACAAGAGCATGTGAATGTTTGGTGCAGCCTTCCTGTAGGGAACCAGCAACAGTGGTGGCTCTATGCTCCGTAAGAAGCACAAAGGAAAATTATGATCTTTATTTATCCCAAATTGTATAATGTATATTTTTACAAATGCCTCATCTTTACTTCTTTACTCTTAGTCTCTCATACAATCTCTATAGTCTGTGTTTTTAACTCTTTGACTCCGGAACAATACTCAGACCTATTGTCAGTTTTGATGCCTGTCCGAAAGAACTGTGAGAGTGTTGCTTTTAGTTTATCAATAACAAACAAAAAAATTTCTCTAATCCGGTCCATGCTTTAAAATGCGTAAGATAATCTGTTACTATTTAAACAACCAAAATGAATATAGTTAAGAAGCATGTGTACGTGTTTTAAGGTTATTATTACAATTTATGTGATGATTTGCGTGTTTGCATTTTTCTTTGTTATTCCTACAGAAATATGTCATACTTTAAGACAATAAGTCTCCAAAGCAAATAATTGTGTCAAATGGACGTAGAAACATTGTTGACAGTGACAATATGGCTTTGATAGTCAGTGTGTTGTCAATGAACGGGATCGGCACATAAATGTTAGACACAATAGATTTAGCCCATGTGTGGGCATGGCCCTAGCCTGGCTCATTGAAAAGCAACAAAACTAGACCTACGGTTATAGGTTGAAGATGAAGCCAGGGAGATTGCCAAAAGCTGAAACAAGTGTAAAATGTTTTCATCGGATGTTATTCTGGCGTACATGTCTGAAAATTACGTAATGGAACATTGTATATATTTTGCGATTTTTACAAAGGACCATAGTAAAACTGGTGTGAATAATACTAAATGTGGCCATATTAAATGTTTTATTACTTTGTAAATGGATTACCTAGATGTTTTAAGACCGAGAAGAAAGTTTTATTGTCTGCAACAATATTTCATCTTTGGTAAGTTTGTATTCTACTATGAACTGTTTATTGTTTTTAAATTTACATGCAACTTGTTTTTATATATACCTGTTTTTGTATTAATACTAAAATGGATGGGTGTGAAAAAAAATCAAAAAAAGGTAATTCATCTTACGAGGACAAAAGACAAAGAAAATAGTCAACGTTACGACCACAAGGCCTTCGTCAGGGAAAGGAAAGAAAGTGAAGGCTAGATAGGACACATAAGAACCTAAATAAATATAAAAATTAAACCTAGGTACTTCCCTGAAGGAAACTTCCCGCAAACCGATTGGTGTGCCCGGAAAAGGAAATGACTATCACCACCGGTTTTATTTTTTTTCACACCCATCCATTTTACTCCACGTCTTACAGCAGTTCCCCTCAACTTTCTCGACTATTAATACTAACAAAGACACTACATATTACAATTCTCTATCCACTTCCAACAGTTTGATATATAATATGTGCTTGTTCACAGAATAGATTTACATAAAATTTACACAAAAAGATGGTATACTTCACTGTTTAGGATTCTTCCAAAAATAATTATGGCACAGGGTAGAAAATAATTACGGAATCAAAGAGTTAATGCTTTGTGCTGGGACACATTTTTGTCATTGATCTATAATTACATTTGTAAAGTATCTGATTCATTCATTATGTGGTCAAACTATTTATTTTGTCTTCAACAGTTTAAATTTTTGATGTTCCATTTTTCACACTTGTATATTTATAATGAGGCATTGATTTGTGTCAACTATCAGCTGGAGTTACCAAACTACTTCCCTGCTTTATCAGTGTCAACATATCTCACTAAGCATCTGCCATAACCCTGCTACTGGAAGTCATTCATCACCCTTCAGGTCCCCAAGGAGCATAGGCCTTCAACAAACTTATGCCGTCTTCCTGTCCCATGCCATCAGCTCTAGGCCTATCCATTTTTCTCCTCCTTGTGTTCATTGGTCTTCCACTACCTCTCTTACCCTGGAGATCCCAGAGAAAGGACTGCCTGCTAAGCTACCAACAGGTTTCCTCCATGTGTATTCTATTCATCTATGGCGTCCTATTATCGTCTCTTATTCCCCTGATGCTTGTCTAGTTCTAGTCATCAGCTGTTACTGGAAGTCAAGCTGCCATTAAATCTAACAACAACAAAAGGTATATCAAAGACTGGAACATGGAATGTATCAGAACAGTAAGAGAAACTGGAAAAACACAGTACTAGTGGCCATGGAAATGTGACACAACAAAATTAGATTCTTGGTCCTAGAGAGTCAAGGTGGAATAATGAGGATAAACCATAATGAATATCAGGGAAAACATTCTTCATTCCTGTGTGCACAACCATAAAATCTTATTTTTTCTCCCACCAATGACAAAAATATTCAGATGAAGCCATTCAGGTATAGACTCCAAGAAATGAAGTAGGTCAATTAATGACCTAAGTTCAGTAGTTAGTTTACCCAATGTTATAATGCCACATACAAAATGTCAGTTACTAATTTATGAGATTATGCTGTGGACTTCATTACAGTGGTTGTGAGAATAAAAAAAATTATTCATAGGAATATGACATTTAAACTTTTTTTTAAAAAGCATCACAAACGGGTAGGTTAATAAAAATATTATTGCATACAAACACACCATTTTTAAAAAGTAAAAATTCAAAAACTTTACTTTCTTTAGCGACAAATCCATTTAAATTAAATCCTTTTTTATTCTGAAACCACCACATATCTTTTAAGCAAAGCAGTGCGTTAGTTACTTCTTTAAAACAAACACATAAAAAACGCTACAGAATTGGGATTACACGATGAATGCTGAAATAGTTATACCTGTTATTGTCTGGGTGGGCAGACCAGAAAGAGATATCCTGTAGGGCAAATTCTACCCGCACAACATTGTTGGAGGGATCAATGAGTCTGTGAAGTAACATAATGTATCATGAGAAACAACATGTCTTGACAAACATTAAGGAAATTCTTACACAGTTTATGTCTCCACATACAACAAACAAGCTCTCTGTTATAGTATTCCTTCATTAAAAACTAATTTCTTTAAAAATATCTAATCTGCCTTCACAAACAACTATTCTATGGAAACCTGGAGCTAGTGTTCAAACTGTACAAACACCTAAGAATACTGAATATATAAGAGTTATTACCAGTGAAGCTTCAGACAATCGGCAAGCAGAAAATTGTTGTCAGTTAACGAATAAAGCATATTATTGCACCAGATTTTGCATTCAGAGACAAATTACCACCTGTGCAAAACCAAACTGGAGCAGGAGTTATCAGATGGCGATTTAGCAGCTAGACCAAGGAATACTAAGTTATCCAGTAAATAAGTCCTAATTTTCACCAACTAATTTTTTAAGGGGTGGCGGAAAATTAAGAACATTTCCATGTCACCTGACACTGAAGTGCAGCACAAATATTCACCACACAGAATCACAATGAATAAAAAAAAATGTCTTTAAAGTGGATTCATAATGCACAGCTGGCCAAAAGATCAACATTATTAAAAATGATATCTTTGGTTGAACAGACATGCACAAATAATTTGTTTAAACCACACTTCCAAATTTATCAGTTATGCAATTCTTCTTCTTCTTCTTCGTTCACCCTCAGATGTCAACTTGAATAAGTTCAAAGAAAGCAGTGGTCAGCCTGAGGCTGTTGATATCTCCGCAGATTTTCTCCAGGAATGGTACTGGTGATGGCCATATGCGTCTTCTCCGCTCCTCATATGTTGGGCACCTCTGAAGCAGGTGTTCGGCAGTCATTTTACCAGTGCCACAGTCACACTCATCCGTAGTTCCTATCTTTAATTTGTTGAACAGATGGTATCTCAATCTGTTATGACCAGTGCGAAGTCTGAAGATTACCACTTGTTCACTTCTGCTGAGCTGGTAATACGGATCATTTTTTGTGTGGCCTGGATGCTCTTCTTCCCACTTGTGCCTGTATCTGCGCTTGATAAAACTCTTGGACTCCTCATAGGTTATATTTGTGTCCAGCTGGGGAAGTTTTCCCCCTTCCTTTGCCAATCTGTCAGCCTCTTCATTTCCAGGGATGTTGCAGTGAGAAGGGATCCACTGTATCACAACTCTTTTGTATTGCTGACATAGTCTGTGAAGTGTTACTCTTAGGTCATCCAGTTCAGCATTTATTTGACTTTTCAGTGTTGTAATCACTGACAGCGCATCTGAGAAGATAACTACTGGTCTCTCTGAGCTTTTTTCTGTCATTAGAATTTCTGATGCAGTTTTTATGGCCTCTGCCTCTGCTCTGAAGTTAGTTGAAAATTTCCCTGTTGCGACTGCTATCTTTTTTTGTGTGCCATTGCTTAAGCTCAGGAAGACTCCTCCACCCCCATCTTCTGTTGCATTAGTTGCTGATCCATCTGTGTACGCATGGATCCAGGTGTTGCTTGGGTAATGTTTCTCTATATATTTTGTGGTTAGGACTCTCCTTTCTGTTTCAGTTTGACTGTTCTTTCTCTCAATACCAGAGTTATGCAATTCAATTAACTATGTTAACTTCACACATTTTTGTGTGTGAAAAAATCTGCCAGTTAAAAGAAAAAAAGAGATTTCTGCAACTTCCGTTGCATCCTGCCATCAATAGTGATGTTGCAGAAAATGATAATAAAGTAGGAGTGAGTGAAAGTACGAGTGAGTGGATGTCACTTTACAATGTAATCTTCTTTCTTCATTAATTAGAAACAACCACAGATCCAAAAAGTCATCTTATGACCGTAGGACTATAAAGTGTCAACAGTACAGAACTATATAAGCATATCCCATCTCATCTGTGGTATGAAGTTAAAGTCATCTCATCACTGTATATCTCAACAGAAGAGAACTACATAACCATATGTCATCTCATTCCTTATTAGAAAGATCACTGATATATGATGTCACTTATGTCTTAAAAGCGTCATCAGTACAGGATCACATGTGACTTCATACCTTCACTAGAAACAATCATGTATACACGTATGTCACTTAATAACTACATACATCAACAGCAAACGACCACTTATCAACTCATTCCTTCACTAGAGACTATCATACATACATGTATGTCACTTCATATATCAACATTAAATGATGACTCATCACCTCATTCACTCGCTAGAAACTGTCATCCATTCATGTATGTCACTTAATAACTAGACATATCAACAGTAAATGATGACTCATCACCTTACTCCTTCCCTAGAAACAATCATATATACATCTTCTTCTTTGATCCATAGCCGCCGATCGTCAAAGCAGTCAGTGGCCATCATGCCTGTGGCGTCTTGTGGGGCAAACCAAATTAATTCCACTTTGCTCGGTCGGTGGCCATCCTTCGTACAGTACCCCAATTCTGGTTCATTCTTTGCATCTCAGCCTCCACAGTCCTCCGCTAAGTTGTTTTTGGTCAGCCTCTCTTTTGTTTTCCTTCAGGGGTCCATAGCATAGCTGTTCTTGTGATGGCATCGGGGTCTCTTCTGAGGACATGGCCAACCCAGCTCCAGCGTCTGCCAGCTATGATGGTGTGCATGACCTCTTGCTTGCTCCGAGTAAGCACATCTTGGTTGGTGATGGTATTCGGCCTAAAGATTCGGAGAATTTTCTTAGGCATGTTGTGTGAAAAGAGGACAATTTCAACATTTCCTTCTCTGTAACTCTCCAGCATTCCGCACCATAGAGAAGCACAGAAAGCACACAGCTCTGATATAATCTTAATTTTTTGCTTGTGCTGTACTGAGAGGACTTTTAGATGTTTAGACTAAAAAAGGCTGTTCTTGCTTTATTCATTCTGTTGTTGATGTCTTTGCTTGCTCCGCCATCTGGTGTTACTATGCATCCTAGGTATGTGAAGGTGTCTGTCTGTACCAGTTGCTGATTCCTTACTGATATGGGCTCAGGGTTGCTCACATTGAGCATCATGACCTCTGTCTTCTTAAGATTGATGTTCAAGCCCACCTGCTGGCTATACTTATTAAGTCTATCTGTTTTTTTTCCAGGATGTGTTGATGTGAATGTGCTAGTAGTGCAATGTCATCTGCATATTCCAGATCTTCCAATGTAGAAAATGTAGTCCATCTTATTCCTCTTGGACTGCCCTCTGTTGTCTGGCGCATCACCCAGTCTATGACTGTTAAAAATAGAGTGGTTGATAAGGGGCATCCCTGTTGTACTCCTGTCTTCACCTCAAAGGTTAGGTTGCTCTGCCCAATGCTACACGTAAAGTTGGCATAGAGGCTTTTTATGATTGACACTATGCAGCTTGGAATTCCATAAGCCCTCAGTATTTTCCATAAACTGTCCCTATGTATACTATCAAAAGCCTTTTCAAAATCAACGAAATTAATGTACAGCTGTCTTTGCCATTCTGAGCACTGCTCTATAATGTTCCTGAGGGTAAATATATGATCTACACATCTTCTGTTCTTTCTAAATCCTGCTTGTTCTTTCCTCAGTTTGTGGTCTACTGCTTTTGAAATTCTCTGTATAATTATCCTGCCTAGTATTTTGCTGGGAACTGAGAGAAGAGTTATTCCTCTCCAATTATTGCAGTCTGCAAGATCTCCCTTCTTGGGCAATTTGACAATTATTCCTTTGTTCCACTCCATTGGTGTTGTCCCTGTTTTCCAGACTTGTGCAAATAGTGGTTCTAATAGTTCTACTGCTAGCTCAAGGTCTGTCTTAAATAGCTCTGCATTTAAGTTATCATGGCCAGGAGCTTTTCCATTCTTTAACCCTTTGATTGCTGTGATGATTTCTTCTTTTCGTGGAATGTCTGTATTAACATCTAGATAATTTTTAGCCTCAGGAACATTCAATTGTGTCTCTGGTGGTTCCTTGTTCAGAGTTTCTCTGAAATGCTCTGCCCATCTTGTTTCCTGTCCCTCTGCTGTCGTGATGAAATTTCCTTGCTTATCTCTTACTAATGTAATATTGTTTGCAACTCGTTTTCCGCTGATGATTTTAGTTATTTTGTATAATGTGCTTTGTTCATTTCTCAGTGCTGCCTCTTCTACCAGTCTTGCAAGATCGTCTAGGAAATTCCTTTTGTTGGTTAGGGTTTGGCATTTAACTTCCTTGTCAAGCTGACTGTGCTGTTCGCTATATAGTTGCTTTAACCTGGGAGACTTCGCTTCTGTTTTCTTTCTTTTCATTTCCTTTCTCATCGTTATGGTGTTTAATGTTTCTGGTGTTATCCAGTCTTGCTTCGTCCTTTCCTGGAATACCAAGCATAATTTGCTGCTTTCCTTATATATTTATGAAATGGTGTTGAATTTCTGGTCTATATCAGTCAATGTCTCTTCCTGACTTTTGGCAAATTGATATCGCTTCTTTATATCAGCCGCAAAAGCTTTTCTGGTAAGGATGTCCTTCAATTTGCTGATGTCAAACCTTTTCTGTGTAGTTACAGTTGGTCCAGCCATTCTTAGTTTCACTTTCAGTTTTGCTACTACTAAATGGTGATCACTTCCCACATCCGCATCTCTTCTTACCTTCACATCTTGTAATGCATGTCTCCATCTACCATTAATCATAATGTGGTCTATCTGGTTTCTGTCCCGAACATTTGGTGATTCCCATGTTAATTTGTGAATGTCTTTGTGTGGAAAAAGTGTTCCTCCAATGACCAAGTTGTTAGTGCTACAGAAACTTATTAATTTATCCCCATTTTCGTTTGCTGTTCCGCTGCCGCATTTCCCAATTACTCTTTCATTATAAGTATTGTGTGTTCCAACTTTCGCATTGGGGTCTCCCATTACTACGATAAGGTCATATCTAGGTGTGTCTTCCATTTCTTTCTGCAGTTGTTGATAGAATTCATCCTTGACCTCATCATCGCTATCATTCGTTGGTGAGTAGCATTGTATTATTGTAGTGTTGGTGAATCTCCCTCTCAATCTTATTCTTATCAGTCTGTTGTTGATGGGTTTCCATTCCAGTAATGTCCTTTCTATTCCTTTCTGTAGAATAATGGCTACACCTTCATTGTGCTGTCTATCCTCTCTTTTAGAGTAAAGTACTTTTCCTGCCCCTGTCCATCTGCTCTCGCTTATCCCTAGAATGTGTAAACTAGAGTTTCTCATTTCTACTGTGACCTGTTTTAGTTTACCCATCTCATTCATTGTCCTGACATTCCAAAATCCTATTCTTGTTTCACGTTTTGCAGTCCGGACGTCCGTTTTCATGTCAGTGGCTTCCTTTCGGCTTTCACCGCTGACAGTCATACGAGCCTCAGACTCAGCATGTCCGTCCCGCAGCAAAGTTTGTTCATTTGTTGTAATTTCCGTAACTTCATTTCTTTTTACGTAGACTGGGGTGTCAGCCCTATGCTAAAACCCCCAACCTGGAGGACCAGGGTGTCTGCTTTAGTCTGACCCCTGCCCGCGCAAACCTGTCCAGCTTGGTAGAACCTTCCAGGAGTAAAACTCCAGCTGGCATTGCTCTGGGGGTAATCAGGGTAAGCAAACTGCCATACCTCGACAAGGTATTGACACTGGTGATGGCAGCACATATACATATAGGTTAATAAAGAACTACACATATCAACAGTAAATGATGAATTATCACCTCATTCCTAAACTAGAAACAATCACATATACATATAGGTTATTAACCTTTAGCACGCTGCATAAAATTTCAGAAAACTTGCCGTACAGCTGCATTCTTTTTCACAACCCCCCGTTTTTATAGTGGGCGACTTGTAATGTCTATAGTTTTTGTGTTTCTTGGTCAATTGCTATCATTTTTGGAATTTATGTAAATAAATGAATGGTGAATCTGATGATATAAAATTTGTTTGTGTACATGTTAGATGTGATAGGAAGAGAGGAAAGGAAAGATGAAAAAAACGAAAAAAATTAAAAAAAAATAAAAAAATTTTTTTTTTTAATTTCAAAATTAAAAAAAAAAATTAAAAAAATGACCAACGAACGAAGCGTCCATATCCCTTGCATCTCAATGAAAGTCATTTGACCAATAGAGCAATACAAATCAAATGACGATCTTTTCGTTACACCCATCATCAGTAGCAAAGCAACAAACTCCCTAGCCAGCCGTGACATTCGGCCGTAATCCTATTTTTTTCCGATATTTCTAATCCTAACCCCGAAAATTATACATACTTGAAAGGCCATTTTACTTTCGTTTCCATCTCAGCCATCAAACATATTCTGAGAACCGATTTCAGCGCTTATAAAGACAAAAATTTC
This sequence comes from Oreohelix idahoensis, assembly GCA_024509875.1. NCBI lineage: Eukaryota > Metazoa > Mollusca > Gastropoda > Stylommatophora > Oreohelicidae > Oreohelix > Oreohelix idahoensis. Next base: position 248,661 of record JAMPIV010017860.1, read on the forward strand.
ATCCCCACCGCATGGCGTCAGAATGCAATAAAATTAGAGCGAAATGGCCGCGCGTCTGATGCCGATTCATTTCGATTTAAAAAATTTACAAAAAATAAACGCGGATACACCCATCACTTTTTTAAGATCGGAAACGGAAGCTAACTCTCTTGCAAATTAAATTACAACTTAACATCCGGGGCTGAAAATCACGTGTACACAAGTCCTCATGCTAGAAACGGTGACAGCCGCAAGGCGAAACATCTCGCCTCCAGCTGTCAGAACATAGGTTACCTTCGGCGAGATGTCTCGCCGGAAGCGTGCTAAAGGTTAAAGAACAAGACATATAAACAGTAAATGATGATGCATCACCTTCACTAGAAACAATCACATATACATATAGGTTACTAAAGAACTACACATATCAACAGTAAACGATGAATTATCACCTCATTCCTTCACTAGAAACAATTACATATACATATGGGTTATTAAAGAACTAGACATATCAACAGTAAATGATGACTCATCACCTCATTCCTTCACTAGAAACAACCATCAAAGACTCTGTCATCTTGAAGATGTTGTGAATAGCTCTAGCAGCCATTATCTGGCGAATGGTGGCATGGACTAGTTGCTCTCCTGGATTTAAAAAAAAAATTAGTATGCATTTAGACTTCCAGCCTGATGTTCAAACAACATTTTGAAACTTTAGAATATTAATAAGATTACATCAGTGGTTGGCAACTATTTTGACAATCTCTGTGTCAAAAGCTTGGTGCATCACAATTACTTCAGCCTACAGAAATTAAGCATTAAAGAAAAACAAGGTTTTTTTTTTAAAATATATATATTTACAAGACAAACTGGGTAAAACTACATAAACTAATTCTAGTTCTAGCTCGTCTAATGGCTTAACTGACATTTGTTGCTACTGATCATTACCTCCCCATGAAAAATAAAAAATTAATCATGACTCCCCCCCCCCATTCAGGGCAATTTACCACTAGCTGCTGACCACTACATTACATCTTCTTTAGTAGGATGTGACAGTGTAATGTTTTATTTTATCATTCATCGTTTTCTAAGGACTGTGTTAACATTTTGAAAAGGCTGGCATTTAAGTGGAAGACTCAGCGATGCGCCATATACTAGTCAATTACTTTTAAATTATGTGTTACCACAACTGGTTCAATGAGGCTGGCTTTAGGCAAATATCTAAACCCAAACAGTAATGAGACATTGTGCTTCTTCTTCAAGTACAATGCCTAGTAGTGTAGGAGATCATGTCTCTCCACAACTTCCTGTCTCCAGTACTGTTTATTAATTCTGTTGTGGATTTCTTTCCATGCCATGATGTCAAACTGTCCATTATTTGCTCTTTGTCATCCTCTCTTTTTCTTTCAATCGCTCCTGTTGTCATGATATATTCCAGCTTCCATCTTTTTATAACATACCTAAAGGCAGTGGATTGCTTCACTTTAATGAGAGGAATTAGCTTCATTTATGCACTGGCCTCTTTCAGAACACCCTCATTTAGTTTGGTTTTAGTTTTTACGGACCATCTTCATTGCACACGGACAACTCCATCAGTGCTTTGATCTCCTCTTTTAGATCACACAAGGAGGATCTCAGCACAGTGCACAAACTCCATAGCACTGGCAAGAATCACATATTCTATAAATATTTTTGTGGCGGGTAGGTTTTCCTAATTTTTGCAAATTTCGCCAAAGCAGAGGCCATATGGCCAACTCTTTTATGATTTCCAACTGCTAAGGGATTTTTAACATGTGTAACTTGCACACTGGACCTCCTATTTTTTCAACCTTATCCGAAAAGGCTAGGCATCTGATCCCACTACCCAGGAGATCAGGGGTGAGAATAACATCATTAGGACTCATTGGTTCTGAAAAAATTTCTATCAAATATATTTCCTGTACTTGGAACTGATCTATGGTTATACTGAATAAGTATGGCCAGCAGGTTGGTCTGAACATCAATCTGAAGAAGACAGAGGTCATGACACTAGATGTGGGCAATCCTGAGCCAATAACATTAAGGAACCAGAAGTTAGAACAGACAGACACATTTACTTACCTAGGATGCATAGTAACACCTGACGGCGGAACAAGCAAGGACATTAACAACAGAATGAATAAAGCGAGAACAGCCTTTGCTAGTCTCAACAGCATTTGGAATTCTTCCCAGTACAGCACAAACACCAAATTAAGACTGTATGAGAGCTGTGTACTTTCTGTGCTTCTTTATGGTGCAGAATGCCGGAAAGTAACAGAGAAGGAAATGTCGAAACTGTCCTCCTTCCGCAAATCTGCCTAAGGAAAATTCTCCGAATCTTTTGGCAGAATACCATCAGCAACCAAGAACTACTTATTCGGAGTAACCAGGAGGACATGCACACCATCACAGCTGGCAGACGCTGGAGTTGGGTTGGCCACGTCCTCAGAAGGGACCCTGATACCATCACAAGAACAGCTATGCTATGGACCCCCGAGGGAAAGTGAAAAAGAGGCCGACCAAAAACAACTTGGTGGAGAACTGTGGAAGCCGAGATGCAAACAATGAACCAGAGTTGGGGTACTGTACGAAGGAATGCCGCTGACTGAGCAAAGTGGAATCAATTTGTTGCTGTCCTACAAGACGCCACCAGGCGTGATGGCCACTGACTGCTTTGACGGTTGGCGGCTATGGATCAAAGAAGAAGACTTGGAAATGAACCCAGTACTTTTAGAATTAGAGGCAGACGCCATACTTCTTAGCCACTCCAACACCCTCATTACTCTTATTAACTGTCCAAGGTATTTTAAACATTCTTCTGCATATCTCTGTGGCCTCTAGTGCTTTTCCTACTTGTTTACTAATTGTCCATAACTCACTATCGTAAGTCAGTATTGGTTTTATACAACACAGAAGAACTCTCTTCCTTACTTCCACTGACAGAGTTGTTGAATAAAAAAGCTTTTTATTCTATGTAAATGCTAATGAGACATTATGGCTTAAAACTGTTGATAATTAGCTCACTTAATGTGGCTCATCATTCATCTGTACTCACCTCTATCACCTTTGACTTCCATGGAACCCAAAAATCTAGTTGTAAATGTCTCCAAAAATGCAGCGCTATCAAATGCTGGGTTCAACACTGTGGCTGAGGATTGGTCAAATGGATTCAGCCGCCTGGAAAACAGTGTCATCTTCAGATTAAACAAAAAAAGAGAAAAATATCATTTTTCAAAGAAATGTACAAAAAGCAGAGCTGCTCGAATTAGTAATACATAAAGATGCCAAAGAAGGGAATAAAAACAGACAAACAGCGAGAGAGTAAAACAGACACAGAGAGGGAAATAAACAGAGGAGAAAGATAAGCTGATACATATGAATGGCAATCTTGCTCACATACTCACATAGACACAAAGAGTGGCAAAGTGGGACTCTGTTGTAAAAAGTAAGCATTACACCAGGTCTCAATAAACAGAAAGAAAGAACAGGAGAAGACAAAGAACAAGAAGTATATATATATATATATATACACTATAAACAGCATCGCCTAGCTCTCTGACACAAGTGGCAGAATACAGACTTCAAGGGTAAATGACTCCCCTAGGCTATCTTCACTTTATGTATTTTTGCTCTAATCTTCATATAATGTATGTGAGTTTTAAGTGTGTTTTTTTTTTACAAATCTGACAAGGACATTCGCTCTACAGACCGGACTCTATTATGATCTTGTAAGACTGATCAATATAAACTATAACTGTAAATAAGATATACAGGATTAAAGATTAAATATATAAGACAATGAAACTAACAGCCCATTTAAGGGTCCTCCCCTAACCAAAGAAGACATCAGTGACAACATTCAATACTAAAGGATTTACTGTAAATGTTGTCAACTTGTATTAGTTTTAGTCATGTTAAAAAAAAAAGTTAGTCACATGTACACTGCAGAGGAATCTTATAAAACTATTTAAGTTTTCACAGTTTCCTGTTGTCTGCATTGTTAATTAAGAGTTGTTTATTCACTGATTTTCACCAACTCGGAAGGAAGGAAGGAAGGTATATCTGAATCTACTCTATGCAACACTGACGAACTAAATACAACATATAAAAATAAAATAAATAAATAAACTCAAATGTTCTGAATATTTTCCTTGTTGAATCTTATAAAACGATTTAAGTTTTCACAGGTTCCTGTTGTCTGCATTGTTAATTAAGAGTTGTTATTCACTGATTTTCACCAACTCGGAAGGAAGGAAGGAAGGTATATCTGAATCTACTCTACGCAACACTGACGAACTAAATACAACATATAAAAATAAAATAAATAAATAAACTCAAATGTTCTGAAAATTTTCCTTGATTACGTTTTTTTTTTCAACTACTGGTTAGCTTCCACTTAACTCTTACATCATTTTTCACATTAATATTACTGTACCACAAAAGGGATTGGAAAGATATGCAATGAAAAATGTTAACTGCAACCAGACTAGCTGTTAACAGGTTAATGAAAATTTGCTATTATTTGTGTTCTTGACATAAAGGGTAAGGTAGTGAGTATTTTCACAATAACAAAATTATGCTTAATGTTTTTCAGCGTCTCTGTAGAAACTGTGAAATAAACCAACTGACAGAATACACATTTCCATTTTCTGCACTTGCACTGTTTTTTTTTTCAGCTTTGGTCTTCTAAAAAGAAACAAAAAAAAACACACAACTACTTTGTGAGAAGCTGGGTGAATAAAGACTACATGGTGTCCATAAAAGATTGTACCCTTTTCAAAAAAATTTATTCTCGGCCCCCCATGATGTGGTACGAGGATGCTTTCTATCACAAAAGTAAGATAATCTCTGCAAGTTTTTAAGCATACCTTACAAAGACTCAAAAAGAATGTAGCTATTTCTTTTTTTTTTTCACCTACTTGACCAGTGTGTTGAGAGACATGTAACAATTACCGGTTGCAACTCAAATGCAAAAGTCTCACTTGAAATACCCGCTGCGCACATGCGCACTTTTTTTGAGTCTTTGTAAGGTATGCTTAAAAACTTGCAGAGATTATCTTACTTTTGTGATAGAAAGCATCCTCGTACCACTGGCTTCCTAGCTCGGTGGTCCATGGTTTGATCCCCAGTGGAGGTGGGATTTTTTAGACCGCAAACTGCTCCGGGGTCGACCCAGCCTCATGAATTGGGTACCAGAACAACTCTGGGAAGGTTAAGGCGGCCGGCGTGATGCTGACCACATCACCCCTAGTGTGCCGATGGTCAAGAAAATACGGGCCTAACACCGTATTCCCAATATGCCTCAAATAGGCGTGTAACGGGATCCTTTACCTTTATCGCGTCATGGGGCAGAGAATAAATTTTTTGAAAAGGGTACAAACTTTTATGGACACCCTGTAATTACTTAAAAGAAGCTGTCAGGATTAGTTAACTTAGGAAAAATAATAATTATGACAACGAAAAACCAAATTTTACTTTACTTCATCAATCTGAACTGAAAAGAAAACAGGCTGCATTAATGAGACTGCACATTTCTGATGCCATGAACACTAAACACACCCCTTCTACACAGTAGCAATAATCTGTACCATGCAATGTGCTTATTGTAAAAATGGTTTAGCATACACACAAACATAAATAATATGTGACATAAACAGAAAGGTCTGCTGAATAACATACCTGTCAACCTGTACGGGATTCCCGTACATTGTACGGAAAATTGACACTTTTAGCTGTGAACGCCCGTAAAAATCGATGTAAGGATTTTCTAGAAAAAAATATTTGCTAATCCATGTTTTTTTTTAAATCCATTTTTTTAAATCTTGGATTTCTCGGCATCCATTTTTAAAACGAGATCTCTCCCAGCAACCAATCAAATCCTTTTATATTTTACGTTTTTGCCAGTAAGAGTGAATTCTCTCAAACATTTTTGGGCTCTCGGAGAGACAAGAAGCATTTTTTTTGCTATCTGTCATCAACCATGCTTGCGACTACCCCTAGACGCCATTTAAAAAAAAAAGCTAAGTATTTGATTTTGTGTTCATAATTTGGTGGTTCAAATGAAGCACCATGAGTCATGTGGTCATCTTAAGCCCAACATACGTAGACATCTATTGTTTAGTAAGAATTTGATTACGGATTTATAATAGGTAAGTTGAAAGTTTATTGTTCGTAATTTTTAAAGTACAATGTTGTCTTGCATGTTTTTTTATGTATCACTAAGATGAGAAACCCAACGGGCTGATCACCCGTTTGCCAGTCACTTTGATTACGGAAACAACAACAAAAGGATTGATTTGTCGTTGCCCTAAAGACGCCATTAGGCGTGATGGGAACAGCGGCAAAGAAAATCTATTCGCTGTTGCCCTGAAGACGCCACTAGGCGTAATGGCCACTGACTGCTTTGCCGGTCGTTGGCTAAGGACGGAAGAAGAAGAAGAAGATGAGAAAGGGGTAAGGTTAAGATTAATGTTAGGCAACATCTTTATTTATGTGCGTTCTAACTGTTGATGATGAAACTGCAAACAATACAGGCGACGACGTGGTGTAGTAGGCCTATGTGTAGATTACTATGGTAACACTGACAAACAACATTTTTCTTTCTTATATAAGAATAAGTGTTCTTAGGTCAGTTTCTTGCGCTGATTTCATATTTGAAATCCGTTTATCTCTATCACGTCGGGTTCTTAAGATATTTGTGAATAAATATATTTTTGGGAAACCGTTATTTGCTCCGTTTCATTTTTACTATATAACTTATTAAAAATTAATAAAATGCAAAATAATTCTACTTTTTATACTGCTAAAAGATGCATAACATATGTTACGCTATTTTTCAAATAGTTACTGTATTTTGAAATAATTCTGAGCAAAATATGGCTTCTAGAAGTTGTAGAAATTCGGCTGATCTGTTCTGTTACGTGTGCGGATATTTTACCGATCGTGTTCACCAGAAAAAACTTTACACCATTACTAAAGAAAGCATATGAACTTTATTTCGATTCGAAAGTTGATGATGCAAATAAATCTTGGAAGCCAAATGCAGTTTGTTCGACTTGTGCAAATACATTGGCAGGTTGGTTACGAAAATCGTCCAAGCATACCATAAGTCGATGCCTTTTGGAGTGCCAGTAATATGGCGTGAACCGACAAATCACGCTACTGATTGTTACTTCTGCTTGACAAATATCCATGGTTTCACTTTTAAAACTAGAAAGTCTGTGGTTTATCCAAATATTGAATCGGTTTCGAAACCAGTGCCTCATAATCCAATCACGTGTCCGACCCCAGTTCCACCAGAACAATATCCGTTGGACGTGAATGAACATCAGAAATTGATAGTTTACCTGCTTTAGAAACTAATTCTGACTCGGATTATATACCGGTGAATGATGGTGTTCACTTAATTGACCATTCAGAACTTTCAGATCTAATACGTGATCTCGCTCTTACCAAAGGACAAGCGGAATTACTCGGTTCGTGACTCAAAGAATGGAATCTTTTAGCGCCCAATACTCCGATATCTAAATTTCGTCATAGACACAGATAACTTGTTCAATACTTTGAGATGGATGATGACATTTGCTATTGCAAAGATGTAAACAGTCTAATGGTGCACCTCGGTCATGAGCACATAGTCAACGAATGGCGACTTTTCATCGACTCTTCCAAGACTAGTCTAAAAGCCGTGTTATTGCATAACGGAAATTTATTTCCATCAATTCCAGTCGCCTACTCTGTTCATATGAAAGAAACTTATGACAATATGGCTATACATTTGGCAAAAATAAAGTACAATGACTACCAATGGCGAATTTGTGGAGACCTAAAGGTCATTGCAATTCTCACGGGCATGCAGACTGGGTATACTAAATTTTGTTGCTTCCTATGTGAATGGGACAGCCGCAACAGACAGGAACATTATGCAAGAAAGGTGTGGCCTATCAGGGATCGTATGCAGCTCGGGCATAAAAATGTAATACACTAGCCATTAGTTAACAAAGACAGCATCATTTTACCACCGATACATAAAAGTTGGGGCTCATGAAGAATTTCGTAAAAGCGTTAGATAAAACGAGCAAAGCTTTCACTTATCTTCGAGAAAAGTTTCTGCAAGTTAGCGATGCAAAGATAAAGAAAGGTATCTTTGTAGGACCTCAGATTAGGAAAGTTATTGCAGACAAACAATTCGAGAACTTGTTACATGGTAGTGAACTTCGCGCATGGATGGCATTCAAATCGATTGTCGATAACTTTCTGGGAAATCACAAATCTGTCGACTATGTGCATATTGTTAAGCAGTGCATAGATGCATACATAATTATGGGCTGTAACATGTCCCTCAAACTCCATTTGCTCGATTCGCATCATGACTTTTTCCCTGACAACCTTGGCGAAGTCAGCGATGAACATGGAGAACGATTCCATCAAGATATTGCCGTAATGGAGTCACGTTATCAAGGACGGTGGAGTGTGACTATGCTTGCCGATTATTGTTGAATGCTTCATCGCGATGTACCACATGCCATTCACCGACGAAAGTCGACTGCAAAGAAATTCAAGCCTACATAACTGTTATACTTCTTGTACGAATGATGTTGTAATACTGTATGCGTTGTTAAAAACTTTCAATTGCGTATTTCTAGAGATCCCGACCTGATAGAGAAAAACGGTTTGCAGATTTAAAAACAGCGCATTAAAATTGACCAGAAAAACATAGAAATGTTAGAGAAAGAAAAAAAAATTTTTTTTTGTTAGCCAGTGTAATTGCACCAAAATTGATTCTGTAGGTGGGTGAATAGTTGTCTGTTGTTATAGTTTTTATTGTTTAGTTTTTATTTTTTGTTTTTTTCCATTTTAAAAAGAAAAGTCTGATATTTGTGTTATCTTGCATGATATTATTTGTGTATAAGCTGGGAACCGAGGTAGGTTTAGGGTTAAGGTTAAAGTTATGTAATGTGTTTCTTGATGTGCATCGTAGGGATATGAGTCAAGAGATCACATCGTGAAATAGTTACACAAGGCACTTTAGTTAAATTAGACTGCAAAGTCGATTACACAGGGGCGTGTGTGCAATTATTGTCTGTTATTACTGCGTTTGTTTGGTTTTTTAAATGAATGAATTAATTTTTTATTATATTAGCACGGTCAGGGTGTTTTGTGCACGTTATTACGCATGAAAAAGCTGTAAATATGATTTTCCTTTTTCTTTTTGTTCTGAGCGAAATGGTGAGAAAGGTGTACTTTTACCTTTTTGGTGGAAATAAAGAACAGTTGGACGAGTTCTTCAATGCCATCGAAATACGTCGGCATCGTCAGAATTAAAGTTAGGATATAGAGTTAGGCTTATGACTCCTAAACCTAATCCTTTACATCCCTCGACCCATCCCCTTTTTACTGTCTCTAAATTTGGTTGAAATGAAGGACAGTAAGCCATCTGTTCGATATTGCCTTAAAAATAAATTCAGAAATGAAAGCTCGTAGATAGGGTTAGAGGTTCTAGTAGTAGTCACAATATTTTATGCAAAGGATGAATTCCTGAATTTAAAACTAGCCTAATAACAACTGCTTTTTCTTTGAAATAATGGTAGGGCCAGGTATTCTCAGAGCACATCAATTTACAACTACTAAGATATTTTTGCTTTTAAACATGATAGTGTTTTGACTTCATTTTTATTACATTATTATATATGTATATGAAGCCCCTAAATCATCACCACAGTTATAGTTATAATCTGACTTCTGTAATAAAGTTATTGATTTTCTAGTACATTTTACAAAACTAACATAAAAATTACCATGTTATGAAGGCTGTGATAACTTTAAGAGATATAACACACATTTTAAATGATTATCACTCACAGCATTTCTAATACATATAAAGAACAGCATAAGACTTTATTAGTATGTTTTATATCACACTGTTTAAAATGTTAAATTCATTAGTATAGCTCATTTGTCATTTTAAAACCGTATCATGTATAATATACTACTGGACAAAAGTTAAGGGCACCAAGAAAAACTCCACTATGGACCAATTAAATGCAACCAGGTGTAAACAATTTATTACAAAATAAAGTTGATTCATCCGTGGAAAAGATCAGTCAAGTTTTTTTAATAATGTGTGACTTACTAACAAAAAGAAATTCAACTCACTTTTTCACCTTTTGAACTAGTGGGGCGTATTGCAAAAACCACCAGTTTTTGCAGCAACAATGGCAATTTTCACGTGCGGGTTAAAGTGACCAAGTTTTTGGAAATTAAAAAAAAATTAACCTAGTGCACACAGAAATGTGTTCTTTTTGGGTAAGGTTTTTTGGGCGTTTGTAAGGTTTTTACAGCTTTTTACTGGTCCGGCATACAGATTTTCTTCTCAGGAGGTTGACAGGTATGGAATAAGATTAATTTCTGATAAATGAAATACGTTCTTCTCTTGCTCCAAACATTACACCCCTACTAACTTTGGTGGGCCTGAATGTGGGGAGGTCGCTGCTCTGTTTTCCTCACTGGGATTTACCAAATCAAACTGAATAGGGATGTCCAGGTTCAGTGGGTCTGTAACACTAGAGGAAGTAATGCTCGAAACACTGCCTTGGCCTGAGCTGTTACAGGTTAATATGTAAGATAAACGTAATAAGCACACAAAATAAAAGAACATCAATAAAATAAGATATGTGTGCCAGTACACAGGCTGATAACAAGTCTATAAGTCTATTTTGTCTCTGTGAAAAAACATTAAAGGTCATATCCAGCAAAATAAGGATGTAAGAAGCAAGGATCATGCCCACAGTCCTGTATGGCTCTGAGACATCATGTAAAACTAAATGAATGAAGATCAACTATAATAACTTTTAGAACATGGTATTAACATGAACATAAGGGGTGTCCATAAAATCATGCCTCATATCATAATTATGTGTTTGTTGTTATAGGCAATCAAGCTGCTTAGTTTAGAAAAGAGAAGTTAGCTTATTTTTAATGGGCTGAATCTGGGGCACACTGTTTCAGAACTTTCAGAAACTACAGAAATGAAGATAGGAATGCATACATTTTTTTTAAACATTAAAATAAAATGTCTTTTTCTATGTTAATTAATAATTTATGAACAAAAATAGAATTACAATATGTATATCTGTCACGAAGTGGTTTTACGTTTATAGAGTTTGCCTGAATGAAAACAAGACCCTAGTATGAGAAAGTCTGAGAAGATAGAATTAGATGGAAAATGACATGCCTGTGGACAGGTGAGACTATTGGCTCAAGAGATAGACCCAGGATTTGAATCTCCCCCTGCCGCTTCGTGACTAAAAAAAAATGGCTATAGTCTCCCCGCCTCTGACTGCCTTGAAACACAAGGAGATAAGGTGTATAAATACGACCACAGACACCACTATACAGACGACGTAAAGTAAGTATAGTAAAGAGTAGAATCTGATCCAGTAAATATATGTATATATATTTATTTACAACAATAAAGCATTAAAATGTCATCATCAAGCAATCACATAAATAGCGTGCGCTGTTGCACGGCCTGAAAAAAAAACCAAGTAACAATGAAATTAGGTAGACACTGAAAAAAAAACCCAACCCCCAAATCACATTCACCCTTTCTGTCACCCTGCTGAGGAACAATAAAATGATTAGTGATTTAATCTACTCTGATATTGTGGGGCTGTCAACTTTAGCCTCCACTCTCTAACACAACTAAGATTTTACTGTCTTAGTCCTGCTGACTCTTCCTCAACGACCGTCTACACAGCTTTCCACTTGTTAGGCGATATGCGCCGCTATCTAACACCACTGGAAATGCTAAAATAATAGACTTGGAGTAACACAATGGCTCAGTATCTATCCGTCAAGTGGATACTGAACAGACCCTACTGGTCCTGTCTATTTTCTCCCTCCTTCTCTCTCTCTCTCTATCTCTCTCTCTATTGCTCTTGGTCTCAGTGTCTCTCCAACACTCGCCGACTGATGATGCTGCGTCTCCGTTACGCTCTCCTCTCGTTCCTTTCAAGACCAGGCATGGTAACCCCTGTCACCTGTTCCTGAATTCTGCGATGATGATGATGAAGTTTCTGGCGTCAAGCATGAGGTACTCGATTAATTGTTGACAAACTTCTCTGCTGCTGATTAGCTTCTAATAACTTTCCCCTGATAACCCGCTCCGGAGTTAGAGGAAAAAAAATATAAACACGGCCTAAAGTTCTGGCTGTAGGCAATGTAACTCAGTCTCACGGCTACCTGCCGTTGCTAGAGACTATAATAGCGATGCTCCGGGCTGTATGATAAATAAACCACGGTCCAGCTGAAGCATAGGGACTTCACTGCCAGAGACCATAGGTCTGACCCTTAAGATAGGTCCTGTTGCCGTGGGTAATTTTGCACATGGCAAATTTACGCTCCCCCACTATTCTTGCCTTGCGACTCGCTGAAATTAAAAGAAGATGCGTCTATTGTATAAACAATTCCAACCTAAACGCATCTAACTAACTTCCCTTCACTCTTCTTTTACAACAATACATAAAATAATATTGCCCACATGGCTCACTCGTCATGTACAACAATACAAAAATTAATATTACCCACGTGGCACTTAAATCTCTCTCCTCCTCTCTCCCCTTCTCTCATTCTGAAAACGCTACATAAAAATTTTCTATTTCCACGTGGCACTTAAATCTCCCTCCTCCTCTCTCTCTCTCAACTAAAATCCGCCAGCCAAATAACCAACCTGTCTGAACGGGCCACTTGGCTGTCACACATGGCTTACCCACGTGTCAACATTTTCAACTCGGGAACTTCGTTTGTCCAAATTCCGGGGTCTCACCCTTTTTTAACATTTTACACAATGAGGTTTCCTACTTAGCCCCAATTTAAATGAAATATCGCTATAGGAATAGTTTACTCCTCTAAGCAGTATAATTCACTTACAAACATAAATCTGAAACCTCCGACATAATTTCTCACATTTAAGGCTCAGTAAAATTACGCGAACGCACCTGGGATTTCCCCATAAAATTACAATTAGTAAATACACAGAAATAAATGGTGGTTTTACATAAACATTTTACAAATATGGGCACACGTATTGTTTCTCTCACAACTTCCCACACTCCTAACTACTGCCAAAATCATACAGGAAAGAATAAGCACACTGTTGCATTTACGTCGTTCTTCAAAAAATGATAATGGATGGCACTATCGTTTATTTTAAAACTGAAAAGTTAATAGATGGCACTATTGTTTAGCAGAAACTTGTAAAAAGTTAATGTCCCCCCGAAGAAATTAACTACGGGCGAAATTCAAAAAAACCCCCTAATAAAGTAAAACGAATAAAATAGTTTACAGTTACCGATTACACTGACAACAACATTTTTCTTTCTTATATAAGAATAAGTGTTCTTAGGTCAGTTTCTTGCGCTGATTTCAAATCTGAAATCCGTTTATCTCTATCACGTCGGGTTCTTAAGATATTTGGGAATAAATATATTTTTGGGAAACCGTTATTTGCTCCGTTTCATTTTTACTATATAACTTATTAAAAATTAATAAAATGCAAAATAATTCTACTTTTTATACTGCTAAAAGATGCATGACATATGTTACGCTATTTTTCAAATAGTTACTGTATTTTGAAATAATTCTGAGCAAAATATGGCTTCTAGAAGTTGTAGAAATTCGGCTAATCTGTTCTGTTACGTGTGCGGATATTTTACCGATCGTGTTCACCAGAAAAACTTTACACCATTACTAAAGAAAGCATATGAACGTTATTTCGATTCGAAAGTTGATGATGCAAATAAATCTTGGAAGCCAAATGCAGTTTGTTCGACTTGTGCAAATACATTGGCAGGTTGGTTACGAAAATCGCCGAAGCATAAGTCGATGCCTTTTGGAGTGCCAGTAATATGGCGTGAACCGACAAATCACGCTACTGATTGTTACTTCTGCTTGACAAATATCTATGGTTTCACTTTTAAAACTAGAAAGTCTGTGGTTTATCCAAATATTGAATTGGTTTCGAAACCAGTGCCTCATGATCCAATCACATGTCCAATCCCATTTCCACCAGAACAATATCCGTTGGACGTGAATGAACCATCAGAAAGTGATAGTTTATCTGCTTTAGAAACTAATTCTGACTCGGATTATATACCGGTGAATGATGGTGTTCACTTAATTAACCATTCAGAACTGTCAGATCTAATACGTGATCTCGCTCTTACCAAAGGACAAGCGGAATTACTCGGTTCGCGACTCAAAGAATGGAATCTTTTAGCGCCCAATACTCAGATATCTAAATTTCGTCGTAGACACAGAGAACTTGTTCAATACTTTGAGATGGATGATGGCATTTGCTATTGCAAAGATGTAAACGGTCTAATGGTGCACCTCGGTCATGAGCACATAGTCAACGAATGGCGACTTTTCATCGACTCTTCCAAGACTAGTCTAAAAGCCGTGTTATTGCATAACGGAAATTTATTTTCATCAATTCCAGTCGCCTACTCTGTTCATATGAAAGAAACTTATGACAATATGGCTATACTTTTCCCAAAAATAAAGTACAATGACTACCAATGGCGGATTTGTGGAGACCTAAAGGTCATTGCAATGCTCACGGGCATGCAGACTGGGTATACTAAATTTTGTTGCTTCCTATGTGAATGGGACAGCCGCAACAGACAGGAACATTATGCAAGAAAGGTGTGGCCTATCAGGGATCGTATGCAGCTCGGGCATAAAAATGTAATACATGAGCCATTAGTTAACAAAGACAGCATCATTTTACCACCGTTACATATAAAGTTGGGGCTCATGAAGAATTTCGTAAAAGCGTTAGATAAAACGAGCAAAGCTTTCACTTATCTTCGAGAAAAGTTTCCGCAAGTTAGCGATGCAAAGATAAACATTCAAATTGATCATCGATAACTTTCTGGGAAATCACAAATCTGTCGACTATGTGCATATTGTTAAGCAGTGCATAGATGCATACAGAATTATGGGCTGTAACATGTCCCTCAAAATCCATTTGCTCGATTCGCATCTTGACTTTTTCCCTGACAACCTTGGCGAAGTCAGCGATGAACGTGGAGAACGATTCCATCAAGATATCGCCGTAATGGAGTCACGCTATCAAGGACGGTGTAGTGTGACCATGCTTGCCGATTATTGTTGAATGCTTCATCGCGATGTACCACATGTCATTCACCGACGAAAGTCGACTGCAAAGAAATTCAAGCCTACATAACTGTTACACTTCTTGTATGAATGATGTTGTAATACTGTATGCGTTGTTAAAAAACTTGAATTGCGTATTTCTAGAGATCCCGACCTGATAGAGAAAAACGGTTTGCAGATTTAAAAACAGCGCATTAAAATTGACCAGAAAAACATAGAAATGTTGGAGAAAGAAAAAATAAATTTTTTTTTGTTAGTCAGTGTTATCGCTGGTTTTTCCCACAGTGGAGAACGATAATTACGACGTCCTACGGCCAGGCAATTATTTCTTCAGAGACAATTGCCTGCGGTTTCCTCCCTCATTATATACAAGAGAAAACACCCACGCGAATTCTCTCCTGAGCATACCCTAGCTTTCCCTCGACCAATGGAAATGCTCAGAAAAATAAACATAACTATGAGCTACGCCAATCAGATTTGAAAACAACCCGACCGCGTGTCCAAAATGACATCACGTCCACGTGCGTTTCTGACGCGTCATACCGGCGTGCCCGAAAATAGCGATTTCCGTAAACAACGGAAAATCGCGTGATCAGAAGAAAATAAAACTGGTGAAAATTCAAAATAACTCCGCCAATGCCGGTCCCAAGCCCGGATGAAAAAGGAGGAGGGCGGCCTGCATGGAGGCCGTAAGGAGGCAGCCCCTCCACCATGCAAAGGCACAACAGGCCAATCACCTGTTTGCTTTAAATCATGATTACGCGAACTACAAGAGAGAAAACCGGACTGATTCTAAAGGCGACGAACTGGAACGGACTACGGACTACGACTTATGGAACTTGGAACACAAGAAGTATAAATGGGAAGGAAGAGGAGCTGGTGGAAGAGATGAGGAAAGCAAAACTAGAAATCCTGGCTGTAACGGAAACGAAGAAAAAAGGACAAGGAGTCATGGATCTCGATGGCAACACGTTGCTCTACAGTGGTGTACCCATATCTGAAAGAGCTAAAGGGGGCGTGGGTTGCATTGTGGCCCAAAATCAAAAAGATAGTATCAAGGGATGGAACTTTGTCTCGGAGCGCATTATGGTTGTAAAACTAAAAGAAGGAGAAACCATAGTTAACCTGGTCATAGTGTATGGGCCAAATGAGGATGAGAGAGCAGAGGTCAAGGAGGAATTCTTCGAGCTGCTTCAAAGGACAGTGGATGACTGCCTAGATGAAGTTATTATGCTCGGAGATTTTAATGCCAGAGTTGGAAATGACCATGCTAGATGGGGTGGAGTTATCGGAAGATATGGAGAAGATACTCTCAATGACAATGGAAAGCGACTCCTTAGATTCTGCAGTGAGCAGAATCTGATCATTACAAACACAAAGTTCCCCCATAAGCGCATACATGCATACACTAGATGTGAACCAACCAAGAATGAGAAGTCAGTGATCGACTATGCCATTGTTCGGAAAAGCTCATTCAGATATGTCCGAGATGCAAGAGTCTGGAGGGGGCCAGAGATTGGAAGTGATCACTACCTGCTAACAATCAAACGAACAACTGAAAGAGTTGCTCAGCCTAGGAACTGCCCAACATCACGCAAGAAACCAAGTAAACAAACAGGAGAAATGAGCATTAGGACCTACAAGCTGAGAGAGCCAGAAATTAAGACCAGATATTAGGGGCTTATTGCTACAGCAGTGAGCAACACAGAAGAACGACCTGATGACTTGGAAACCCTCTGGAATAAATTCAAGGATATCATAAAGACAGCTGCTGCAGAAGCATGCGGTGAAGTCCGACTTGGGAACCAGAGAAAGAGGACACCTTGGTGGACAGAGGAAGTCAAAGAGAAAATAAGAGAGAAGAAAATGGCATGGAAACAATACTTAGGAGCTAAAAACACAACAGGACAAATGGAAAAATATAGAGAATATGTGACACTCAGAACAGAAGCAAAGAACAAAGTGCTAGCAGCAAAACAGAAGTCCTGGGAAGAATTTGGAGAAAAGCTAGAAAAAGATGCACAAGAAAACCAGAAATTGTTCTATAAGACCCTAAAGAACATGAGGAAAGAAAAACAATGCCCTCTCAAATTTATAAAGGACAAGCAAGGCAAATTGCTTACTGCCCCGAAGGAAGTAATGGAAAGATGGAAAGAATATTTCTCAGAACTCCTGGATGGTGAGCATGATGAAGCATCAGAAATGATAACCACTGACACAGAAGAAGAAACCAATGATGGTGCAAGACCTAATCTTCACACTCAGACAGCTGAGTGAAAAGGCCCTTGAGTATAAGAGTGAGATCCATCTTTGTTTCATAGATCTGGAAAAGGCGTTTGACAGGGTCCCCTGGAGCAAACTTTGGGACTGTTTGGCAAGGAAGAATATTCCAGCACCTCTGATTCATGCTATACAGAGCTTCTACAAGTCTTGCAGAAATTATGTGAGGACAGCAAACCATAAGTCAGAAGAGTTCAGGACCACCACTGGTGTAAGACAAGGTGATATCCTATCACCTTACCTCTTCATACTCCTTATGGACGATGTCATCAAGGCATGTAAGGAGAGAACAAAAAGTATTCAGTGGGGTACTGGAAGATGAGACAGGTCTATATTTCGGAGCTGGCATTTGCTGATGATGTTGCCCTGATTTGCTAAATCAGAGGCACATCTCCAATCCAACCTGCAAGTCTGGAAGGAAGAGCTGGAGAAGAGAGGGATGGTCATAAGCAGCTCTAAAACAAAATCCATGGTGATATCACGAGAAGAAAGCACACATCAGATTAAGCTGGGAGAACAGGTCCTGGAGCAGGTCGACCACTTTAAATATCTCGGAGCTATTATAGACCGAAAGGGAGGCATCAAAGAAGAGTTGGCCACTCGAAAAGCAGCGGCTGGGAGACTTTTTCAGGCCTTATATATCGTGGATTCCTCAGCAAGAAAGAGGTTGGTAAGAAAACGAAGATGGCTGTATACCGCTCCACTTAGGTCCCAGTCTTGACATATGGATGCGAGTCATGGGCAATGACTACAACCCACAAAAGCCAGATCCAAACCTCAGAAATGAGGTATCTGAGGAAGGTGGTTGAAGTAACAAGAAGAGACATGGTCCGCAACCAGACGATCGTCAAGGCCTAAATTCCCCATCCGCTGATGCAGACCCAAAATAGAACAGTCCCAACTAAGATGGTTTGGCCATGTCTGCAGAATGGGAGGAAGATCGGCTACCACGACAAGCATGGGAAACAAAGAGCCAGGGATCCAGACCTCCAGGACGACCCAGAGTCCGCTGGGAGGACAACAATTAGACAATCTTTGAAGGACCGAGGACTAGAATGGAACCAGGCCAGGAAGAAGACAGCTGATAGAATGGTCTGGCGCTCTCTCTTCCAAACCTCTACACCTCACGGTAGAAGGGGAACGACTAAGTAAGTAGGGTTTCCAAGTCATCAGGTCGTTCTTCTGTGTTGCTCACTGCTGTAGCAATAAGCTGCAGATACGGAGCGAAGGATTCAGGCTTTCGAGCATAGATGTTATAGAAGAATTTTGCGCATTTGCTATAAAGAGCACAAAACAAATGTCTATGTTAGAGAGAAGATAAACACCTATGCAGGCCACCAAGAACCACTTTTGTCAATAGTGAAACGTCGAAAGCTTGCCTGGTTTGGGCATGTAACTCGTCATGACTCCCTTTCGAAAACGATCCTTCAGGGAACAGTCGAAGGTAAACGGAGAAGAGGAAGGCAGAGAAAATCCTGGGCTGATAACATCAAAGAATGGGCAGGACACGGTTTTTCCACACTTGTACGCATTGCTGAGGATAGAGAGCAGTGGAGGACCCTGTCTGCTGATGCTTCCACCATGGCACCCCTACGACCCATGACGGGTTACGGGCTGAGATGAGATGATGATGATTTAGTTTACATTCTGAACGACAGCTGATAAATAGTATAATCTTACCAAATCTTTTCTAATAATGTCATTATTAAATAAAACACAGGTTAAACAAATTTTCAGTTTTTTTTTTCTTTTGGTAATGAAAATAAAAATGTTCACGGGCTGTGTACATTACGCCAGCTTGACGATCGAATATATAAATACTATGGTTAGCATATTATTTTTCTTCTGTATAAAAGGGTTCTATCCCTACTTTTTTGTATAAACATTGTATTCTATGGTTTTTTTGCCAACGAAACATTTCCTTCAACTGATTTATAATCATACTTTACTCCTAATACTGCCTTTACTGGTGCCTATACCTTGTAGCGGTAAGGCGGTTTGTGTAGCCTGACAACCCCCAGTGCTATGCCAGAGGGAGTTTTACTCCTGGCAGGTACTACCAGGCTGGACAGGTCTGCCCGGGTAGGGGTCAGACTAAAGCTGGCACCCTGGTCCTCCAGGTTGGGTGTTTTATTAGCACAGATTTGGTAAGATTATACCATTTATTAGCTATATTCATAACAATTCCAATGCGACTTCAGGGGAGATTACTCTAATCTCTTGTTAAGGAAAATAGCCCACTGATATGTATGATCATTTTTAGTTTCACATGGAGCTAGCAATTTCACCACATAACAGCACAAATTGCTACAGAAATCACCAACACAAGAGCATGTGAAGTGCATTAATGCAGACACCCTTGCAAGGGGGCCAGTTACAGTGGTGGCTTTTCATTACTTAGGGAGTGAAAAGTATTTTTAGAATGGATGTGGGTTTAGTGCTTTAATAATATGAATGTAATATGTTATGATACAGTAAACAGTTTTATTTCAATTGACTTTAATTAGATTTACTTTACAGCAAGTCCCTCCACAGTGGTTGTACAGTCGTAGTTCTGTGCATCCGCTCATGCGCATCATAATGCATGCGCAGTATTTCTCACAGGTGGAGGACATTAGCACTGTAGTGCCTTGTGTGTCACTGACTGCGTCAGTATGCTAGCCATCGAGAGTGCATTTTTCTCTTGGAGTCATGCCGGTGATAGGTACACAGAAGATGTGAAACACAAATTCGCCGAGAAGTTTCCAAATTCCACAGTTCCTCACTGCGACACTGTCCGAGATCTCATTGCCAAATTTTGATCGACTGGTTCGGTGGCAGATGCTCCTTGAAGTAAACACGAGGCACCATTGCATGACCAGAAAATCAGTGTTTGGATAGCAATTTTGAGAAGAAGAATTGTGGGTCCCTTATTTTTTTAGGACACACTTAACTCTGAACGGTACTGTTCGCAAATTGTGTACCCATTCATTGCCCAGCTTGACGAAAACTACATACTGAATGGCTACTTCCAACAAGATGGTGCAACTGCACATACTGCATACCGTACCCTAGAATTACTGAAGGACTTCTTTGCAGATCGCATAATTTCAAAGGGACTTTGGCCAGCACGGTCACCAGATCTCACTCCGCCCGATTACTTCTTCTGGGGCACTGCTAAAAGATGTGTGTACAAAGGTCGCCAAAAAACAATACCAGAACTGAAGGCTGCCATAACTGTCTACACTCAGTCCATCACGCGATATACCCTCATTGACGTTTTTTTAAAACAAGTCAAGAAGAGTTGCTTTGTGTCTGGAGAATGACGGAAGACACTTCCAACACTTGCTGTAAAGTAAATCTAATTAAAGTCAATTAAACTAATACTGTTGTACTGTATCATGTGTTATATTCATATTATTAAAGCACTAAACCCACTGCGGAGGGACTTCTCGATCACCCTGTACTTATGTATATTATGTTATGTCTACTGGAGGTTCATATGGTTGGTATGACACTGTAGTTTATTAGATGCCTGAGTGGTCTGTATGCATTTTTTGTTTTGCTTTGTTTTGTTGTTTATTAAAGCTCTGAATGCTAGGTGTTTTCTTTCTTTATTTTTGTACTCTCTTTTGTTCTTTTTAATTAAGCAATTTACTTAAAATACTTGAGCTCTGCCAAACCTGGTCTACGAAGCATACTTAGATTTTGATGCATGATAATGCTTTATACTGGCCATTACTTTTTTTTTTTTTAATGTTAAAAAAAATTTGTAATGCTACAATATACTTTTCAAACACAGCAACAGTAAACACACTAGCTACATACTTACTATCTCACTGAAACAGCAATATTATAATGTAACAGTTACCTTTTTTAAATAAGCAATGCCTGGAGATAACATCCA
>JAMPIV010017860.1:280000-332500 GCA_024509875.1 Oreohelix idahoensis
GCAAGTACTAGTAGACCATAGAAGAAATAATATCAAGAAATTAAGGAAAGGATGTACCCAAAAATAATGAAAGATAAAACCAAAATAAAATAAAAGCTAAGCCAAAAAAAAAATCCAGTGTGAATAATAACAAGACCAAATAAAGCCTTAAAAAGAAATCCCCTGATGAAAAAAAATGGTAAAAAAAAAAAAAACAAAAAAGTTCCCAAGACTCCCCCTAACCCAAAAACATCGCTTTCAGTGAAAAAAAACCGTCACAAAGTCGTAAGCAATAAAGCAAAACTAAACCTCAAAATAAAGCAGAAAGAACGTAAACACAAAGTGTCTAGAAGAATATCCACAACACCAAAAACAAAACGGGACAAAGGTGGAGCTATCAAAGCAAAAGTGAAAAAGGGAAAACAACCAGGGTAAAAAAGATCGGTGATATCAGCAAGGTTGGCGATCCCCCCCCTTCCCACTCTGACTTCTTCTAAGAAATAAGTAGAAGATATAAGCAAAGATAAAAGAAAGCCATGAAATTAATTGTTGAAAAATAGTATCCAAAATCAACCACGGTCAAGCTCAATTTGAACCAGCAAGTAGCCTGAGCCACTCACAAATCAAACAATATTCAGCTAAGGACTTATAAAATATGTAATGCTGCAAGACCTTTAAAATATCACATGGTCAAACACAATAATGTAAAATCTGAAAGTCTGCTTTCATGCTGCCTGGAATGGGGGGGCCTTTCACACCTGCCTGGAATGGGGGCCTTTCACTCCAGCCTGGAATGGGGGCTTTCACCCCTGCTTGGAAGGGGGGCCTTTCACACATGCCTAGATTGGGGGCCTTTCATGCCTGCCTGGAATGGGGGCCAGTGTAGACTTTTAAAAACAGGTGCAAAATTATTGAAGCTATCTCTGTCCAAGACAGGTTTCATGTGGGAGGATGAAGCCAAACACCTATTCCTCCCCATGTGCTTCCTCCCCATATGCTTTACATGACAGGGATAGCTGCTGGCCCTCTCCTGGGTGGCATCAGCCACCAGCCACATGAGAGTACGACAACATCCTGAACATTCAGTGTTTTGAGCAGTCACTTCATCTGCTAGCCATGAATGTGAGATCGCGTGCAGAAAAATGCCTTCATGTGTCCATCCTTCTGCCATGTTAATATTCAAGCTACAGTTAAGAGTACACAGTATCTGTGATGTGTTATGACAAAATCAATAAATTATTGGCACTTCTGAATTTTAAAAAAAATACCCCTCCAAAAAAAAGCCCTTGCATTCGCTTATAAATACTGAATTTGCGATATTTATTTTATGAAACTTCAGAATCTCTACCATCAAACGGGTCAGGCCTAACTGGTCAAAAATGATCTTAAATACATTTTTTATGTTCTTTGCAAGCACTGATCTGTTCAGAAAAAAATCAATATGGTGCCAACCTTTAACCCAGTTTGTCTTTCAATCTGACATTTCTCGCATTCTGTCTGCAATGCAATAGTGACAAGTAAATTTTCATATTTTATTCACCAACAGAAAGGTCTCTGAAAGATTTTTTTTGGTTGTAGTAGCAATATCTAAATACCTCATAATGTCTATAAAAGACCAATTTTGTGATATTTCATCATGTTTTTATTTAACATGGCTACCTCCATAGAAGAGATATATCTCAGTAGGCCTGATGTTCACCATAAAACTCTGTATGCTGACATACTGGCAGCTGTTGTAGATATTTGTAGATTAGATTTACTCTTCCAATGGCTTCTGTATCCAGTCTTCACAGCCTCAGAAAGCGCAAACAGTAACTGAAGTAACTAACTGTCAAAGTAACCAACTGTCAAAGATATTCACCATAACACAAGAGTTGCGTGACAGTATCCGTTCAAAGTGATATCTTTAATGCCCTGGTACCCAGGCAGCACCAATACAGCACAAGCACAAAATTAAGATTATATCAGAGCTGTGTGCTTTCTGTGCTTCTCTATGGTGCGGAATGCTGGAGAGTTACAGAGAAGGAAATGTCGAAATTGTCCTCTTTTCACACAACATGCCTAAGAAAAATTCACCGAATCTTTTGGCCGAATACCATCACTAACCAAGATCTGCTTACTCGTAGCAAGCAAGAGGACATGCACACCATCATAGCTGGCAGACGCTGGAACTGGGTTGGTCATGTCCTCAGAAGAGACCCTGATGCCATCACAAGAACAGCTATGCTTTGGACCCCTGAAGGAAAACGAAAAAGAGGCCGACCAAAAACAACCTGGCGGAGGACTGTGGAGGCTGAGATGCAAAGAATGAACCAGAGTTGGGGCACTGTACGAAGGATGGCCACCGACCGAGCAAAGTGGAATCAATTTGTTGTTGCCCTACAAGACGCCACTAGGCGTGATGGCCACTGACTGCTTTGACGGTCGGCGGCTAAGGATCAAAGAAAGAAGAAGAAGACCCAGGCAGCAGTCAGCTTTTAACTCTTTCCGTATGTAATTATTTTCAGCTCTGGACGGAATTATTTTTAAGCCCCAAAAATTTACACATACATAATTTACGTTTACTGACAAGGTGTGTCTAATCATGAGTTAAGTATAACATATTATGTATCAAATTAAAGTACATTGGATGAACAATATAAATCCATATGCCTTTCTAGCTAATTTTATGTTATAACAGATAACATGTACACGGAAAAAAAGATAACTTGAAATTTTGAACAAAAATTTTCGACTTACGTAAGGCTTGTAACATAAATTGTTATCACAATACAGTTTCACTGCTCTCTTTGTGCAGGTAATCCATTTAGAAACACAGAAAAAGTAAGAAAGTTATGGTTGATCACACAGTTTGTTCACTGTTCACATATTAGTAACATATCCTGTGTGTTTTTCGGCCATTATGGCGATACGACAAAATACGATTAAAGATGAAGATAAATGTGAAAAAATCCGTTCAAACGCAAATAAAAGACATTGAAGCTTGTTGAAATTTGCCCAGTTTTGTGTTTACTTCCGCTCGAGATAAATTCCGGGCAGTATAAAATATCAGAATAGAAAGAAACAATGAAATAAATCAGCGTCTTTTAAAAGATCTTACGTCTACAGCGTTCAGCCTTTGCATCTATTATTAGATCTTACGTATGGAATCAGTTAAAATCCCACCAGAGTTAATAAATTACACTTTCAATCAATCAATACCCTTTAGCTCCCCGAAGAGCATAGGCCTTCAACAAACACATGCCAAGTCTTCCTGTCCTGTGCCATCCGCTCAAATTCTTTCCACGTTTTCATCATTTTCACCTGTTTCCAGTTCTCTTCTCCATGTGTTTTTTGGCCTACCTCTGCCTCTCTTTTCCTGTGGATTCCAGAACAAGTACTGCCTTGTAATGCTATCAACAGGTTTCCTCAATGCGTGTCCTATCCATCGCCAGCGTCTTCTTCTCAACTCTTAAATTACACTTTATTTCTACTTAAAACTAAATCACAGCTCATTTTTTGTCTTAAAAATAAACGACGGACCAATTTCGGTGACAAATCAGTTACACACACCCCCCCTCCCCACGTGTAGTTCTTGGGGGTTTCTTATGAGACAAAGAAAGAATAGAACTACTACTTCCTCAGGCATGTCACACAAGGTGGCTAATATGAAGTTGTGCATGGGGCTGGCAACCTCATCATGTTAAAACAAACGGCTACAGAAACTACCGCAGTAAAAGCTTCCTCCAAGGGGCTCAGCTGCAGTGAAGGCTCCATGCTCTTTAGGGAGCTAAAAGGAAAACAATGATGATGATGATGATGAAGTTATACTTTTTCTCTTCTAACGATAAATCATAACACCATTTCTGTCTGAAAACATGTTGACTTTGGTTGGTAACATTCATGCTTTACTACGGTTTGAAAAGAAAATGATTACCTTCTTTTTGATGGAAGCTGGCCTCCCTCTAACATAGCCACCATCACGAATAATATTGTTCAATGTTGCTATCCACTGTTGAGAGAGAGGAAGTTGAGTTCAAACATTACTACCACAACGTGTATAATAGGATAATAATATGAGAATCTCTACGGATCATTATGTTTGTTCTTTATACAGCATTATCTCTCTGATGTGTCTGCCTCATCATGGTGGGAGAGCTTCTGGTTACCTATGACCTTCAGAGCTATGCCTACAGTAGCACAGCTTCCGGCAAGGCCTCCCAAGCTGGACTGCTTAAAGGGTAAGGATCAGACCAAGCCAGACACAATCTGCTGCCCTGCAGGCAGGATGGGTACAGCCATGGGCTAGGGAAGACTAACCTGACAAAAATTCCTGTTGAAATTGGATGCACTAGGCCAAAGCTAATAAAACACTGTTTTAATTCATCATATGAAAGATATCATACTGTTACATTTATACTAATACTTTCTTTGTCTTAACCTGAGTCTTGATTATTATTATACAGTCAAACGTACCTAGCAAGAAATTCAGTTCACTTACTTCATCTCTTTCTCTATAATTTTCTGCTTGAAGAATCACAGTTCTGAAATTATGCAACAAATACTGAGTGTATGAAATTAACTGTTGGAGATATAATTGATATATGAAATGATGGAGATAACAATGGAAATATTAAATGTTTGAGTTAGATAATGAATTAATGAAATGTTGATAAATTAAATGTTAAACAAAATTCTACCAGAGAAATCGAAATAGCAGGGACAGTTATGGACATATTAAAAATAAACATGAGAAAGATGAAGTATAGTCACAGCTTTACGTAGGCCTAGTATAAGTATACAGGTAACAAAACAACATCTAGGACCATTGTATGTAGCTACATTTGCACTAAGTAGGCTAAAAACTGCCAATGTCTTAGGTAATTGCTCACTTTCAACAAGCAAATAACGTGAACTATCAGTTTACCCCCACCCACTTTAGTTCCGGGGGGGGGGGGGGGGGGGTCTTTGAAGAATAGAACTACTGCTACCTCAGGCAGGTCATCAGAAGTGATTACAACCAGGTTGCCCATGGGGTCTGCAACCTCATCATGATAAACAAATTGCTATAGAAATCATCACTGTAGGAGCAAATGAATGCTTTGGTGCAGGCTTCCTAGAAGGTCAGATGCAGTGGTGGTTCCAGGCTCTATAAAGAGTGAACAAGCAAATGATCAGCTTACCCAACTTTTGAAACAATGGCCGTAAATTAACAATAATGAACCCAAAAATTCATTTCAAAACTAGGCTGCCAATGCAGAACCTGGATACTGAGGCCAAGAATGTATGATTAATAATTATGAAATGACAAGTCGAAGAACAGCAGCTCTTAACCCCAAAACAGACATGGTGTGAAGTAATGGATAATTTTGGAATAAATCCAGGGAAGGCATTTGTTGAAAGAAAACAGATGGCTTTAATATCTTGCGAGGATGAATCTCAACCAGCCAACAGCACAAACATGTAACAGTTGCAGAGAGCCGTGAAAAGAGGACAGCTCATAGGAAGGTGGATCATGGGTGAAGCAGATATCTTTAAAGATGAAATATGATGACAGGTCAACAGACAACAATTAATGTGCTGGACAGAAACCAATACCGAGAATTCTCTGTAGTGTTTTAGAGCATAAGCAGTGGCAGAAAGAAAAAAAAGACAGAAACAAAGATATCAAATATAACTATAGGCCCTTCTTGAACTTCTTAGGAACAGTTGATTAACACCCTTGAGGTCTAAGAAAAACCTGAAGAGAGATGTTGGTATTTAGATCAGAATCAAAACATTTATAAACAGCATACAGTCTGTATCCTTGAATCCGAACACCTGAAAACCAAAATATTCTGAAAATTGAATGTTTTTTGGGCCGACTTTTGGTTGATTTTCAAACACATTTTTGGCTACATCTGGAAACCAAAAAAGATCCAATTTCCAAAACACGGTTGTCCCTGAGCAATTCGGATTCAAGGATAAGGACCTGTTGTAGAACTTTTAACTGATGAAATAGATGTGGGTCATGAGTTAATCCCCTGTTACAAGAGCAGCATATTTATTTGAAGACTTACTTCTTGGACTGAGGGGCAATAACCTGGAAGGTATGTCTCCTGTCATCAGCTACACATGACTCAACAAGCAACCCTTCTTCATTTAAATCCATGACCAGACTACCAGCAAACTGTGAAAAGGTTGTGTACACATACATGTTTGTATATATATGTAAGTGTGTGTGAGAGAGACAGAGAGTAAGCAAGGAAAAATTATAGAGACAGAGCTATGCTACTCATTTAAAAAATAACTGATGTAAAAAAAATTATGATTGCATGCACTGAAGCTGAGCAAAGCTAATTTCCAATCTGAAGACAAAACTTAGAATTCAAGTCAGAATGTACAGGTTGAAGACAAAATTTACTGGTTAAGAAGGTTCAATAACAGACTGAATTACCAAATTCAAGGTTACAGACTTAAGACAATATTTTTTCTTCATCTTTACTTTCATCTCCCAGTGGAGGCAGAGGCCTTGATTTATTTAATGCCAAACTCTCCTGTCCTGTGCCATCCACTCAAATTCTATGTTTCTTTATCATTTTTACGTTTGTCTCCAGTTCTTTTTTCCATGTGTTTTTAGGTCTCTATTTCATTTTTTAAAAACTGGGGATTTCAAACAAGGACTGCCTTGTGATGCTATTAACTGATTTCCTCAATGTGTCACCTATGCACTGCCAACATTTTTTTATCCTCAGTTTTTGTTTCTTTGGTACTTTTCATCAATTCCACATTGGTGTTTCATATCATTTTACTTGTTCTAATCTGTGCATGCATTTATTTTTGAAATTCTATAACTTCTGTACTGTTATTTTTTGTTGCTCACCATGTTTCCATACAATGTAACTGTCTTGATATTTAAAATGAAAATAATTTATTGTTTAATTCAACTTTATCTCCTTTGATTTCCATATACTTCCCAATTCAGTAAAATTCCCTTTTGTTTTCTGTATCCTTTATTTTATACCACTGTCCATTCCTCCTATTCTGTTTATATTGCTGCCAAGATATAGGTCCATCTATTGGAGGAGTGCTCCAAGTGCTATCTAGCTATCATTTGTCACAGTTATTCTCATAATCTTTGCCTTTTCCCTGCAGATTTTCAGATCAAGCAATATTCTATTGTCCAAACTAAATTGTTTTGTCATTATGAAGTTACAGCATTTTAAGAATATGGTTTTTTAAAATCTGGTTATCTTTATGACTGTAATTTCTAGAGATGCCTTTTTTTCCATTTTGATGAACTACTATTTTGCCTGAAGACCAAGAATATAAACATTATGTACAAGAAGAGAAACTTCTCCATGCTCTGTTCAACCATAATCACTTAATCTGGTTATTAATGTAAAATATGACACCTGGTATATGCTGTGTTTATATTTCCTTCTACATGATGACATTGTTTTATATACAATTTAAACTTATATGCCTTGTTCTTTATTACTAGCATCTGTTAATGTAATCTCCCATTGATCCATAGAGGATGATAGCTGTATTTTTGTTGTCCCTTATTTCAGTAATATCCTATGGTACATTAACTGTACATTATGAATTTATAACGTGCCACCTGGCAAAGCCCAAAACATTTTTGTCACTTTGTACAAGAGTTCTCTCTTTTTTTAAATCTTAAACAATTAAACATTTTCTAAATATGCCTTTTTGAAGTGCAGGCATTAAGTATTTAACAGATCAAGTAAAACAATAGAATGCATGGATATGTGAGGGATAAAATGGTTTGGTCATCTCGTTTGGATGCAACTGGCTGGAAGATATGAATGACATGCATACGAGAAAGGTATGCTAGAGTAGCTGAGACATGTTGAAATGTGTCCTTAATGATAATCCACTCCACCCAACTTGCCAAGAACGCAACTGAATTTCTTCATAACATTTAAAACACAACAGTTGGGAAGATAAGAAATTTAAAAACAAAATGGCAAAGGTTAAGCAGCAAAGGTTGTACAGGGAAATAAGCTAAGCAGCAGAGTTTATATATTTTCAGGAGGGGGGGGGGGAATGGTGGTACTTAGCAGTCATCATCATCTTCCTCCTTTTTACAACCCTTAACACACAGCTACCATTAGCTGCTCTCAGTGATTCTAAACTTTATCCACTGTGGCCATATGCAGCTCAGACAGCTGAGCTGCATGTAGTCATAAAATGAATTTAAAATGCGCAGAAACACTTTCTGATCTAGTCAAAGATTTTAATTTACCACATGAAATGTCATTAACAAAATGTGGACTGTTGTCGAGTTTGTAAAATTTATACTTTATATTTTTCATCTTTCTAAGTTAGTTACCAAACTATCTGAAATTGTTTACCATGGCAACCAGCAATAAAAGCCTGTTTGCCCCACCTGCAATGAAAGAACTGTTTTAGGCTGTACAAGCACATGATCCTTCAGGCTGACCTCACTAAACACATTTATGTACTGTAAATAAGCTACTGATATTGTTTTTTTTCCCAGATGTATACTTTTACAGTTATTAGTGGGTTTTTTTTTAAGTGGAGTAGATGTGATTGCCTACAATACTGATGGTGTAAATATTAGTCTATCCTTGTGTTCTTTGATTTTTTCATATTACTGGACACACTAAAATACACTGATAATCACCAAGGCTAGGTATTACATGCCTCAACAAAAATCATAATCTGATGGCATGTTGACAAGTTTAAACAATTTTTTATCTTTATTGTTGCAAATCACTTTATATTATTTCTATATTTACCATGACTTAGAAATATACCATTCTTTTAGCTTCTCATAACAGTACATTCATTTATCTCCAAAATGACACATCATTCATCAAAATCTGTTACAAAATTAAGACAACTACAGTTTAAATTCACCTTGAGGGTGTAAATGTTAACAAAAATTAATTGTGCCACAAATTGTTTTTCAATTCAGTAGTTAATGCATTACGGTGCATCAGGTCACCGTTACAGTTGGTCCTCTTTCCAGGCAACCTGCACCAAAGCACTTAATATGTTTTTGCAGTGGTAGTTTTTGTTGCAATCTATTTATTTGATGGGGTTGCCAGGACGTACACAACCGCATATTAGTTATCTATTATGACATGTCAGAGGGAGCACTTGCTTAATTTTTTCTTCATATTGTCTGAAAATGACACCGAATGAGTAATGACATGTGAAGTGTCTGGAAGATTCTTGGTGGTAGAAAATTTGTAATGGGTAAAGCAGGAAATACAAAAGTCAATCCTGATCTAAAATTATCAATTACACACAAGTTTTACTTAAAAGCTATAAAATATACCAAACTCATGACTGCATAACTTTACTGCATAGCTAACTAATCAAAGTTAGTCCAACTATATACTGACAATGTAATACTCGGGGAAACAACAGATAACTTCAAAGACAATACAATGGGCAAAGATTGTATAAATAGGTCATCTTCATACATTAAAGTTAACTGAAAATGCCCCAATAACATTTTAAGATGGATGTTAAAAGAATATACAAAATAATGTAACCTGCTATGAAAATGGTGCACTTTACTGCCTGTTTAGAACATTTATGTCATGTCAAACTTTAAGCTGCTTTGTTATTCTAGCTTTAGAACTGGAAGTGCTACCAGAATTTCTGTTCAACTCTAGTATCTTTCACACAACAATGGTATGGTCCTGATATTGGTTCCCTTAAGTTCCCTTTTAAATATTTAAAAAAAAATATCAAACACTTAAACCTTCAAGCGTAAGGGATGGCATAATACTGGTTTCTAATTGCTGAAGGACACTATCTATTGGCTGAATGAATGTGCCAAAAGAAAACAAGACAACATCAAAAGAAAATAAAATACAAAGCTGCCACACCCTAGGCATTCATTCAATTTTTATATATATATATATATTGTCCACTTGACCCTTGATTTACATATATCAGCAAGATAAGATTATGATCGTCCCATATCACCATGTCAAACCAATTGACACATACCAGCCGGGCATGAAAAAGTCACTGATGCAATCTATACGACAGATCCTTAGGTCTTTTCACAGTTCAATGTTAGTGGCATTATACATGTGTGTGCACCACCCTAGAAACACTGCAGGTACATCCTAATGGGATATCCGATTTAATTATATACTCTGATGTACACACATTGGGTCCTCCGGTCTAAACACTATCCCGACTATATATAAAATTCTTTTCTGGTGTCCTTCCCTAGCACAACTATAATTGAAACAACACCACATCTGGTAAACCCAAATCCTTCAATCACTTTGCATGTCAACACACAGTCAGTTCTTCTAGCTTTGTTTATGCTGCTGCCTAGAAATGCACCAGTCCACATTTTGCAAGAGTGTTTCACATTGTACAATTCTGACTATTATTTGCTGCACTTATTCTTATAAATATGTGTATCCCTCTACTTCTCTTTGGGAATTCCACGGCAAGGACTGCCACATCCAAGTACTGCACCATTAAGATACCATTACCTCCATTCATAATTGACTCACAGCGGGTATCCCTCACAAATAATTAACGGATCAGCTCCTAATTCTTACAAGGATAAACAACTTGTTCAGGAGTTTTTGTTTACACAAAAAAACAAAAACAAATAAACAACAATAAATGGTGATTTGGAAAACTGACATTTCTGAATAACTGACTTTTGTATAACCACAGCTATACTGTATCGAAAGGTAAAGTAATAATCTCTTATCAATTTTCAATCTTCTCTGGTACAATATGAACGAAAAATGTAATTAATAGCCTGTTGTGCTGACACATAACCTTATCATTTAAACAAATAAGAACATATCAGTCTTGCATTAGCTACTGAAACTTCTTCAGTTGTTTCTCCAATTATTCCTTCAATCCCAACTAGTAGCAAAAAAAATGGGAAAACTGGACTTTCTGAATGTCAAATGTTAAGCTAAGCTGTAGGAGTTTGGTGGTACAAAAAACTTTACAAACTGTAATTTACTCACATTTGAACGCTTATAAACCTGAAGCATATTAATTGAAAGCACTTCTATAAAACTAAGTAGATTTCATTTTCACAATGACACTTCTTGAATACAACAGACCAAGTGAAAATCAGTTAGCAAATCTGCAAAGATATCCTTAAGGGGAGGAGCTACAGTGAAATGCTATTTTCATTTACAACTGCAGGATTTCAATTAAAATGCACAGACACAACCCACAACAATCATACTTACGCACAACAAAGTACAGTGCTATTATTTGCCATGGAGATGGTAGCCATATTGGATTTCAATCCTACATTTTAAATTAAAAGGCTTTTTTTTTTTTTTTAAGCACCAAAATAGAGGCTCACTGTTGTAATTTAAACCCTTTGTCAGATTAGATTTTTGATAACTTTATTAGATCATGAGCTCATCAATTTAATTACCTAAAAATAGTAATGAATTTTGCAACATTATTTGCAATGAATCAAAATTTGTTATATCATAAATCTGATCCAATAAAAGTTTAACCAAGCAGTGGAAAGTACCTGCGCCAAACTTCATGTCAACTGATTAATTAACATCATAAGACCTAAAGGTCTTTTATATTTGGACATTCGCCCTAATATAACCGACTGGGTTGAACAAAACACGCCTCACCAAATCCAGGCAAAATTTTATTTTTTTTAAAAATATGTGCACTGATTACAATAGCAAGTTATAAGAGAATTAATAACATAATACAAAATTCTGAGAAATTCTTCTTTCTTTTTTCCCCATAGGAAAAGCACATTTCTTAAGAAAATACAATTTTCAAAGTCAAAATTTAGATGGTGGTCTTACAACTGATTCTGACATATTTAGATTAAGGAGATCACAAATTATAAGAAAATAGACTAATCTTAATTGTCACATTTTATTATATTTTGAATTTAAATGCACCGTCACTCCTTTCCTTCAAAAGAACAAATCAAACGTGTTTTTATGAAATAATTATTTTGTGTGTTCTTGTATTTTTCATTATCGACTGCTGTCAGGCAGCACCATGCACATCCTAGCTTATAACCTAATCTTATCATGAAGCAACGATGATAAATAACTGCCTTACTAATCAACACTGCTACAGGTTCATATCCTTGTATCTGACATCGTCGAGGACAGCTGTGATTTGGAAACTGGATTATTTTGATTTCAAAATGTCGCCCTAACTGCATCAGAATAGTAACCCAAAGTCGCCTAAAATGTGTTCTAAAATCGCCAAAAAATCACCCAATTGTGATTAAAAAAAGTCGCCCAAAGTCACCCAGAGAAACTTTCAATTTTCAGAATATTTTTGTTTTCGGGTGTTCGGATAAAAAGGATACAGACTTGTCCGGTTTATCTGAAGATTCAAACCCATGTTCTTCTCTCATTCATGTCTCTAAGCTTCATTAGCCATAAATTAAGCTGTCTAAGTCTACAAAACAAAACAAAAAACCCAAAAAATTTTTTTAATTTTTTCATCAACTTATTTTTTGTCCATTTCTTTTGCCTTGAAGATGGTTTTGATGGCAAAGAAATTAACACTTTTGTTACTTAAATTGAATAAATTAAATGTTATCATTGGTATTCTATTGTGTTGCTGTTACCCTCTTCATCATCACTCATCAAAATTAATAAACAAACTCACTCTCCAAAAAAGCAGCAACAAACCAGACATGGGAAGAGTTGGATTTTCTCAAGACTTAAAAACAATAGGAGATCTAGGCATAAAGACCAGATTTTTTAAACATCTTTCTTCCATCTGCACCATCTTCTTCATGGACATCCCATCTTTCAGGCTTGACCTTCTTCTGTTAAAGGAATGTGATGGTGTCAGATTCTAATTAGATCAGCATTCTAATAAGGTGTCCAAACCATTTTATTTTCCCTTACATATTAAGCCAATTTTTTAAAATGACAATGAGACCATCCCTAAACTATACTCTTGCATACGCATAACTAAGTGCTATAAAACATATTTCACATTCTGAATTAGTTGTGTTTACTTTTTACAGCTGTCAAGTAATTAGGTTCCCTACTAATGATCCAACACATTATGACAGATGGGAAAGATCATACTCTGGGAAATTAACAATTGAAAAAAGGTAGCTTTCTTAAGTACCAAGTTTCCTATAAATAATAATCAGGTGTGAAATGTTAACAAGTATAGCTACCATCTGCTGGACCTGCATGTTTCTCCACACAAAAATACCCAGCCTCTCTAGAATTACTAACGATGTGTGAAATGTTAACAAGTATAGCTACCATCTTCTGGACCTGCATGTTTCTCCACACAAATATCCAGCCTCTCTAGAATTACTAACGATGTGTGAAATGTTAACTTGTATAGCTACCATCTTCTGGTCTTGCATGTCACCACACAAATACCAAGCCTCCCTAGAAATACTCATGAGGTGTGAAATGTTAACTTGTATAGCTAACATCTTATGAACTTTTGTGTTTCTCAACACAAACACCAAGCCTACTAGAATTACTAATGTGTGAAATATTAACTTGTATAGCTAACATCTACTGGTCTTGCCTGTTTCTCCACACAAATACCCAGCGTCCCAAGCTATACTCATGAGGTGTGAAATGTTAATTTGTGTAGCTATTATTTTCTGGACTTGTGTTTCTCCGCAGCCTGCAGTTATTAAAACTTGAATGCATATTTCTTCACTTTAATAAGTATTTTTTAGCCAATGAAGATCTCTGTAATCATAGTTTTTTTTTTTTTTAAATTGAGCACTATTTCTCCTCAAATCTTTGCAAAGACTTTTTGGGGGTCTGAGCTTACCCCGTTTGCTTATCTTCTACATGGGGGCCCTTTAGTTTTGATAACTTTCATTTCTGTTTGCATTCTTCTTATTTTTCATTCTTTTCACGCGGTCAAGCCACCATGAATATCTACCCGAACAAACATTAGAAAGCAATATTCTAGAAGGAAAAATACTGTAGAAATGTACACAATGAGATTGTGGAAAGTATTACTCTTAAGAACATAGGTTGCAAACAGTAACAATTTGTATCTAACCTCCTCCTTGGTCTGGCTCATAAGATTGCCTCCTTGAGTAAAGAAATAAATGCGGTCCCATTTGGTTGTCAGGAGAGCCTGTTTTCTGTAAGAACAAACAAATGTCACACTGCAAGACCCCTCAGCAAAATAAAACATTAAAAATTAACATATGTGATGGAACACTATAAAAATTTGTAACATTTGTTAGTTTTTTTTAATTTCTGAGATACTCAGGCACTATTTGTTTTTTTTTAAATATTTAATTTCTGAGGTACTGAGGCGCTATTTCTGTTTTTTTTTAATATTTAATTTCTGAGGCACTATCTCATATGAACGCTCATTTGAAAGGTTAGTAGCAGCGCAAAACATATTAATGCCAGAAAATCCAATAAAAATTATACATGTCTGAAAGGAGATGTGTCTGAAGTGTTACATATTTATATAACCCCAGGCAAAATCATGTGCAGGACCTTAATTCTACGCCAGTAACTTCATTCAAATTAGTTTAAATGTATATGTAAGAAATTCTCCAGAATGTACTGTCAAAGTAAATGGAGCAATTTTATAACAAGTTAACAGATTCAAATACCTAGGCAAATTAATAATATTGGATAGAAGATGCATCTAAGAGGTGAAAAGTAGAATAGCCCAAAAGCAGCATTCCATAACATGAAAACTATTTTATGTAACAACTCTTTATCAATGAAAGCCAGAAACAGATTTCTTCAGTGCTATATAGAAATAACCCTAACAAACAGAAGTGTGTCACAGACAATTAGTAAACAAGTAGTATAAAGCACTAGAGGCCACAGTTAGAAAGAGTAATGAGGTTGTCCTGAAAGAGGCCAATGTGCAAAGGAATCTTATTACTCACGTTAGAAGGAAGCAATTGACTTTCAATCAATACCTTTTAGCTCTCCGAGGAGCATAGGCCTTCAAAAAAACACATGCCAAGTCTTCCTGTCCTGTGCCATCTGCTCAAGTGCTTTCCATGTTTTCCTCATCATTTTCACCTCTGTATCCAGTTCTCTTCTCCATGTGTTTTTTGATCTACCTCTGCCTCTCTTTTCCTGTGGATTCCAGAACAAGGACTGCCTTGTAATGCTATCAACTGGTTTCCTCAATGTGTGTCCTATCCATCGCCAGCGTCTTCTTAACATTTGTTCCACTGGCACTTGTCTGGTTCTTGTCATCAATTCCACATCTGTGACTTTCTCATACCATTTCAGTCCTTCTATTCTGCGCAAGCACCTGTTTATAAAAGTCTGTAGCTTTTTGTTGCTCTCCATGTCTCAGAACCATACAATAGGACTGACTTCAGATTTGAGTTAAAGATTCTTATTTTCGTGTTGGACTTGATTTCTCTTGTTCTCCATATGTTTCCCAAGGCAATGAAAGCTCCTCTTGTTTATTTTGATATCATTGTCTGTCCCCCCAACTCTGTCTATATTACTGCCAAGATATGTTCACGATTCTGCATCCTTTAGTTGTGTTTCTTCAAGTTCAACCTTGTTATCATTTCTTGCATTTATTCTCATAATCTTTGTCTTTTGACAAATGACTTTCTTCTGGCATATTATGAGAAGAAGAAAGATGGAATATATTGTTACAATAGGAAAGCTTGAAGAAAAAGAGACAGAAGATGACAAAGAGAGAAGGCAGTGTACAGTCTGACATCGTGGCATATAAAGATGTCAACAACTGAATTGATAAACAGTACTGAAGACAGGAAGTTGAGGAGAGATATTATCACCTATGCCACCAGGCATGGTACTAGAAGAGAATGTGAGAAAATTGTCAGACATATAATTTTATATTAGGGACAATGCTGTCTGGGAACTAATTAGTTTACACAGGGATACTGAAGTAACCATAGCAGTTTAAAAGCAGATAATGAAGTCTGTGAACTGTACCTACTTATAGCAGAGACAGTAAAGTGTGTGACACATTTCAGTTTACACTAGAGATATTGATATATGTGAACTGTACCAGTTTACACCAGACAGAGAAGTGTGTGAATCATATTAGTTTACAGCAGAGACAGTGAAATATGTGAGCTGTACCAGTTTATACCACAGACACTGAAATATGTGAACTGTACCAATTTATGCCAGAGGCAGTGAAGTATGTGAACTGCATCAGTTTATACCAGAGGCAGTGAAGTATGTGAACTGTATCAGTTTATACCAGAGACAGTGAAATATGTGAACTGTACCAGTTTATACCTGAGACAGTAAAATATGTGAACTGTACCAGTTTATACCAGAGACAGTGAAATGCGTGAACTGTACCAGCTTATACCAGAGACAGTGAAATATGTGAGCTGTACCAGTTTATACCAGAGACAGTGAAATATGTGAACTGTACCAATTTATACCAGAGACAATGAAGTGTGTGAATCATATTACTTTACAGCGGAGACACTGAAATATGTGAACTATACCAGTTTATACCACATGCACTGAAATATGTGAACTGTACCAGTTTATACCACAGACACTGAAATATGTGAACTGTACCAGTTTATACCACAGACACTGAAATATGTGAACTGTACCAGTTTAGACCAAAGACACTGAAATATGTGAACTGTACCAGTTTATACCAACACTGAAATATGTGAACTGTACCAGTTTATACCACAGATACTGAAATATGTGAACTGTACCAGTTTATACCACAGACACTGAAATATGTGAAATGTACCAGTTTATACCAGAGACAGTGAAGTGTGTCAATCATATTAGTTTACAGCAGAGACACTGAAATATGTCAACTGTACCAATTTATAGAAGAGACACTGAAATATGTGAACTGTACCAGTTTATAACACAGACACTGAAATTTGTGAATAAATCAGGTGGAGTACAGACATTACATGAATTTATACTAATTTATTTGAGAAATGGGCAAGAAGACTAAGATGGCTGTATACTGCTTCACGTACGCTCTAGTCTTGACTTATGGATGTGAGTCATGGGCAATAACTGCAACCCATAAAAGCCAGCTCTTGACCTCAGAAATGAGATATCTGAGGAAGGTGGTTGCAGTAACAGGCAAAGACATGGTCCGCTACCAGATGATATGTCACGGCCTCAAAACCCAGCCACTACAGACCTGAGTGGAACATTCCCAATCACGATGGTTTGGCCATGTCTGCAGAATGGGAGAAGATCAGCTACCATGACAAATATGTGAAACCAAGAGCCAGGGATCCAAACCTCCAGGACGACCCACAGTTCGCTGGGAGGACAACATTAGATAATCTCTGAAGGACCGAAGACTAGACTGGAACCAGGCTAGGAAGAAGACACCTGATAGGATAGTATGGCGTTCTCTCTGGCAAACCTCCACACCCCAGGGTAGAAGAGGAACGACTAAGTAAGTAAATTATTTGAGAAAATAAATTGTCTAAATACATCAAACATTAGATAAGCCGCTAACATTAAACTGTTGCTAAGGTGCACAACTAATTTTGCCATGTGTAGTTTCTGGGGGGATGTGGAGGGGAGGGGGTTCTGAGGAGACAAAGAAGGAATAGGGTCAGTGCTCTCTCAAGCATGTTGTAAGAAACAACTAATATGAGACTGGCTCTCTCATTGTGTTAAACCTACCGCCACAGAAACTATTTGCAAGAGCACATTAATGCTGTGGTGTAGTCTTCCTGGGGGACCAGCTCCGTGTTCCACAGGGAGCAAAACGGAAGTCATGACAATGACAACTGATTTTGCCAGCTTTCTGTTTAAAGTGTGAGTTTATGTGAATGCAAGCCATCACATTAAAAAAACAAAATACGAAGGTGATGCTAAAAAAAACTAAATTCTTATTTGCATTTAATTTTTATTTGATATAACTGCCTGTAAAAATTGTTTTAATTGGCTAGAAAGGTTTACTTCAAATACTAAACTCTTACTCTGGAAATTTAATGGCTGCCTGCAACAAAGATATTCTGTGTTAAGTCTGCCTCCTTTTTTGTGTGTGTGTGTGATTTGTATGTTCTTTGCAGTGGTGATGGTAAGCCTCCCTCTCTCTCTCTCTCACACACATAAATGATGTTGAAAAGTGGCCCTGCATTTGAAACACAGACAAAAAATTTTGCAATGAGCCCAGTACCCACCCTCGACAATACAGATAGCCAGCTTTCTGTGTTAAGTTAGTGTTCGGTGGGATGAAAGGCATGTCAATAGGTGGCTCTGCATGGTACATATGCTGACTCTGTTGTTCTATAGAGTCTATCAACTCCACTGTCTTCAGGGTCTCCTTGGTCAAGTCTGCATGTACTCTGAAAATTTTAAGTCTAAAGTTGAGGACAATCTGTACTATTTTCTAATACTTACATCTGACTTAATACAGTATATATAAGATTTAATAAATATGTTTCTAGGATTTTTATTTGTGCATGACACATGCATCACCATTATCGGTGCCATTCAGCTCTCAAGGAGCATAGGCCTTCAATAAATTTACGCCAAGTCCTCCTGTCCTGTGCCAAGATTTCTCCATGTCAATTCCTTTCACTTATATCTCCAGTTCTCTTCTCCGTGTGTTTTTGAGTCTGCCTCTACCTCTCTTACCTCGAGGATGCCAGAACAAGGACTGCCTTCTAATGCTATCAACATGTTTCCTCAATGTGTGTCCTATCCACTGCCAGCATCTTCTTCTCAATGACAAACTTATACAGTACATAAAAGATATATTACTAAGAACAATAACGCTTTACAAATACAGATGCAAGACTTAACACTGCACATAATAAACAGCAAAAATGCATACTTAATAATTTTTATTGCTTATGAGCTATACCAATGTATATGGCCAGTTTTGCCCTGTGTAGTTCACGGTGGTCTCTGATGATACACAGAAAGAACAGGACTGGCATTCCTTCTGGCATGTTGTACAAGGTGATTATTATGAGGTTATGCATGGGGCTTGCAACCTCAGTATGTAAAACATATTGCTACAGAAACCATTGCTGCAACAGCATGTGAATTATTGACGCAGGCGTATTGCAAGGGGACCAACTGCAGTGGTGGAACCATGCTCTGTAAGGAGCGAAAAGGAAAATGATGACACAGTGAGCTTTACAACTGCACATACGTGACTTACGGCTGTAAATTATTGACTCAACAACTTCATATGTGAACATAGCAGACTTACGACTGCACACTGCTGCCAATATTTCCCAGAAAGTCTTCCAGGTCTGGTCTCAATAAGATGTCCTGTCCCATCTGAAAGCAGGCC
This sequence comes from Oreohelix idahoensis, assembly GCA_024509875.1. Lineage (NCBI taxonomy): Eukaryota > Metazoa > Mollusca > Gastropoda > Stylommatophora > Oreohelicidae > Oreohelix > Oreohelix idahoensis. Next base: position 299,210 of record JAMPIV010017860.1, read on the forward strand.
CGCTGAGCATGAAGAAAACCCATCACAGGCTCAAGAAGGAAACACTTACGTTTGAACTGAAGGGCATTCAGTGATGAGTAGTAGTGTAGAGCAGTCTATAATAAAAACAAGTCATTGATCACATGATTTTCCTTGACAATATAGGCAGATTAAATAAAAAATTGAAAAAACCATAGAATATAGGGTGCATGTGAGTATAGGTACTGTTACCTCCACAAGCTCCAAAAACTAATAAAACAATTATCAACAGAATGAAAGCCATCATACAATTAAATTTATTGTGAATATCCGATAGTGCTTAAAAGGTCCAAAACTTGGTTACCTACAAGAAATCTAAAATATTTATAGTGAAAATAATTTTATGACCAAAATAATAATAATAATAGCCCCTTCAGTCATAACTGACTATGAGAATGCGCCCTCGAAGTGACAGCCCTCAGATGGTTATTTTCCTGGTGTTCCTATGGCCGTTTTCTCCTCTCTTCTGCTTGCTGTGAGAGCTTCTTTTCACCCAATCTGTGGCGCCATAGACAGCATCACCACTTGGTGTGATCGGAAGCTTCATCCTCCCAGGTTGCTGGATTTCTGTCCAGTGCCCTCATGTCTCTCTTGCATCATCTTTGAATCTCAGCTGTGGTCGCCCAACTGTTCTTTTGCCATCTGCCAGTTGTCCAGATATCTTTCGGAATGCGACCATCTTCCATGTGGTGGACATGGCCAAGCCAGAGCAGTCTGCGCTGTCTAAGCAATGTATACATGCTCTGAAGGCCAGAACGTAACAACACCTCCACATTTGTCACTTTGTCATTCCATGAAATACCGAGGTTGTGGCGCAGACACCGTAGATAGAAGGCATTGAGCCTTCTTTCTTACTTAGCATAGGTTGCCCATGTCTCGCTGCCATATAGCAGTGTGCTGGTGATGCAGGCATTATATACCGCAGCTTTGGTCTTCATTGTGAGTTTGGAGTTTCCCCAAACACACATTGTGAGGCGGGTAAAGGTAGCTGCGGCTTTGCCAATGCAGCTGTCAATTTCTGTGTCCACAGACAGTTTGTCATTGATGGTAGAACCCAGGTATGTGAAGTGGTGAACCACTGCCAATTCATAGTTATCGATAGTGATAACTGGTGCAACATCCACATCCTGACTCAGCACATTTGTTTTCTTTAGACTTATTGTGAGGCCAAAGTCCTTGTATGCTTGAGTGAAGCGATTCATCAAACTCTGAAGCTCCTATTGACTTTGAGTGATGACTCAAAATGTAATGACCAAAATAGTAACAGCAAAATCAATGGACTGCTGATGGAGGAAAGGTTTGTAAATCAGAGGAATAACCGCTTCCATAGAATGAACTTTTGACGACCAGTGAGGCTGACTACTGTGCTCTCAAGATACAAGATAACTAAAATGAGGTTGTGCACAGGGCTGGCAACCCTATCATGTAAAACACATTGCCACAGAAACCACTGCCACAAGAGCATGTGGCTGCAGTGGTTGCTCCATGTTCCATAAGGATCGCAAAAGAAAATGATGACGACGATGAGGCTGATGTATCCTTGTCTGGAACACATAAGAGAAGAGACAAGTGGAGAGAAAAAGGAAAGCCTGAAGTAGAAGGGCTGAAAAGGAAATAAATGTAGTGCGGATCTCATGGACAGAGCTGAAAAAAATATCATTTACACTTATATTGTCACAGTCATGTTGTCACTATCAACACGAAACAGCCATTTTTACCCTGCTTTAATAAGGTGGCCTTGATCTATGAATGAACCATGAAAATCACTATCATCTAAGGTTTGTATTTAAATACACTGCAATATAGATTGTTAACTTACTGCCCAGGAGAGAATATGCAAGTGAAAATTTTGGACTCAATATTATGCCATATCATTAGGCACAGCAATTAGCAATGACAAAATATTATAGCAAACCCAATGATAGCGTGTTTGGTGGTATGAAATATTATATCCTACCCACGCAGTGTTAAGGAGCAGGGGCACCACTACGGCCGGCCTGTGTGTGGGAAATAAACCTGTGCCAAAGTGCTTTATGTTGTATTGCAGATCTGGGTTCTGGAACAATTTATTTTACATGGTGGGGTTGCTAGCTCCATGCACAACCCTATTTTAGTATCCTCTTAGAACTTGCCCTGGGAGCCGTGGTAGCGCAGTGGTTAGTGCACTGGCTTCCTTGCTCGGTGATCCATGGTTCTATCCCCAGTTGAGGTGGGATTTTTTAGACCGCAAACGGCTCCGGGGTCGACCCAGCCTCATGAATTGGGTACCAGAGCAACTCTGGGAAGGTTAAGGCGGCCAGCGTAATGCTGACCACATCACCCCTAGTGTGCCGGTGGTCAAGAAAATATGGGCCTAACACCATATTCCCAATATGCCTCAATGGGCGTGTAATGGGAACCTTTATCTTAGAACATGCCCTGGAGAGAATGTGGCCCTTTTATTTTTTTGCCTCCTCAGAGACCCCCGGGAACCACATTTGGCAAATAAACACTATACTTAAAACAAAATTTTTAAAAAAGACAACTCCAATAATTAAGCTTCATCTAACACAGGTGGTGTCATTAACTACAGTAACAGAAAGAATAGGTTGGTACTGGCTAGGACACGTTCCAGATATCAGTATATTCCTTACCATTAACAGCTGTTTGATGTAAAGAAGAGGGCAAAATGAACTACAGGACAGCACAAACAGACAACAACATAAAAGAGCCCATGAAAAGATGGAAAAATTTTTTTGAGGAACTCTAAACTGACCAGCTCCACAAGATCCTCCAGACTTTAAAAAAAAATCAAGTCCAACACAAAAATAAGAATTTTAATCTCAAATGTCAATGCAGTTCTATTGTATTGTATGGCTGTGAAACATGGAGAACACCAGAAATGACAACCAAGAAGTTACAGACTTTCGTAAATGGGTGCTTGCATAGAATACAAGGATTAAAATGGAATGACAAGATCACCAATGTGGAACTGATGGAAAAAATGCACGTTAATACCAGTGGAACAAAAGGTGAGCAGACGATGCTGTTGTTGAATTCGGACATATACAGAGGAAACCAGCTGATAGCATTACAATGCAGTATATGTTCTGGAATTCCCAGGGTAAAAGAAACAGAGTGAGACTGCAGGTAAAAGAAACAGAGTGAGACTGCATCACACATGAAGAAGGTAACTGGGATTTTTAAAAATTATTATGGATAGACCTTGAACCTTCTTCTTCTTCGTACACTCTCAGACGTCCACCTGAATGTTTTCAAAGAAAGCAGTAGTAAGTTTGAAGCTATTTGAATCTCGACCTTGAACCAATGGCACATGACAGGAAGGCTTGCTGAAAGACTATGCTCCACAGGGAGCTAAAGGATAACGATAATGACAAACAGACATAGAGATGCACAAAACTAACTTCTGTTTCTGGAAGAAGAAAAAACACAGTGATCAAAATCTATCAACCAGCAGAAAAAAGTGGCATTATTAAGCAGTAACACCCTCAGTCCTGTCACACAAAGCGACTAATATGAAGTTGTGCATGGGGACTGGCAACTTCACCATATAAAACAAATTTCCACTGAAACCACTACTGCAAGAGTAAGTGAATGCTTGGTGCAGGCTACCTGCAAGGTAACCAGCTACAGTGTCGGCTCCACGTTCCATTAAGGAGCGCAAAGGAAGATGATAATGATTAAGCTTTTTGTTTTATCTAACAACTCTCAAGGAAAACCATACCTGATGAAACTTTCTTCTATTTGCATAGAGTTCTTCATTCACTTCAATTCTGGACCTGTCATCTTTCTTCATGGGTTGCTTCATGTACTTTGCCAGACTCTGCTCATGGTCTACAAGAAACATAATTATCAGCTGCTTCTATTTCTTTCTATAAAGACAATGCAGTGTTGTTCAGGAACAATCCTCAAAAATAAACTGCAAGAGTCATAGGACTACAATCATTTTTGAGTAGCTTCACATGTTGCACTATTGCACAGGGATGTTTAAAAAAAGGCAAAAGAAATCAATGGCTCAGCCAGAAATTTAATCTTGAGATCTTTCTTTCATGAGGAAATGCCAATTATCAAATCTTTGAGTACCATGCCCAGGTGGTGTAGGAGATCATGTCTCTTCACAACTTCCTGTCTCCAGTACTGTTTACCAATCCAGTTGTTGATTTCTTTCCATGCCATGATGTCAAACTGTCCAGCATCTGCTCTCTTTATCTTCCTCTATCAATTTTTCCTTCAATCTTTCCTGTTGTTACTGTAGCAAAACGGACAGGACCCACTCTGGAAATTTCCCCGTAATTTAGTAATCCTTAGGATTAATCACAATATAATTCTATATGGAGTTCACAACTAATTATTCTAAAATGAAAAGGGAAACAACCAATCAGAATCTGCAAAAATTAGTCAGTCAAATGCAGAGGTAGTAAAAGGGAGAAAATCATTGGGATGAAAAAAAGAGATCCAACCAGAGAGACTAAACCAATCAGATTGATGAGAGGGAGATCCAATCAAACACAGGCTCAATTAAAATCATACAGAGTGGGAACCTCTAAAAAATTCCCTTCAAGATCTCATAGCTGAGAAGACATCCAGCAGACTGGTCCATAAGACTAAGAAGGACTAAGAAGCCACCAGACACAGCAGACAGATAAGAAGTCCAGCTGACTTGCTCTTGTGAAGCTGATTGCTTAGCTATAAGCTCAAGCCAGTCCTCACGATAGCTGTCTGCAGGGTACGATTAAAAAAAATGTCTAGATTGTTAATTTTTTTAGTATTATGTAATTTGATGTAATATTTAACATTAACATTATGACTGACTTTGATTTACATGCCGGTACTTTATCTTGGTACTCCTAAAACTACGCTGGCAACTGAAGTTGGTCTCCAGCTGAATATAACCACAATCCTGAACAGCATTGACACAGCTAGAGTCCTTATCAGGACTACACAATGCTAGCTATAACAGCTTACAGTCCCTTTTAGGGCTTAGTTTTAATGCTGTGTGCACAAGAGTTCATCATCTTCTTATACTTTCTCTTCTTCGACATTGTTTGATGTGAATTCAGAAAAAAATGTTAATGATGTTCATAGTCTTCCGATGTATTTTATTGATTGTATGAAATACTTCTTTGATTGACATGACCGTGGCCTCATGACTATGTTGTCAAAGTGAGGATTCTGATCAATAGTGACCCGTCATCATCGGAGGATCATCTAAGTTGTAGACAACAGATACCATAGTCTGGTGCATATGTTTGCAGGTTTCTAGACGAAAGAGAGTTGCAACCAAAGATTCTGGTAAAGTGTAAAATCGACTGCAGTGTGTAAGTAAAGGGCCACCTTTGCATTGCCTGGTAGTAGCATTGTGTCTACCTGTCCAGGTTAATAAAGTCTCTTGGAAAGTCTACACCTGATCAAGCTACAGAAGTGTCTGTAGAGACAAAAACTGAAGGAGATAAGTTTTATTGAGAAAGCAAAATCTAGAAGTCACCAAATGGTCGATATGATGATAAGAGACATTGACAATTTATTAATTTCCAGCTTGTGATTCTGTAAATATCTATATGAAAATTTTACTAGACATCTATTTTAATTATTAAAGTGTACTGAAATATTTTATAAATTGCAGTTGATTGATTTTGTTTAAATTCCAGTTACAGTTCGAAATTTTGTTCTTGTGTGAAATTCAAAAGAATATTTAATATTTTAGAATAGAAAGGGATAACTAATGAGCCACAATCCACCCAGCTACTGATAGAGACACCCATGGAGCATAAGATAGGTCTAGCAAGAAGGTGACTTATTTCACAGCTCTCTTCTACAGCTACCATCTAGAACTGTGCAGTTATCTACCTGACTTGTCTTGTGCCATCCCTACCACTAGTTCACAAGTTCTCTTCTTCTCCATTTCTGGGAACTGTTTTACTATCTAACTTTCATCTCACCACAGTTACAACATATTCCAGCTTTTTTCTTCTCATAACATGCTCAAAGAAAGTTGACTGCTTCTTTCTAATATGAAGAATAAGTTTCCTTTGTGCATTGGCCTCGTTCAGGTATTTTTAACATTCTTCTGTAAAACCATAGCTATGTGGCCTCTAGTGCTATTCCTGCTTGTTTACTAATTGTCCATGATTCATTCTCGTATGTCAGGGCTGGTTCTATATAAATAACACTGAAGAACTCTCTTTCTTACCTCCACTGACAAGGAATTGTTGCATAAAATTCTTTTCATTTTGTAGAATGCTGTTTTTGCCTGGGCTATTCTGCTCTTCACTTCTGATAAGCATCTTTCATCCAATGTTATTAATGTGCCTAGGTATTTGAATTATCCAATACCTTTAGTTTATTTTATTTTTTTAAATTCCCTCTGTGTGTGCCCTTGTTCTTTTTCATTATCAACTGCTTTCAGGCAGTGCCTTGCACATCTAAGTTCATTACTAATCTTAAGAATGAACTATGACGATAAACAGCCACCTAACTAATCAACAATGCTACTACAGTTTAGGTGAAGACCCTTATCGATGTCCCTTCCCTAATTCATGTCTCTAAGCTTATTGTTATTGTTGAACAGAGTCAACATCATTGCACTACGGGCAAACCCATAGGTGCTCAGTCTCCCTCAGTATATGTCGAAGAGTGTGAATGCTAACTGTACCTGTAGCTTGCTGGTTATAAACACGGCAGATGCATCCTCTCATACATCCATCTCTGCTAGTCTGACGTTTGATGCCAAATTCCAACAGTCTTAATCTTGATGATTCATCTATTGCAGTGTCATTCTCTAACTGGCGATCATTAATTGTTCTCAGTATCTCTCCCTTATCCATATCCAGTCTCTAAGCTTCGTTAACCTTAAGTCAATCTGCTTAGTTTAAAACAGACAAGTTACTCCTATTTTTTTGTCATTTAAATTTTTTTCTAGTGTTATCCATTTCTGCATTTCTTAAGCCTGGATGGTCTTGCTGGCAAAGAAACGGGCACTTTTGTTCCTTATATTCAATAATTTAAATGTTATTGTTGGTACTGCCATTGTCTCTTCATCTGCACTCATCAAAATAACTCTCCACATGAAATACCTTTATGTAAGATCCGCATTAAAAAAAAATGAAATGCAAATCTTGCATTATATGTTTAATAATGCAAAACAACTGAGATTTTTTCCATGCAATATTAACAAAATAAATAATGTAAAAATGTAACTGTAATAAATATAGGCATAATTACCATGAGTGGCTTGTTGAAACATTTCATACATTGTGCTGATCTCTGAAAAAATAATCAATAAATTCATTCATGAACCAATCACTCATCAAAACCTATAAAGAGTCTAAATGATTGTTTATTTAAAAAAAAAGTGAAGGTAATACTATAGCAGATACTCCCATAGGGGAGTGAAGTTTTAGAGACTTTACTATACAAGTAACTCCGCCTATGCCGGTCCCAAGCCCGGATGAAAAAAGGAGGAGGGCGGCCTGCATGGAGGCCGTAAGGAGGCAGCCCCTCCACCATGCAAAGGCACAACAGGCCAATCACCTGTTTGTCTTAAACTATGATTACGAGCAATACAAGAGAGAAAACCGGACTGATTCTAAAGGCGACGAACTGGAACGGACTACGACTTATGGAACTTGGAACACAAGAAGTATAAATGGGAAGGAAGAGGAGCTGGTGGAAGAGATGAGGAAAGCAAAACTAGAAATCCTGGCTATAACGGAAACAAAGAAAAAAGGACAAGAAGTCATGGATCTCGATGGCAACACGTTGCTCTACAGTGGTGTACGATGGATGGGTTTGAAAAAAAATCGAAAAAAGGTGATTCGTCTTACGAGGACAAAGGACAAAGAAAATAGTCTACGTTACGGCCACAAGGCCTTCGTCAGGAAAGGAAAGAAAGTGAAGGCTAGATAGGACACATAAAAACTAAATAAAATAAAAACTGGGTACTTCCCTGAAGGCAAGAACCGAAATTCTATCAAAATTGCTGTCCTGTTGATAAGCGCGTGGCTGAACAGTGGTGTACCCATATCTGAAAGAGCTAAAGGGGGCGTGGGTTGCATTGTGGCCCAAATACAAAAAGATAGTATCAAGGGATGGAACTTAGTCTCGGAGCGCATTATGGTTGTAAAACTAAAAGAAGGAGAAACCATAGTCAACCTGGTCATAGTGTATGGGCCAAATGAGGATGAGAGAGCAGAGGTCAAGGAGGAATTCTTCGAGCTGCTTCAAAGGACAGTGGATGACTGCCTAGATGAAGTTATCATGCTCGGAGATTTTAATGCCAGAGTTGGAAATGACCATGCTAGATGGGGTGGAGTTATCGGAAGATATGGAGAAGATACTCTCAATGACAATGGAAAGCGACTCCTTAGATTCTGCAGTGAGCAGAATCTGATCATTACAAACACAAAGTTCCCCCATAAGCGCATACATGCATACACTAGATGTGAACCAACCAAGAATGAGAAGTCAGTGATCGACTATGCCATTGTTCGGAGAAGCTCATTCAGATATGTCCGAGATGCAAGAGTCTGGAGGGGGCCAGAGATTGGAAGTGATCACTACCTGCTAACAATCAAACGAACAACTGAAAGAGTTGCTCAGCCTAGGAACTGCCCAACATCACGCAAGAAACCAAGTAAACGAGCAGGAGAAATGAGCATTAGGACCTACAAGCTGAGAGAGCCAGAAATTAAGACCAGATATCAGGGGCTTATTGCTACAGCAGTGAGCAACACAGAAGAACAACCTGATGACTTGGAAACCCTCTGGAATAAATTCAAGGATATCATAAAGACAGCTGCTGCAGAAGCATGCGGTGAAGTCCCGACTTGGGAACCAGAGAAAGAGGACACCTTGGTGGACAGAGGAAGTCAAAGAGAAAATAAGAGAGAAGAAAATGGCATGGAAACAATACTTAGAAGCTAAAAACACAACAGGACAAATGGAAAAATATAGAGAATATGTGACACTCAGAACAGAAGCAAAGAACAAAGTGCTAGCAGCAAAACAGAAGTCCTGGGAAGAATTTGGAGAAAAGCTAGAAAAAGATGCACAAGAAAACCAGAAATTGTTCTATAAGACCCTAAAGAACATGAGGAAGGAAAAACAATGCCCTCTCAAATTTATAAAGGACAAGCAAGGCAAATTGCTTACTGCCCCGAAGGAAGTAATGGAAAGATGGAAAGAATATTTCTCAGAACTCCTGGATGGTGAGCATGGTGAAGCATCAGAAATGATAACCACTAGCACAGAAGAGAAAACCAATGATGGTGAAGATGACATAAAGATGGAAGAACTGAGGGCAGCACTAGAGAAAATCAAGATGGGAAAAGCAGCAGAGCATGATGGTATAACACCAGAAATGGTTAAGTACATGGGAGCATCAGGCGACCTATTACTCTTAAAGGTCCTACAGGCAGCATGGTGCAACAAGACCATACCAAAGGATTGGGAGATTGCCATCATAACACCAATTTTCAAAAAGGGTGACAATCGACAATGTGGAAACCATAGAGGCATATCCCTTCTCAGTGTCCCTGGTAAAATCTACTCTAGAATTCTAGAGCAGAGACTCCGACGCCTAGCTGAGCCACAATTGGATGAGGTCCAGTGCGGATTCCGAGCAAACCGAAGTACTCAAGACCTAATCTTCACACTCAGACAGCTGAGTGAAAAGGCCCTTGAGTATAAGAGTGAGATCCATCTTTGTTTCATAGACCTGGAAAAGGCGTTTGACAGGGTCCCCTGGAGCAAACTTTGGGACTGTTTGGCAAGGAAGAATATTCCAGCACCTCTGATTCATGCTATACAGAGCTTCTACAAGTCTTGCAGAAATTATGTGAGGACAGCAAACCATAAGTCAGAAGAGTTCAGGACCACCACTGGTGTAAGACAAGGTGATATCCTATCACCTTACCTCTTCATACTCCTTATGGACGATGTCATCAAGGCATGTAAGGAGAGAACAAGAAAGTATTCAGTGGGGTACTGGAAGATGAGACAGGTCTATATTTCGGAGCTGGCATTTGCTGATGATGTTGCCCTGATTGCTAAATCAGAGGCACATCTCCAATCCAACCTGCAAGTCTGGAAGGAAGAGCTGGAGAAGAGAGGGATGGTCATAAGCAGCTCTAAAACAAAATCCATGGTGATATCACGAGAAGAAAGAAAACATCAGATTAAGTTGGGAGAACAGGTCCTGGAGCAGGTCGACCACTTTAAATATCTCGGAGCTATTACAGACCGAAAGGGAGGCATCAAAGAAGAGTTGGCCACTCGAAAAGCAGCAGCTGGGAGACTTTTTCAGGCCATAAATCGTGGATTCCTCAGCAAGAAAGAGGTTGGTAAGAAAACGAAGATGGCTGTATACCGCTCCACCTATGTCCCAGTCTTGACATATGGATGCGAGTCGTGGGCAATGACTACAACCCACAAAAGCCAGATCCAAACCTCAGAAATGAGGTATTTGAGGAAAGTGGTTGAAGTAACAAGAAGAGACATGGTCCGCAACCAGACGGTCCGTCAAGGCCTAAAATCCCATCCGCTGCAGACCCAAATAGAACAGTCCCAACTAAGATGGTTTGGCCATGTCTGCAGAATGGGAGAAGATCGGCTACCACGACAAGCATGGGAAACAAAGAGCCAGGGATCCAGACCTCCAGGATGACCCAGAGTCCGCTGGGAGGACAACATTAGACAATCTTTGAAGGACCGAGGACTAGAATGGAACCAGGCCAGGAAGAAGACAGCTGATAGAATGGTCTGGCGCTCTCTCTTCCAAACCTCTACACCTCACGGTAGAAGGGGAACGACTAAGTAAGTAAGTACTATACAAGTCCAGCTTTATGAGGTGGGATGACCAGCTCCCTTTCTCGCTGATTTTGCCTTCCCTAACTACTCATATTTATTAGCAAGTGCCTGTAAGCTACTATTAAATATAATACTGCTTAAAAAAATCATAGTATGAAACCATAATCACCAAACCATTCATGAATCAACGAAACACTACACAGGATCTAATTTAAAATGATCATAGCTGGAAATCCTTAATTAATTAATTTAAAAAAAAATAGCACTAATTCCCCACAATTTACAATTTGCACCAGTAGCGTGCAGCAAAATGCAGATACTAATTCCCACAATTGCAAACAAAAATACAAATCTTCAAGATGCCACCTTGCAGGCGAATACTCATTCTCAAGATATAAGGTGTGTGGTCCAGCACCTGTGTAACAGCAATGGGTGGTCAGATGTTAACATGCTGCAAGATGGTGTCTTAATGTAGCAAAGCAGATCATTTTCGATGAATGACCTGTCTCAACCTGAGCAATAATTGACAACATAATGTCACCTCAGTCACCAAAATAGTAAGTGTGAATGTGTGATATTTACACACATTGGGATTCTCACCAGTGCTACAGAGTTCATGCACTTGTGCTGAGATCCTCCTTGTGTGATCTAAGGGAAGAGATCGGAGCACTGATGGGGTTGTCCGTTTGCAATGAAGATAGTCCTTGAAACCAAACCAAACCAAAATAGTAAAGAAACACACTATTATGGTCACAGAGGATTTATGTCATGATCTTCTTTCCTTGAAGTTACTTTGACTTTCTTCAGTGAAGGTGTCAATGGGTGGTTCTGTGTCACAGATGCTTGCTTCAGCTATAGCAGGCCTAGTTCTATTTAAACATCTGCAGCAGTGTTTCCCAAACTTTTTTGAGTCACCGCCCCCTTGGCTCCCAGAGCACATTCCCAGTGCCCCCTCCATGTTCCTGCATTATATAAAAAAATATAAATAGCCCCGTTGGTTATACACTTGGCTCTACTGAACTGTCCTCTTGTTTATTAACACAACACGGATATAACATTATCACTAGTTCCCCTAAATACTGAGACGGGAGCCGCGCTGGTGTAATGGCTTCGGCGTTGTACTGGCGACCAGGTGTTCATGGTTCAAACCCGGGCGTCTGCGTTTGAAGAAATGTTTACGGCCGGAAATTTGACTGAATAGCCTGAACGGCTCCTGTGATAAACCCTCTGTGGATGGGAAGGAGCGAAGCTCCTGACCGGGTTGGAAGGAAAGTCCTCAGGTTCCCCAGCCTCGCAATGACATGTCATTGGGCCGAAGGGCTGAAAGCCCAAGTGCCGCTGGTTAAGGAGAAAAAAAAAAAAAAAATACTGAGACAACCAAATCTGCAACAAAGCAAAGTTGGTCCTTTTTAAACACCTGCCAACGGACACTAGCTGCTATTAAACTGGTAAACACTATTTAGCACTGGTTGTCACCTTCCAAAAGATGCTGATTAAATCTTAGTGGGTTGACCCCATCCTTCTTTGTTGTCAGTTTCTCTTTCTTCGAGGTTGACCGGGTGGACAACAGGGCTTCATTAACCTTCACACCCGCTTTTGTAGTAGATGATTACGTTATGATCAGCGATTGGTTACCTGAGCTCAGGATTGTAAAATTAGATGAAACTATCCCTTGCTTAACGATCCTAGTAATACAATCACTGTGCTACCTATCTTTCCTATCTCATCCGTCTCACTGATGTTGTCTCTTGAATCCACATCATTTTTGTTTTTTCACTGACACTACTACGCAATATTTGAATAAGATAATGCAGTTACTCGTAATTACCAAAAATATTCTCTGTACCCCCTTGACAAGCTTCTTGTACCTCATGGTACGTGTACCCCAGGTTGGGATCCTCTGCTATTAGGTGTATGAGAAACTGGGATGAGCGGCGTTGGGGGAGGAGCGGCGCTTTAGGTTTTGTTCAGGCTATGCTCTCCTATTAAGCGCTCACATCAGAGCTCTGTATAATCAAAAACGCATTTACGTGTTTGTTAGATCTGAGTAATATTATCGAATTTAGCCTATCAAATTCTCAACCACCCACTAAATACAGAACACCCCCCTGCTGCCCAATTTTCCCTTATTGTCCCCTTAGATTTTTCGAAAGCCTCCTGGGGGGCAGTACCCTCACTTTGGGAACCACTGATCTACAGGGTGATCAAAAACTCCCTTTGTATTTTTAAATGTTTATACAACCACTTGTCTCCATTGGATATACATGAAACAAATGACAAATCAAGGAGTAATATCTGCCATTTGATATACAAGTTTTATTCACATTTTTTTTTAAAATTCCCAGAACAAAATAAAATCTAAAATAGCCAATAAACTGATGGTAGATATACCAGCAAAAATTGGTGCCTGATATGAAATCATGTGTCAAACAGATCCGATCTTACTTTGATTTGTAATGTTAAGGTGGCATAACATTTCATGTAATAAAATAGCAGTTAACTGTCTTTATTCTGATATTTGTTTCATATAAATCAGTTGGAAATGAGTGAAGAAATAACAGTTTGCAAATAGGAAGTGGAAGTGATTTTTCAATCACCCTGTTGATGCCAATGTCATTTAGCTTCCTCAGAGGACATAATATGATGTTCATTGTTTTCTAAAGTCCATTTACAGAGGGCCACTTACTAGTCAAAGCTATGACAAAGAAACTTACAAATGCATACAGCCTTATATAGTAGTGATCACTCTATTTGTAGAAGTCAAGAAAGTCTACCTTCAATGTCAGCCTGTAAGAACTTGCTGAGTGGATACATCATTGTTTCTGAGAACTGCTGTGCTAAAACTTGCTGGATTGAGCTGATCTGTGAATTCATGATAATCATCATCATCAGCAGTACAATTTCACAGCAAAACACCAATGATTTAACTACTAGTAAGATGACGACATTAATATAATGGGTACTTTTTTTTTTAATTACTAAAAAAAGTATTTATCAACAAAGATGAATAGTACTGACATCATCACAATGTGGTTACACATCTTTCACAACTTCACAAACAGATAGTTACACATCTTTCATGACTTTACAAACAGCTAGCTATATATTTTTCATGACTTACAAACAGCTAGTTACATATCTGTCATGACTTACAAACAGCTAGTTACACATCTTTAATGACTTACAAACACTTAGTTACATATCTTTTATGAACCCTGCAAACATCTTTCTTGTCTCATATAAGAGTGGATACATTTCCTTCATGATCATTACAATCGATTATAGTTCTTTCATGACCTTTGGTGATGATTTTGGAACTTTTTAAAGCAAATGCAACAGTTCTAAACCATACACCTTGCTTCATAAATGCAAATATTGAACAAAAATTGCAAAGAAGGGTGCCCAGGGAGCGACAGAGAATGACTCCTATTCTCATCTTGTACGCCTAACAATGCAGACTGATTCACCTGGTCTTGTCCTCTGTCTCTCAACATATTCCCCTTGTGAATTCCGTCCAAATAATTCCTCCATTCCTTTCATTTACTTTACAGCTTACTCTTAATAAACATCAAATTTAGCATTTTTAGTTTTCATTCCTGTTCCTTGGTTAAAATCTGGCACTTACAACATATATTGGCTAAAATTGTGCGTTTATGATCAATTTCTTTTCTCTCATAATTATTTCTGAATAATTCTAAACTGGGCTGGAACCAGCATGAAAACATCAGTGGACAAAACAGACAAACAACAAAATCCACACTTTTAGAACCGCAAAGAATGTTTACAAAGCCTTAAAACGCCATTGTGCATTATTAAACTACACTAACGGCTCACATATACCATCTTACAGTGATATGACCACAACAAAAACCTACATACATCATCCAGATGTGTAGAAAACTGTTTGAGAGTTGACGAGAGGACACTGTCTTCAGGCTCCAAGGGAAATTTCTGTAAAGAAAACAAAATGTTCAATTAATTATGCAATCCCTGTTATTTAAAATCAAGACCTATAAAGTCCTGAAAGTAAATAAATTAGGGGGCTGCTGTAAAACTGGTAAGGAAATATATATATATTAACAAATAAAACGGTATTGAATCAGTTTTACAAATTAACGGTACACAGAAAACACGGGACTACAAAACTCGCAGAAAGCAACACTACAGCTCTGCATTGGAACATCACGAATTGAAAACGTAAATGAACACCAAATTCTAGGTCTCACTGTTGACCAACACCTAAGTTGGAACTTACATGTACATGCACTCACAAAGCAAATAGCTCAGAAAGTTTACCAATTAGCCAAAATTAAACATTTCCTGGATGAGGAGGCAAGGAAAATATTCTACATATCTCATATATAAACGCATCTAGACTATTGTTCCACTATCTGGGATGGTTGTTCCGTGTCCAACACAAAAAGGCTCCACTCACTTCAAAAATGTGCAATGCGCCTTGTTGCTGATAAACACCAATCACATTGTATAGATTTATATAATTATCTTCAAATATTACCCCTCAGGAAGAACTTCCTATTTAACAAAGCGAAATTTATTCACAAAATCCTGTCACAGAGTGCTCCAACGTATCTTTGGCTGCTGTTAAAATACAATTAAAGACATAGTCAGCACTTAAACAAATTACAGGTACCCAAGCCCAGGCTAGACCTATTTAAGAGTGTTTGGCTTACTCAGCTGCTCATCTTTGGAACAATCTTCCCAATGACCTGAAAAACATGCACAGTCCTTACTCATACAATGGTATCCCGTTCAAATACTTTATGAGTGCTGATTATAGGCCACCCTAACTGGTTATGTTTCGAATTAGTATCTAATATACTGTATGGAGGCTCTGATGATCTAGTTTTTCATTACAATATAATTATTTTTAATTTTGTGATCAGGTACTGTTAATGTATACTATTATACTACTTTGTAATGTTTCATTGCCCTTAAATTAATACTTTAAGTTTGCTGGAGAATGTTTGAGCAACAGTAACAAAAGATGAGCAAGAGGAAGGAAGAATGCAAGTGGGAACTGTGTGCCCGATTTTCAACCCTTGGAAAATTAATTTCTTTCGTATATGTCTGTTTAACTATCTACCTAGCCTGATACCACTCTTGAGTTAGGGAAGGCAAAGACAGAAGGAGAGGAACTGGTTACCCCACCTCATGATGATGGACCTAGTATTGTGAAGGCTTAAAAAATTCACTCCCTACGGCAGTATCTGCTATGGGACTCAAAGCTGCTCACCTTTGGTAAAATCTCTCGCATACACTGGAAAACACACCGAGTCCCTAGTCATTCAGTAGCAGACTGTTCGAATGTTTCACGAGTTCTTATAACACACCATCTGACTATGCCTCAAATCACTGTCTAATTTACTGTATGAGAAACTCGATTTTTTTTTGGTCTTATTGTTTGTTTGTTTTAGTTTTGTTTGTTTGTTTGTTTGTTTTTTCTCATTTAAATTTTTTTTCTTTTTTTTTAAAACATACTTTGATTACGATGAATATTGCAAATGTATGATCTTATATTACTTTTTAATGATAAATGCCTAAATAATGCTTGGAATAAATGTGGGGATGAAAGGATACAGTATACAGGATGAGAGAGAGAGAGAGGAAGGGCAGAATGTCAGACGGGTCTAAAAGCCCAATTCTTAACCCTTTGAAAATAAAGTTCGTTCATCCGTTCATACATTTCACCGTGTTTCCTGTGTACCGTTAATTTGTAAAACTATTCAATACCATTTTATTTGTTTATATATATAAAGTCCTGCAAGGGTATTCTTATTTTGACAAAGCTCAATGAACATTAATTTGTTCATTCTGAAACACCCATGAACTACTTGTTGATGAAATGTTTACACCGTACCAGAGAATGGAGTTTTTCTAATGCAATGTGACTAAGGGACCATTTTTTTTTTTTTTTGGTATATAAAGGTCAACTTTTAGGTCTAAAACTAAGCTCAGGACCTTCAGTGCTGTACTTTGAAGCAAAAGTACATAATGTGGTAGAATGCCCACAATGTATGTCATCTCCTTTTCAGTGACTGTCAACAAAATATATGCCTTCTAGAAAGATTTCCTTGGAGGATAGAAGGGTACCAGAACAAATATAAACTACTATTAAAGCAAGGTGAGATACTTGATCAGCTAGAAATTGGAGAAGAAAGTACGTATGAAAAATTAACTGAAAAGAAACAATAGAAGAGATTGAGGAAGAGGGGGACATAATTAATGACGCATTAGTCATGAAGAGAAAGTAGTTTGAGGGCTATGAAGAAGTCTTGAAACAGGGAAGAAATATTATAGAAGGAATGTGATATGGATTGTTGGAGTGCATTCATTCATAACCCTCCACTCCCAAAGGAGCATAGGCCTTCAACAAACACATGCCAAGTCCTCCTGTCACGTGCCATCATCTCAAGTTCTTCCACATTTTCCTCATCATTTTCACCTCTGTTTCCAGCTCTCTTCTCCATGTGCTTCTTGGTCTACCTCTGCCTCTCTTGCTCTGGGGGTTCCAGAACAAGGACTAACTTGTAATGCCATCAAAAGGTCTCCTCAGTGTGTGTCCAATCCATCGCCATCGTCTTCTTCTCATCTCTTGTTCCACTGGCACTTGTCTAGTTCTTGTCCCCAGTTCCACGTTGGTAACCTTGTCATACCATTTTAATCCCTCTATTCTACGCAAGCACCCATTTATGAAAGTCTGTAGCTTTTTGGTTGTTGTCTTTGTTGTTCTCCATGTCTCAGAGCCATACAATAGGACTGACTTCACATTTGAGTTGACGATTCTTATTTTCATGTTGGATCCAATTTCCCTTGATCTCCATATATTTCCAAATGCAATGAAAGCTCCTCTTGCCTTTTGTATCCTTATTTTGATATCACTGTCTGTCCCTCCAACTTTGTCTATATTACTGCCAAGATATCTGTACGATTCTACATCTTGTATTGGTGTTTCTTCAAGTTCAACCCTGTTATCATTAACTGCATTTATTCTCATTATTTTTGTCTTTTCCTTCTGTATTTTCAGACCCAATTGTTGCGACCTCTCAACGAGTGTTTTCAATTTGTCCTGCATCTGATTACGGTTATGGGACAGAAGAGCTAAGTCATCAGCAAAATCCAGATCATCCAACTGCTTAGTCAGAGTCCACTGGATTCCATTTCTACTGTGTGTTGTCGATGATCTCATAACCCAGTCTATTGCTAGTAAGAAAAGAAATGGATACAAGAGGCATCCCTGTCGCACTCCTGTTCTTATCCCAAACGGTTCTGTAAGCTGTCCTTCGTGAAGAACTCTGCATGTCATGTCTTCATATGTTTTCTTTATTAAATTAATGATCTTCAGGGGAACTCCATAATGCCTCATCAATTTCCAAAGTGATTCTCTGTCTACACTGTCAAATGCCTTTTCGTAGTCCACAAATCTGATGTATAGTGGTGAATTCCATTCCAGACTTTGTTCAACTATTATTCTCAAAGTGGCTATCTGGTCTGTACATGATCTGTTTTGTCGAAAACCTGCTTGTTCATCTCTCAGTTTCTTGTCTATGGACTCTTTTAATCTCTCAAGGATAATCCTATTTAATACTTTTCCTGGCACTGATAGTAACATTATTCCTCTATAATTTGTGCACTCTTGTAAATTTCCCTTCTTAGGCAACTTAACCAGATATCCTTCCTTCCATTCTGCTGGTATCTCTTCCTTTTCCCAGACTTTACCAAGTAATTTATATAACATCTCTGAAGCCGTTTCGATATCTGCTTTGATGGCCTCTGCTGGAATGCCATCAGGTCCAGACGCTTTTCCATCTCTTAGAAGCTTTATGGCTTTCTTTATTTCTTCCTTCGTTGGTCTTTCACCGTTAATTTGTAGCTCTTCTTCTGCTGGCTGGATGTCCGGGGGGTTTTGTGGAGCTGGTCTATTGAGAAGGTCCTCAAAATATTCTGTCCACCTCTTCATTTGCTCTTGTATATTGCTGAGCAGTTTTCCATTCTTGTCTTTTATGAGGCAACTTGTTTGCTTGTATTTCCCTGTTAACTTCTTTGTGCTGCTATACAGTTCTCTCATATTTCCTTTGGCTACAGCATCTTCTGCCTCTCTTGCCAACTCCTCAATATACTTCCTTTTGTCTCTTTTGATACTTCATTTTACTTCTTTGTTTGCTTCTGTGTACACTTCTTGAGCCTTGGCTTTGGAACTGGTTTTGCTTGTGTTTAAATCTGCTTTCTTGTTTTTTTCTGTCTTTTATCTTATTGATGGTTTCTGTTGTTATCCATACTTTTTGTTGTCGTTCCCTTTTCCCCAGTATTTCTTCACATGTCTCATTCCATACAGTTTTGACCTGCTGCCAATAGTCTTCTGTATTCTTTACATCTTCCAGCTGTTGGAGCACTTGGAATTTGTTGGATACTGTGACCGCAAATTTGTCTCTTGTTTCTTGATTTCTTAGATGTCCTACATTAAATTGTTGTCTATAATTTTGCATTGTTGCATATCTCTTGAGTTTCACTTTTACTTTGGCTATCAGAAGGTGGTGATCTGATGCTACATCTGCTCCTCTATATACCTTTACATCCTGTAATGATGATCTGAACTTCTTGTTTATGCATATATGATCAATCTGATTTTCTGTTCTATGGTCTGGTGATATCCATGTTGCCTTGTGTATTCTCTTATGTGGAAACATGCTTCCTCCTATAGCCAGTTGATTTGAAGCACAGAAGTTTGAGAATAGTTCCCCATTTTCATTCATTATTCCTATCCCATGTTTTCCCATGACTTCTTCAAATCCGGTGTTGACTGTACCTATCTTTGCATTCATGTCACCCATCAAAATTGTGATGTCTCTTCTTTTTACTTTATCCATAATTTCCTGTAGTCTAGTATAAAATGCTTCTTTCACAGACTCTTCTTTGTCATTAGTTGGTGCATAACATTGGATGACATTTACATGTATTTTCTTTTTAGCTGTTTTAAAAGTAGCTGTTATTATTCTGGGTCCAACAGCTTCCCATTCAATGAGTGCTTTCTGTGCTTCTTTAGATAACATAAGAGCTACCCCTTCACTGTGGTGTGAACTTTCATCTTCATGTCCTGAGGACAGCACCAATTCACCTGTGATTAGTTTCTTCCTGTCTACCCCCTTCCACTTTGTTTCACACATTCCCAGAAAATCGATTTTATATTCCCTCATTTCTGCTGCTACTTGTGCCACTTTCCCTTGTTCGTTTAATGTCCGAACATTCCAGGTGCCAAATCCGGAAGTTCTCCTAGAAGAAAGAAGGTTAGTCAGCAACACAGACTCCTTTCGACTTTCTCTGTGTTGCATCATATGCCTCCCTGCGAGAGGACCTTCCCCTGTCTTGGATGGCTGTGTTTTATTTTCTTTAATTGACTTGTCCATATTTATTGAAGTTTTCTGTGGTTTAAATTTTTTACAGGATGGGGTAACCAGCCCCATGCCCAACCCTCCTTAGTTGCTTTCTACGACATGCATGGCAGGGAACAGTGTTACTATTCTTTGCTCCCCTTTCGGGCCCCGGTAACACATGGGTGGTTGTAGTGCATACAGAGATTTAACAGAGAAGACATACTATTGTTGCCCAATGGAATTAACAAAAAAAAAAAAAAAAAAACACATAAAAAAACAAATTATTTGGAAACAATCACTGATGAACAAAGTGAAATCACTCGTGGTGATAGCGAAGTTGATTCTGGTAAAACATTATGAGTCAGCAGATATGGACACGGCTACCAAAGATACATTTGGAAAAGAAGACAGTAATTATGACATAGCCTTTAATATTCATTCATTTCTTTACTCTTTCTCTCCCTATGGAGCATAGGCCTTCAACAATGTCATGCCATGTCTTCCTTTCCTGTGTCATCTGTCTAATTTCTTTCTGCATCTTTCTTATCCTTGCCATTCCTGTCTCCAGGGCTCTTCGTGTGTTTTTCTGCCTTTCTCTATCTCTCTTACCATGGAGACTCCAGAATATGGATTGCCTTGAAATGCTATCAACAAGT
The DNA here is from genome assembly GCA_024509875.1 of Oreohelix idahoensis. NCBI lineage: Eukaryota > Metazoa > Mollusca > Gastropoda > Stylommatophora > Oreohelicidae > Oreohelix > Oreohelix idahoensis. The sequence goes on from JAMPIV010017860.1 coordinate 320,079, forward strand.
TTCCTCAATGTGTGTTGTATCTATAGCCAGCATCTTCTTCTCATCTACTGTTCCATGAAGGGCAAAATCAAATTCAGCATCAGGACATGACACCTTGAGCTTTGAAATACAGAAGAAGATACCTTCAGTTCCACAGGAATTATAACATCCCATTTAACATAATTTGGAACAGGAAAAATTCCCAGGACATAGCAAGTCTCTGGTGGTTATTCCAATACCAAAACTAGAAAATTATTAACATGACCAGTTTTCTGCAACTTCCCAAATAAGATAAAATGCTAGAAATCATAATAAATAAGAGAGTGAGGTTCTATATCAACAAGAACATCCATATAGCCAGACTCAGAACCAGATTTCTCAAGGATTGTTGCACTGTGTATGAACTAATTGAATTGGAGCATAAAGAAGAATCAGGATTTCAAAGTAAAGAAAAATACAGTAATCTTACCCCTACATGTAGCTAGGGTTTATGATGACTGCTGAGGAGAAGATACTCTATATAAGATGCAGAAGATACAAGTATTAGGTAATTATAATACATCTAGTAGGATATTTTTCTCCACTAATTAATTTTTCTTTCTTAAGTTTCAAAGAATGCCAGAAAGAACGAACGAACGAACGAACGAACGAACTTTATTTTCAAAGGGTTAAGAATTGGGCACGCAGGCCCGTCTGACATTCTGCCCTTCCTCTCTCTCTCATCATGTATACTATATCCTTTCATCCTCACATTTACTTTAAGCATAATTAAGGCATTTATCATTATAAAAGTAATATTACATTTGCAATAATCATCATAATTAAAAAACGTTTTTAACATTAAAAAAGAATAATAATAATAATAATAATGAATGTAAAAATAAAATAAATATTAATACATAGATTAGATAGATAGATAGATAGATAGATAGATAGATAGATAGATAGATAGATAGATAGATAGATAGATAGATAGATAGATAGATAGATAGATAGATAGATAGATAGATAGATAGATAGATAGATAGATAGATAGATAGATAGATAGATAGATAGATAGACAGACAGACAGACAGACAGACAGACAGACAGACAGACAGAAAGATAGATAGATAGATAGATAGATAGATAGATAGATAGATAGATAGATAGATAGATAGATAGATAGATAGATAGATAGATAGATAGATAGATAGATAGATAGATAGATAGATAGATAGATAGATAGATAGATAGATAGATAGATAGATAGATAGATTTTTATGGTGGTATATAATAAGAACTCGTGACATTTTGGGAATCCGCTGCTGAATGACCTGGGACTTAGTGTGTTGTCAGCACATGCGGAAAATGTTCCCACAGGTGAGCAGCTTTGAGTCCCAAACAGATACTGCCACAGGGAGTGAATTGTTTACGCCTCCACTATACGAGATCCAGCGTTATGACCTATGCTCCTTAGGGAGGTAAAGGGTATTGACTGATAGATAAGAATCGTGCATATAGGCCCGTCTTACATTTTGCCCTTCCTCTTATTCATCTTTTATTGCTAGTTATTCAGACATTCTCCATACTTAAGGTGTTAGTTTAATGGCGATGCAACATTTATAAGTAGTATAAAAGCATACATTTACAGTATTTGATTACAATTAAGAAGTAAGATATATTAAAATGAAAAACTAGATCATTAGACCCTCCATACAGTATATTAGATAATAATTCGAAATATAATCCCTTAGGGCGGCATATAATTGGCACTCATAATGTATTTGAACAGTCTACGATTATATGAGTAGGGACTGTGCATGTTTTTAAGATCACGTGGAAGATTGTTCCAAAGATGAGCAGCTGAGTAAGCCAAGCTCTTCTTGAACAAATCTAGCCTGGGCTTGGGTACCTGTAACTGGTTTAAGCGGTTACTACGTTTTTCATTGAATTTTAAAAGAGGCCACAGATACGTTGGAGCATTCTGTGACAAGATTTTGTGAGCGAATTTAGCTTTGTTAAATAGGAAGCGCTTTCTAAGGGGTAATATTTTAAGATAGTTATATAAATCTGTACAATGTGTTTGCCACTGAAGTGAATATAACTGTTAAAATGTAAACCGTTGGTCCAAATACTTGGCCAATCCAACCCGCTAGTCCAAATAACTTGCCAATCCAACACGCTGGTCCAAATTACTTGGTCAATCCAACCCACTACTCCAAATAAGTTGGCAATCCAACCTGCTAGTCCAAATAACTTGCCAATTCAACCCGCTAGTCTAAATTAAATATTTGGCCAATCCGTATCTACATAAATTATGACTGCCTGGCTATACCGCTTAACGATATTAAAATAACATCGTTACGTATACCACAGCACAACCCCTAACTACAACTGTGTAGTGGGCCATGGGAAGTTGGGTTACATTATAAATTGTTCAAGTGACTCGGTATGAAGAAGAAAAAAAACCAAACAATAAAGAACTTATGTTTATGCAGGAAGAGAAAGGTCCAGTATGCAAAACATTGCTCTGAAACGACATAAAGCCAGATAAAATATGCTTCATCCACTTAACAATCATGGCGTCATGTAGGCCTCACTAAAGAACGTCACTTTACTTCCCAGGATGGTCTGCGGCTCTTATGTAAGAACATAGAACAATTCACCTTTCAATTACTTTATGGTTTTCCTTTCATCGCTTTAATACTTCAATAAAGCATGTCACTGAACATATAAACATCCCAACTCTAGACGTGACAAAATATGGTCAGACTACAACGCACATATGTAGTGAAATTGACAGAGATACAACGGTAAAATTCCTCCAAGGATAACATTTAAGGATAAAAACATAATGCGTAGGCTGCTGATGTACATGATCGCCTAGACCGCGGGTCATCACCCTCCATAAATTTGACTTGCTAGACCGGAGGGGAACGGAGTATCAAAAGGAAAAAAAAAATATGACTGGAAAGGCTAAAGAGACGCAATTGGGGGGGGGGGGGGGGGGAGTTGGGGGGGGGGGGGGGGGGGGGGGGGGGGGGGGGGGGGGGGAGGGGGGGGGGGGGGGGGGGGGGGGGTGGGGGGGGGGGGGGGGGGGGGGGGGGGGGTGGGGGGGGGGGGGGGGGGGGGGGGTGGGGGAAATGGGATGAAAGAAAAAAAAAAATTCAAGTCCCCCAAATTGACACGAGGTACGGAATTGGACGTTTTGCGATACCAAGCGCTTGATTTGAATTTGAGCGGAAGAACGCAGATGTCTGAAAAAAATTACAAAAATTAAAAAGTAAATTTTTCTTAATATTAATATTAGGAATATAAAAATTAGCTGGCCAGATGGCCTATTCTGAGCAGTGAACTAATATGTTCTTAATTTTACAGACGGATAGATAATATTGAAGATAATGACAAAAGACAGTGTTAGTTTACATCACCACAGACTACATTGAATCTAACATATCGTTAAGCACTCAACAAAAACACGACCTTGGACACAAATGTTCAAATTGACTTGGCAGAGAAGTGAAGGGACATTGGTGGTAGCTGTGTCTAAATATAACTTGTTACAACAAAAATTTGAAGGGGAGAGAACGGTTGGGTCAAAAATCGAGCACAATTTTGTAGAAACACAAGTAGAGACGGACAGACTAACAGATAACCATCCATACGTGACTGAAGCTTGACTGAAATGACTTTAGTGAGGAAATTTGAAATTAAAAATAAACCTCGGCAGTGATTGGCCACAGACAATCATATCATTAGCGCTCAGAGCGCATTTGGGGGCATTCTTCAATAATTGTTCAGTGTTAGACACAGATTTTAAAGTGTGGTGTTTTCCCATATGAAAGACAGTGAGTTAAATTTAGGGCCGCCATCCTATAGCCAGCAGCTCAGCTGAGTTTTGCTAGCACTTCTGTGTTAATTATTCATAATCTGGTAAGATTGAAATTATTTCTTTATATATTTTGAATATTGTTTCATGTTCGAGTGATTTGATACTGCCATATCAAAATCTAGCCTTACAAACAAGTAGGGATTTTGCTCTAGACCCCCCGCCCAAGTCAGGGTCTAGGGACTAACAATGTACCTAAACACCAGCAAGGATTATGCAAGACCGATCAAGAGTTGAGAATAAGGAAACATATTACCTATCCTCTTTTAGGGTAGAAAACTAATAATTATTTTTCAGAATCTATAGTCTGGGAGGATCTATCGGATGTAAACCCACCATGGTAACTGTGCTGTTTGGTCAGAGAGATCTGACCTGTCTGTATAATGTGGTTGTTGTGTCAGTGTGGTGTCCAGACGTGGGTAGAGAATAGATTTTGACACATGGCCCATACTTTGATTGCAGAGCTGCGAGTTTCTGTCGTCAACGAAGAAGTATCTATTCGGGTGGTGATTTTTAGTTGCAGATACCCCATAAAAATTCCCACCATTTTCTGGACACTGTGTAGTCAATATAGACAGGTGTGATGAGACCACCCCAACAGCACAGACAATAAATATCCTCCCTAGTAGCTGACTACCAGAACATTTTAATAAAACTAACTATTCTAGTACTTAAATATGTTCACTTTTGCATTTATTATGTAACATTCCATGCATAATTTTTATAAATTTTAAATCCTTCTTTTAAAACAAGTTCTGGTCAAAATAAAACTTGATCCAGAACAAATAAATGTAATATAATTATATCAAAAACTTTACACACGTGAGTTAACCCTAGACACTTTACGCAGCTACATTCATTAAAAAAAAAAATTAAGTGTGAGGTCGTAGTGGTAGCAAGAAAGGCCTTCTGACAATTCTCAATTACATTTTATCTCAGGAGCCTTCACAGCTGGCCTCATACAATTTACATGTAGTACCATCATCATCATACAATACCATCAATACCACTACATATATTGGGGTCTTGTCCAGGGATAATTAGCCCAACAGTAATATTGAGATCTCCTGGTGGGAGAAATAAAAGTAGGGAAATAAATTGTAAAATTTCCTTTAAAATTAAAAGTGTCCCTGCAGATAAAAGTTGGTGAATCTTCACAGCCAGTAATAATTAATTAGTTAACTGGTTAGTTAGAATTAGTTAGACTATAGTAATTAGAAGTACTTAGTGTATTTACTGGTTAGAGATTTAGCTTATATATTATTATATTGTCTAAAAAAGTATGGCTGAGCTAGCAAAGTTTAGATCAGCTGCTGTGCTCACTGCGAAGGAGATGGGGATGGATGGTCAAATTTTAATTCAATACGTAACGACTGAATGTGATAAATATATTGAAAGGGAAGATAGAAAGGTAGCTGAAGAGAAGAGGTTACAAATTGAGGCTGATAGAGAAATTAAGAGGCTGCAGATTGAGGCAGAAGAAAAACGACAGCAAAGGGAGGCAGAAGAAAAACGACAGCAAAGGGAGGCAGAAGATAAAAAGGCCGAAAGGGAGGCTGAAGATAGAAGGTTGCAGAGGGAGCACGAATTACGACTAAGGGAGCTGGAATTACAAGGCCCGGCCCCTGAAAATGGTGCCAGCCCTTTTGCCTCAGATGCTACGCCCAGTATGGGAGCCTCAAACTCAGCTATGGGGTTTCATTTAGACCATTTTGTTGAGAAAGACGATGACATAGAGGGGTACCTGGGACGTTTTGAGTTATTAGCTACTACATATGGGTTAGAGAGAGAGAGGTGGAGTTTAAAGCTATCACAGGGATTGAGGGGTGCTTCTTATGAAGTATTTGCCAAAATGAACAGGGAAGACCAAGACAATTATGACATGTTAAAGCAGGCTTTGTTATTAAGGTACGAGAAGAATGGTGAATTTTATCGTAAGAGATTTAGAAATGCCAAACTGTTGTCTGGGGAGACATACCACCAATTCTCTGCCAGACTAGAAACCTATTTGGAGAAATGGACGGCTCTGGGGAAGACCCAAGATCTTAAAGAAATGATCATGATTGAGCAATTGAGAGAGTCCATGGCTCCAGACATGAGAAAATTTCTCATGGAACAAGGTGCAGAGAAGTTGGGGGAAATTTTAAATGTTGCTGAGAGGTATCAGGCAGCCCAGGCAGAGGTAGTGGTGCTAAGAAGAAGCACATAGACAATTTTAAAGCTCCACAGCAATTTAATAAATTTGATAATAGAGAGCAGGGAAATAAAGGTAGGACAAATTTTGAGCGGCCAAGAAATGACTATCGCGACAGAAACTCACAGTTCAATGACCAAAAGTTCAATGAAAGAAAACCGTTGAACCAAGGAAAAAGATGGTGTAAATGGTGCAAGAAGGATAACCATAACACCGAATTTTGTAGAAGGAAACCTTCAAACATTGCTGCAATGAAGTCGGGGACGCAAAGATTAAAGGTTAATCCTAAGGGACAACAGGAACCTTATCACCCCCCAGTTTGTGAGGATGTTATTTGTAATGGGGTCACCATAAGGTGCCTTTATGATACAGGTTTGGATTATGATTCAGTTGTGAAGTCTAGCCTAGTGGACCCAAGTCAGTATACCACAGAAACAGTGGAAATACAAGGGGCGACTAAGGACATACCACTCATGACACTTCCCATCGCAAGGATAACGGTGAAAACTCGCTATGTGGAAGGAGAAATCAGAGCAGCAGTGATAGATGAACCAATCTACCCTCTGATATTGGGGTGTAGATACGTCTTCTTGGGGAATCCCGAGAAACCTGTGATCATGGCGACAGTGCAGACCAGGTCACAGAAGAAGGAGGAAGAAGGTGAACCTATAAACGCTCATCCAGAGGAGATGAGGAAGGCGCAGGCTGAGGATAGGACACTCAAGCCCTGTTTTAAAAAATTGCCCAAATGCCACACACCTCCGAGCAAGGGGGAATATTTCATGAAGAATAGATTATTATACAGGAAGACAGGAACTAGATCCACTGGTCACGGACAGTTAGTTCTTCCCAAGAGATATAGGGCAAATTTGATAAGGAGCTTACATGTTGGAAAAGATGGTGACCATGAGAAAGTCGGTACCATCTGCCAAAAGATTGCTCTAAAATACTATTGGCCCGACGTAAATGTCGATGTTGAAAACTTTGTAGAAGCATGTGGCGTATTTCATGAGGGAACACCCACAAAGGGAAAATATGTGCAGGACCTAGAACCGCCACGGGGCAACTTTAGGCCTGAAAGGAAAACTAATTATACACGGGTAGACAAAGTGGAATGGGAGCCCCCTTTTCACACCCAGTCTTCACTTGAATGGATTAACATGGCCGCTATGCGAAGAGTACAAAGAAGAAATTTAACCCAGGATAGGATGACAATCCCTCGGTCAGACTTATATAAACTGGAGGAACAGACAAGAGAGCGAAGATCTCTCATAAACAATCTTAAGTGGGGAGACAAACCCCAGAGAAAAATTGGTAGTGGTCGATTTGTGAGTGATGATTCTAGGAAGAAAAGTCCTCATTATAAAGCTTCTAATGGACGGGACCAGATGAGTTCCATGAAAAATAAGTATGATAAATTAAAGATCCAGATGTAACTTTATTAAGGACCTGGACAGATGAGAAGGCGGAAGAGACTGTTACCTCATCGTATCAATATGTGAACGAACTGACCACTCGTTTGAAAGCTGGATGGAAACTGGCAAATGATAATTTGAAACAAGCCAGGAAGAAACATGCAGCATATTTTAATAGGAAGGCAAAGGACAGGGAACTGGCAGTCGGAGAGAAGGTGCTGCTTCTACTACCGGGAAGCCAGAATAAATTACAAATTGGTTGGCAAGGTCCATATACGGTTCTAGAGAAGGTGTCTAGAACAAACTATAAAATTGACAAAAAGGGGAAGGAAAAAGTTTATCATGTAAACCTGTTAAAGAAGTATCTGGACAGACCACTCCAGGAAAGCACCCCCTTATTGACCTTGGCTATTGCAACCCAGATGCAAAAAGAACCACTCACCTCACATGAATACCCATTACATCCTTGTGAAACAGCAGCACAGGTAAAAGTCAGTAAGCACCTGACTAAAAACCAGAGGGAGAGAGTTCAACAAGTTCTGGAGGAACATACAGATGTATTAACAGATAAACCAGGCCATACAAATTTGCTACAGTATGACATGAAACTGGTAGACTCAAACCCAATCTGTATGAGAGCCTATTCTATTCCGTTCGCGAAGGAGAAGGCATTAAAGGAAGAAATAGATTATTTATTGAAGGAGGGGATTATTTCGCACAGTGAATCATCTTTTAGTTCTAGTGTCGTTTTGTTGAGGAAACCGTCTGGGGAACACAGACTGTGCATAGATTACAGGAAACTGAATGCTGTCACAGAAGGACAAGTGGATCCATTACCAGACACAAAACAGCTATTTGCCAGACTGAACAAGGCAAAATACTTTTCAAAGGTGGATCTTAGTAAAGGCTATTACCAGATCCCAGTGAAGCCTGAAGTGAGACCTTATTTGGCTTTTAGCACTTCGGATGGACATTATGAATTCAATATGCTACCATTCGGACTGAAAAATGCTCCGAGTGTGTTTTCAAGGATGATGCGAAAATTGTTGGACCCCCTGAATAACCCATGTATCACGAATTTCATGGATGATATACTCGTCGCCACAGAGACATTTGAAGAACACATTGAAGCTCTGGAGATGTTGTTTGATAGACTTCGGGAGGCGAACTTAACTGCTAGGCCAACAAAATGTTGTATTGGATGCAAAGAGTTGGAATTCTTGGGGCACACTGTATATCAGGGTAATATGACCCCTGATCCTAAGAACTTGGAAAAACTGCAGAGAGCACCTAGGCCGCAAACCAAAAAGGACGTGCGATCATTCGTGTCGTTATGCGGATTTTATCAGAAATACATCAAAAATTTTAACGCCATTTGTGCTCCTCTGACTGATCTGACTCGCAAGGGACTTCCAGATAAAATTATTTGGACTGCACAATGTGAATTAGCGTTCCAAGAGTTAAAGGAAAAACTCACTAGCAAGCCTATTCTCAAACTGCCTGATTTGACACAGGACTTTGTCTTAAGAACCGATGCAAGTAATGTAGGACTTGGAGGGGCTTTGTTGCAAAGATCATCTTCACCTGATGGGGAACTGAAACCAGTCGCTTATGCAAGCCGCAAATTGAATAAGGCGGAACAAGGATACTCCACAAGCGAAAAAGAATGTTTAGCATTAATCTGGGCAATAAAGAAGTTTCAAATCTATCTGTATGGTAGGACATTTGTGGTGGAGACGGATCATCAGCCTCTCGTGTTCTTGTCTCAGGCTAAGCATGAAAACGCAAGATTGCTGAGGTGGTCTTTATTGCTTCAACCTTATCAGTTTAGTATCCAATATATCCCAGGCAAATTGAATGTCGGTGCAGATTTCCTCAGTCGGCACCCCTGTGATCAAAATTAGAGTAATGGCAGACGGGAGGAGTAATTTTACCTATGTGTATCGCTGGTTTTGGAACTTGCCATAGGCATGTTTTCAGGTGGGGAGATGTGTAGTGAAATTGACAGAGATACAACGGTAAAATTCCTCCAAGGATAACATTTAAGGATAAAAACATAATGCGTAGGCTGCTGATGTACATGATCGCCTAGACCGCGGGTCATCACCCTCCATAAAATTTGACTTGCTAGACCGGAGGGGAACGGAGTATCAAAAGGAAAAAAAAAAGAAATATGACTGGAAAGGCTAAAGAGACGCATTGGGGGGCGCGAGGGGGGGGGGGGGGGCGCGGGAATAAATGGATGAAAGTAAAAAAATTCAAGTCCCCCAAATTGACACGAGGTACGGAATTGGACGTTTTGCGATACCAAGCGCTTGATTTGAATTTGAGCGGAAGAACGCAGATGTCTGAAAAAAAATTACAAAAATTAAAAAGTAAATTTTTCTTAATATTAATGTTAGGAATATAAAAATTAGCTGGCCAGATGGCCTATTCTGAGCAGTGAACGAATATGGTCTTAATTTTACAGACGGATAGATAATATTGAAAATAATGACAAAAGACAGTGTAGTTTACATCAGCCACAGACTGCATTGAATCTAACATATCGTTATTTGCACACAAAAACACGACTTGGGGACGCAGGTGTTCAAATTTACTTGGCATAGAAGTGAAGGGACATTGGTGGTAGCTGTGTCTAAATATAACTTTTTACAACAAAAATTTGAAGGGGAGAGAACGGTTGGGTCAAAAATCGAGCACAATTTTGTAGAAACACAAGTAGAGACGGACAGACTAACAGATAACCATCCATACGTGACTGAAGCTTGACTGAAATGACTTTAGTGAGGAAATTTGAAATTAAAAATAAACCTCGGCAGTGATTGGCCACAGACAATCATATCATTAGCGCTCAGAGCGCATTTGGGGTCATTCTTCAATAATTGTTCAGTGTTAGACACAGATTTTAAAGTGTGGTGTTTTCCCATATGAAAGACAGTGAGTTAAATTTAGGGACGCCATCCTATAGCCAGCAGCTCAGCTGAGTTTTGCTAGCACTTCTGTGTTAATTATTCATAATCTGGTAAGATTGAAATTATTTCTTTTTATATATTTTGAATATTGTTTCATGTTCGAGTGATTTGATACTGCCATATCATAATCTAGCCTTACAAACAAGTAGGGATTTTGCTCTAGACCCCCCGCCCAAGTCAGGGTCTAGGGACTAACAATGTACCTAAACACCAGCAAGGATTATGCAAGACCGATCAAGAGTTGAGAATAAGGAAACATATTACCTATCCTCTTTTAGGGTAGAAAACTAATAATTATTTTTCAGAATCTATAGTCTGGGAGGATCTATCGGATGTAAACCCACCATGGTAACTGTGCTGTTTGGTCAGAGAGATCTGACCTGTCTGTATAATGTGGTTGTTGTGTCAGTGTGGTGTCCAGACGTGGGTAGAGAATAGATTTTGACACATGGCCCATACTTTGATTGCAGAGCTGCGAGTTTCTGTCGTCACGAAGAAGTATCTATTCGGGTGGTGATTTACACAAGTGTATCTGTGCAGTCCTCGTGACAGAGACCACCATTAGTGCCCGCCAGCACGGAGAGGTGGGACCGCCTGATTTCAGCACCAGAGCTACAAATACCAGATGAGTGAGCCTCTGGTCTGCTGGATATTCACCAACCCCATTTAGTTGCAGATACCCCATAAAAATTCCCACCATTTTCTGGACACTGTGTAGTCAATATAGACAGGTGTGATGAGACCACCCCAACAGCACAGACAATAAATATCCTCCCTAGTAGCTGACTACCAGAACATTTTAATAAAACTAACTATTCTAGTACTTAAATATGTTCACTTTTGCATTTATTATGTAACATTCCATGCATAATTTTTATAAATTTTAAATCCTTCTTTTAAAACAAGTTCTGGTCAAAATAAAACTTGATCCAGAACAAATAAATGTAATATAATTATATCAAAAACTTTATACACGTGAGTTAGTTCAGTGTATTGTAACACTTGTTAATCTTATTAGTCTTGTTAAATATCTATGGGTATATTTATAACTATCACACCACAGTACACATCATAACCCTAGACACTTTACGCAGCTACATTCATTAAAAAAAAAAAATTAAGTGTGAGGTCGTAGTGGTAGCAAGAAAGGCCTTCTGACAATTCTCAATTACATTTTATCTCAGGAGCCTTCACAGCTGGCCTCATACAATTTACATGTAGTACCATCATCATCATACAATACCATCAATACCACTACAACATAAACGCTCTCAAATGAAGTAAGAAGACTGAAAGACTAACGAATTTCGACGAGAAACAAAACATAGTATTCATCACACACACACACACACACAGAATATATATATATATATATATATATATATATATATATATATATATATATATATATATATATATATATATATATATATATATATATATATATATATATATAATTCAACGACAATGAAACGTCTAGTATTCTCTGGTAAAAAGTAAAGTATTTTCTACAACATTGCCCTGAAGTGTAGTAGGGAGATGTGTAGTGTTTAACTTTACTTCACTCACTCAACACTGCCGACTGACCTGGTATGTCACAGCCGGGTTCCTTGCAGTGCGCGAATTCCGGTCTCCCGGTGAACCAGGAGCCGGACAGCACATAACAAATACGCAAGACAATTTTGGGCAGTCTGAAATCTTTAACGAACGGGAATCCGAAATAGTAGACTGACAACTGGTGTCCGTGTTAAATCTGCATGTACTGGCAGGCACACCGGAGCTGTGGAATCTACTATAGAAACACTGGACGCTCTACAGATCTACCTTGATAAAGATCATGTCTGCAGAGTTGGGTGGAAAATCCGTTTCAATTGTAAAATGAACAGTTTTAAAATGTCTCTCAGCATTAGCGTTCTTGACAAAAGTGATAGTTGCCTCGAACCTTTAATCACGGGGATACCGCGCTTTTAAATGCCGGTGGGAGAGGA
>JAMPIV010017860.1:337500-437230 GCA_024509875.1 Oreohelix idahoensis
AGGCGGGAATTAGCTGAATGATGCAAGGAGAAATTTACTGACGGCGATGGGAATATTCAACACCCTTTAGCTCCCCAGGGAACATAGTCCTTCAACAAACATAAGCCAAGTCCTCCTGTTGCGTGTCATCAGCTCGAGTTCTTTCCATGACTTCCTCGTTTTTTTTTTCCATTTCTGTCTTCAGTGTGTGTGTGTGTTTTGTGGGGTCTACCTCTGCCTCTCTTAACATGGGCATTCCAGAATAATAACTGCCTTGTAATGCTATCAACAGGTTTCCTCAGTATGTGTCCTATCCATCGCCGGCGTCTTCTTCTAATCTCTTGTTTCACTGGTACTTGTCTGGTTCTTGTCAACAGTTCCACATTGGTGGCCTTGTTGCGCAACCTATTCTAGGCAAGCACACATTTATGAAAAGCTGTAGCTTTTTTGTTTTGTTTTGTTGTTGTTGTGCGATGGGAATATAGTCGACTGTAAATTTAAAAAAAAAAAAAAAACCCTCATAAAAGCTGAATGTCCAGACCCCACTCTATCAGCTCAAAGAGACAGTATGCGCTCAACGCTGTGAAAGCTACTGCGTAATGACCGTGAATTCGGGTCAATGAACATGCCTGTAACTCTCTCTCTCTCTCTCTCTCCCTCCCTCCCTCTCTCTCTCTCTCTCTCTCTCTCTCTCTCTCTCTCTCTCTCTCTCTCATAATGATGTCAGTCTGTGAAAGTGATGCCAAACAGATTCCGCAGACATAACTGCTCGTCCTAAAAAAATGCATTACTGCGATGACCTTCAGATGGTCGTCCAGCTCCGGTCATAGGACACGATTTCAACTGTCTGTCGCTCTTCTCTTTCACTCGCTTTTGCCCGCCCACCTCTCTATCACATAATGATATCAATCAGTGCAAGCGATACCACACAGGATATGAAGACATAACTGTTCGTCTTCTCACAGAATACATTACAGCGATAACCCTCAGATGGTAGCCTAGAAACATTGTTCCTTCACACATGTTTATTTATCGGATGTCTGTGATGATAAGCAAAATCATGCTGTTAGAGGTCTGCTGCTGCATGGTGCATGGGGTCCATGCGATCAACAAGTATACACATCATTTTTACGGAATCATACACACAGAACAATCAATGTACAATGATGTCTTCGTCGGCGCATAAGATATAAAAAGAACATAAACTGATAGTAGGTACATCTATTTTTCTTTTTAAACATGTGTTTATTTTGAACAGCACCAGAGATCAATGTGTTTACTTTTGGCGAACTATGCCTATACCTACGGTAAGGCGCCATCGATCCTACACAAACCCTAGATGGAACTCTCGTCCTTTTATAATTAGCCAGGTGCTAGACTCTTGAAGGGTCAGCATGGCCCGACTATTCCAGTCAGCACTGAAACACCATCACTCGTCAGTCGCTAAGATGGCTAGACCAGGGTTTCTTAACTTTGTTCGTACCACGGACTCCGTTGGTTCTCCTATGAAGACTATAGACCCCTCTGATTGTCCGATGACGACTATGGACCCCTGTGATTGTCCGATGACGACTATGGACCCCTGTGATTGTTCAATGAAGGCTAAGGACCCTTCTTGACAACAACAACAAATTTACACCATTCACGGCCTCCCCGTCCTAAGGGGTCCGTGGACCACAGTTTAAGAAACTCTGGGCTATACTGGCAGCAATAGCATGTTTTTTTTTACTAGTTGGGGGCGATCATAAGCGCCCCCCCCCTTTTTTTTATATTCTTAGATTAAACAAAAAATCCGTTGTGTCTGGGACAGGGAAGGGAGAGAGAGTCATACAGGCCTTTTTTTTTTTGGGGGGGGGGGGGGGGGGGGAATGTTTTAATTGTCGTTGGGCGATTTATCTCCCTCAGAATACCACTCATCATTAATAGCAAAATTTGGTTTGAACTACTGACTTTACCTTTAGTGGTAACTAGTTAGTATTATTTCTTGTTTCTTTTATGTTTAAATACAGCTTTAACGTAAGGTGCATAAAAACAACAACAGCAACATGGCCACAAAAGAATACATCTATACCAGGGGTTCTCAACCTTTTTTTTTTTTTGCTCATGGTCCCCTTCTGGGCCTTATTCACCTCTGGGTCCCCCTCCCCCTTCATACTCGCTGTTAGCTGGAAAAAGGTACTTTACCAGAAGTATGGCACTCACTGTGGCCCCATAGAAATATGTCATGGCCCCCGTTGAGAACCACTGATTTAGATCATTAAAAAAAAAAAAAACCAAAAAAAAAAAAAGTCCGGCACGCAATTCAACCAAACTGGGAATTGGCTGAAACCCATAGCTTGCCTCTCTTGTCTACGGGGACGCAAAGGCAACTGCACGTTTTAGAGGGAATGGGTGCGCTTAACGTTAGAAGTAAATGGGAGTTCGATATAAGTGCGAAGGGGTGTATTGATCGACAGATACAATCTCTGACATTCACTCCGACCCACCGATATGAGCTGTGTACACAGTTTTACACACGGCAAATATCATTGTTGACAATGAAATTATATTGTTCTCCCTCCTTCTCTCCCAACTCCCCAAGGAGTATAAGCATTCGATCATTTTTCGCCAAGCGTTCCTGTCTTGGACACAGTGTCGGATCTACATTTTGGGGGCCCTAAAGTGTGAATTCATGGAGGGGGCCCCTTTATAAAAAAAAGTGTTGGGGGATGGGAAAGACAACATATTATAGAGAAAACTGGATTGGGGGGGGCTGTCGTGAATTTAGATAGGTTTGAAATATATTTATGGTCCCGCCTGAGTAGAGAGTAGAGTGGATGGTGATAAGTAATTGAGAAGTAAAGGTGTGAGAATAGATTTCATGAGTGGATAGTTTAAGGAGAAGATCTGTCTCTGGAATGAGTAGTTTCTCTAGTCCAGCCTATCTATACGACTATAATTTAGTATAAGACAATCTTGCACCTCCCTATATCTAGAAATATAAGTTTAACTAAACACACAGACACAATTATGTGACAACAAGACACACAAACGTGAAAAACTATGGTAAATTGGGTATGTGAGTGACCAACACACAAAGGTAAGTTCTTTTGTTGTTTATTATCATTAAACTTTACAACATCGAATATCTAAAGAAAGATCAAATAAAATCAGAATTTCATACATAGAAAATAACAGAATACACGTGCCCTCCCCTCATTGAGAAGAAAAGAACCCAACAAGTTAATAACCCCAAAGGTTAAAGGTTAGCACTATGTTACAGCATAGACAGTAAAAAAAGAACAAAGTTCCTACTAAATGCTACTCAGTAAGTAAACAATATTTAAGTATGATGTGACTAGTGTCTAGGGGTGAAATGACAATGGTGGTACATCAACACAATACACTTTAACTTACTATAAGGAAATGAATAAGACTGGTTAAAGTTTTCTTTAAAATTGAATTCTTTTCTTTGTACAATTTAATCTGCCTGTCCTGCCATCTCTTTTGGACAGGTCTTTGAAAATGAGGAAAATATATGTTACATATACTGATTAACTAAAATGTTTGGACTCTTTGTCCTATAAGTATACTGTCACTATATTATTCCTGTAGGTGTATTCACAGACTAAAACTTTAATATCTACTAGAGTTAGTCATTTGTTAGGAGGAGCTGTTGTTTCGTCACGCCCCATATAATTCTGTTTATTCTTGGAAATAACAATTTTTATTTGAATGAAGTGTCAGATGTCCCAGATGTTAACACATCACCTGGGATTCTTGGTATGAAGATAACAAGTCAGTATGTCGCTGCAGAGAATATATAGATCGGCACACACAAGCTCTTTCAGGCTATCTGCTGACAGCTTAAACTTTTGAAAAGAGACTTTTTTCTTTACAATCACTCATCAGGTTTCCTGTCACCGGCTGGTAACAGGAAATAAAAACCCACAAATTCAAAGAAATATGTCACAAATAACGTTGACTGGCAAAAGATATGGCCTCAGTTTTCTCTGCCCTGTCCAGACTGTGAATTTAGTATTTATTTTACAATTTATCACATCTGCTCTCAACGTACTTGTTGATATAAAAATTTCTTGTCAAATGGCCAAGAGACCCCTAAGCCTTTGGCCAATATCTATTAGCGCTGGCCAATGAAATCAGGCAACTACCAAATTTTGAATTTAGTTTTTAAAAAAGAAAAACAAAATTCCAAACAAACTATGTGTCTCGTAGTCCATTGGTCAGTCTGCGTTAGTTATGCCAATACAAAAAGATGTTAAGTTTTTGTTAACCTTATCATACCTTCCCCCTTTACTCCTATACTCTTATACCACCCAATCAGATTTGAATTACTCCAATGCCTCTTTTTTAAACTTGCGTCCCCAATAACGTTATGTCTAACGAGCAAGAACAACAGTCTGTCCGTCCTAGTGTGCGTAGACATATAGTATTATCTCAATAACTTGGCTAATAATTGGACTACCATATATTTTAAAACATATTATTTCTCAGGAGACACTAAGCTATCCTAATATATGATTTTTATGGTCAGTTTCATTATGGTTTAGATTTTCAGTTTTGTCACTGTCAATCGTCAAATATAACTTTTACACAAGTCAGCCATCTTTCCCCCTCATTCTCCATCACTTTTTTCATTATTCAAATAAACCAACTAGTTTGAGTGACGTCAGAAATACACTACGCGGCAAGAGTTTAAACTGTCTGTGTGTTTATATCTGCTGGCTTTGCCCACAGTGTGTATATAGTAAAGGCACCGCGTGCAGAGCGAAGAGGGTTTTTTTTTCAAAACGTGGTAGTGTTGGCGTTAATTATTACAATCGTTTCGTTCTTACTACTGGAAAATGTCCGAGTTACTACTAATTTTAACGTTAAAGTTAACATATTACGTTAATTCAGAACGTTAGTTTGGTGTCACATTTCTGGCAGATCGTTAATTATAAGTCTTGCCTCAGTTTTGTGCAGCAGATCGGGCAAGATGTTAAATTGTTAATTGTATGTCTCGAAACCGAAACTAAAAGGTGTGTTAGATTTTTACGGCGGGTCATTTTTTAAGCATTTCCACTGCACAAAAGGCAGCGCTCTACTGGCGTTGAAGATGCCAATAGTCAGACACCTGAGGGCGGATTTATTTATTATCATAGGATTAAAATCTTACTGAAATTAGCAATTATCTCACAGATTTTGCTACACACCTCCCTTCCTAAAACATGCATCCATTGCAGGTTACAATCTGTGAGATAACTTAGCGCAAATGAAGTCCTACGCGTTTTTCTGATGAATACTCTGCCTTTATATTTATCATGGATTGATGCAGGTGGGTCAATTCAAAGTAAGCACTACTGACGAAGGTTGCCTCAGACCTCTGCAATCCAAGAATCTATTTCAGTTATGTTACTGAACAGCTGCAAGTGTTACTGCTTGTCTAATGCTGATTATAAATCACTTTTTTCACCATTACTTTTCCTGAGTTTGTCTCATGACATGTCCAGAAGTTCTAGACCTCCCTCAAGTTTGCAATAGTTATGAGGAGAGAATCTATAAAATGGTGATGGCAGAGTTATGTAGAGGATCCAATAATTCCTTTATCAGCCTGGATAAAACACTCGGAGTATCCTCAAGTCCAAAAGACAACATAGGGATTCATTATGCTCCATCCGAAATGTTCACAGCCAACCATTTGTCTGCGCTCCAGCTGACTTTAGTTAGGAAACACCCTTTAATAATATTCATATATGATTCTATAATGTTCCACTCAAATGGAGGCCATATTCACCAACTGTCTTCTCCGCCTAACAACAATTTTTGGTGAAATAATATAATAGGTGGGGAAATGAATTTCTGCATCAGAAATCAATTCGCCCTGTTTTAGCATTGTTATAATATGTGGGTGATCTCCAGCCAGGGTCCGTACAATACTTCCCCGTGGACTGTGTAGGGTCGGTTAACTACCAATGTTACCTGTGCCCTTATAATGCTAAATTAATAGCCATATTGTGAAGCGCTGTGAGCATTTTCCCAATTGCTCACTTGTCCACTCCCCACTTTTCTTCTGTTAACATTTTGTTTCGGGTTCAAATCTGGCAGATTATCTTCAATGCTAATGTTGGCCAGTTCACGAAAAGCGGCTTCAAACTGAGCCTGGGATGACTGGTCTTTGTTTATGCGTTCTATTGGTGCCATACGCAGAGATGCTAAAGTAAAGGTTTTCGGGGAAGTCGGGTTGTGAAAAGGGGCGTTCCTATTCACTTTATCTACCTTTTCCTTTTTATTCTTCCTAGTAGTTTCAGGCCTACTTTCACCTGAGTACTTGGGTAGGTCCTGATAATGTTCCCAACGTGTGGGCTTTCCTTTTTTATTTTTAGACCCATGTGTTTCAGAATGCTTGGCGGTCATCTGGTTATTAGTTTTCCACCCTGTGGAATTTACCTTGCAGCACTGGTCACAGGCCTCAACAAATTTTTCAATGTCTTCAGCTATGCCTGGCCAGAAATATGCAACAGATGTCCTTTGGCGTTGTCGTGAATTATTCTAATCCCCATATATAAATTAAAACGTAAATGCAAAGCCTAACAAATAAATTTAATAAAAGGAAAGAAGAATGGTAAAGAACAGTGCTGTCACAATGACTGTACTCGAAATCCCCCTTGTTTTCTACTTCGTCGGCAAATTGTAACGCTTTCACGTTGATAGTAAAAGCCTACTGTATTATTACCCGCTTTCTTCAATGAAACGTGTACTGTATTTCTTGGAAAAACCTTGAGATACGCAAGCTGATCAATGACCTAAATTTAATATTTCATTCATTCCATTTTATACACGGCGTAACTAAAAGACAGATGGACTAAAGGATAGAGAGAAGGGAGAGGCAGAAAGCAGGGACACCTGCAACACTAAACACGCGTCGCGCGATACACAATTGCTGCCATCACGCGTGTAAGGCCACATGCACTAACTTTATTTCAAATCGACAGTGATAAAATTCACTACCCTTCCCAGAGTTAGGTTTTAAAATCCTGAAAAACGCTTATTGGGAATTATGACATTATACCGGTTTACGTTTGAAAACATGACAGTACCCAGACACCACATGGGGATTGAAGTGAACAGGAGGTGGTAGAAAATGCACATTTTGAACGCAGCCACCTAGCTCCCTTAGATTGAGATATTTGGATTCCTTAGGGTTTGCTGACAAAGAATATGTAAAACGTTACGCAAATAGTCTAGGAATTACCAAGTTATGGCCAAAATAAAATAGTGGGGGTGCCTGACAGCATGAAATCATTTCTGCTCATAAAAATTTTGTTATAACGTGTTTGAAAAAAAACATGACGTTACGGAAATAGCCTACCATGTTAACTCCTATGTGATTGGAGCGCAACAAATGAAAGACTAAACACGATTGGTCGGACTATAAATACTATCTTGTGTTGTCAGGGGAAACGTGAGAAAGGGGTACTTTTTTGAAAAGATGTGTAGACGTGGTGTGATTGGGTAGAGCTGCGAATATACTCAATTCAGAGCGTCTGTTCATTGCTACATCTTGTAATAAACCTACTAAGAGGCAGTGCGTTGAGCACCAGTGTATATTTTTTATAAAATAAAGCCTGGGACATCGGCAGATCGGAGTTGTGCTATATTCATTGCCAGTCAACGAAACTGTTTATTATTATTTCCATGAATTGTGGTAAGCTTGAAATATTCAATATTTTTAAATGAAAAGTGAATGTAAAGTGATAAATTATGTCTGTATATATGTGTGGTTCAGTAGCGAACATGATGTAAAGCCTATAGTGCTCCAGCCTGAACAGAAGGTGTCGGAGGAAAGTAAAACTGCATGGAATGGCCAAACAGTACACTGACACCTAGATTATTAACTAGAAAGAAATAATGCTGGAATTGCAGAGGCGTAGTAACCATTAGGGAGGGAAATACTGGTATAAAGTATTTCAGATGAAGCTGACAGTTGGCCTAACGCTCTGAACTCAATGTTTGTGATGTATTGTGCTCAGTGTAGAAATGGAGTATAAATTAGTTCTGACGTAGAAGGTACAACCTTCTTGTTTCAGGGACCGTGGTCTTAAAGTTATTGAGCAGCACCTGGTCAGAGCTTTGCTGAAGCCAGAGGTGGACAGCATACTCCTTGGTCCATATAGCAACCAGTGGGGTGGCTCCAGAACTCATTACATTAATCGAGCAGAGGAGTCTTTTACTGCAGTCATCACGCAAGATAAGAGAGTGTGGCCATGGAGCTCAACATTATGTACCCCCATCTTAAAATGACACTGTAAACTAAAATTAAGAGGGGAATTTAATTGTTTTAATACCAGGAACTGAGAACATCTCCAATACTAGTTCCAATAGAAACAAACTATTGAAGTCATGATGACAAATACCAACAGAGCTTGAACAAAACAAAACCAGTATTACCTCATATTACCACTACACAACTGACACACATAGGATACCATTAATAATATATGTCACTACATGAATCATATTAATAAATTCTGTACATATAACTTGTAATTAAAATTGATTGTGATTCCTGGTTCCCTTTGTATTTGAATCAGGACACATATACATTCATGACAGCACTGAATACATATTGTTATTTGAAAAGTTATCAGTGACTCCTTTAAGATATCCTCTTAGAGTGTTATATGTATGTGAGTGTCACAGTGTTGTCAAGTGTGGTGGAATAAATTAAATTGTTTATCTGTCTGTTGTTGTTATGACTTACACTTCATCATACACATACCCTAGACATATAACGTAGTCATCACACTATTCCAGAATAATTCTGACTGAGGTATACATATGTGGCAGTAAGTAAGGTTATCTATAATACACTACTCTTATTAGATATAGATACCTTCACAGCTGATCTCAGTCAGTACAATAAGTCCCCTATAAATATTTATAACTTCCCACTTTACCACAGGCGTGTGGTACCCATCTTCTGGTACAACATGTGCTTGTGCCATCACTTGTTCCCTATAACTCTTGGGCAGCACTAGCTGTCCCTCCCTGTTGGATCCTGCTCTAGCTTTCATGTAGAGCAGTCCCTCCTTCATATAGAATTTCCCTTTTCTAGGGTGTGTATGGCTGTTTGGCAATTTGCCAAAGCAAGGTTGTAATGTTTTGTCCTTTGCCTGGGCCTTTCTCATTTGTTTAGGATGAATGTTTGGTGGTGGTGTGTCCTCCTTTCTAGGGGTCGACCTGACCTGGAGCGTGGCCATTACCACAGGTTTTACAGGGCTTCCTAGAAAAACATACTTACTTCCTAATACCAGCGGGTAGTTAGGGTCGTCATACATGGCTGCTCTAATCACTCCTTCCACGTACCTAGTCTTAACATTTATGTTGGCTACGGGAAGTGTTATGGTGGCTATTCCCTTTACGGCCCCTTGTATCTTCACTTTCTCTGTGGTATACTGGTTAGGGTGCACCAGGGTTGCACTCACAACCGAGTCATATTCCAAGCCGGAATCGTAAAGGCACCTGACTCTGGCACCATTACATGTCACTTCTTCACAGATGGGGGGGGGGTGTTGAAGATTAATATGATTCTCTGTCAGTTTCTTCCTCCCTTGTCCACTGTGATCATGCATGCCGCTTTATATGGAGGAACTTTCCTACCACAGTCAATTGTATTATGATTATTCATCCTGCATATTTTACAATATTTTCCTTCCTGTCTGAAGGGTTTCCTGTCATTGAATTGTGGGTTTTTGTTTTTATAGTCATTTCGTGGCCTATCAAAGTTTTGCTTACCTTTGTTGTCAAATTTATTAGAGTTTGTTGGAGCCTTATAATTGTCTACGTGTTTCTTTTTGGTGCCAGCTACCTCTGCCTGGGCTGCCTGATACCTCTCAGCGACATTAAGTAACTCACCCAGCCTCTCTGCACCTTGTTCCATGAGAAACTTTCTCAAGTCTGGAGCCATGGACTCTCTCAATTGCTCAATAAGGATCATTTCTTTTAGATCTTGGGTTTTCCCCAGAGCAGTCCATTTCTCCAAGTACGTCTCTAAACGTGCAGAGAACTGGTGATAGGTCTCACCCGACAGTAGCTTGGCATTTCTAAATTTTTTTCTATAAAATTCTCCGTTCTTTTCATACCTTAGCAAAAGAGCCTGCTTTACCATGTCATAATTGTCTTGGTCATTCCTGCTCATTTTGGAAAAAAAACTTCATAAGCTGTTCCCCGAAGACCTTGGGATAACTTCAGGCCCCATCTTTCCTTTTCTAGCCCATAAGTTGTAGCCAATACCTCGTACCTACTTAAATATGCTTCAATATCATCGTCTCTCTCAACAAAATAATCTAAGTGAAACCCCATGGCTGAGTTGGAGGCCCCCTGACTAGCAGTAGCATCAGAGGTAGAGGGGCTGTGACCATAGTCAGGAGCATGGCCTTGTAACTCCAGCTCCCTCAGTCGCAGCTCATGCTCCCTCTGTAATCTTTTATCTTCTGCTTCCCTCTCTAATCTTTTATCTTCTGCTTCTGCTTCCCTCTCTAATCTTTTATCTTCTGCTTCCCTTTGCAGTCGTTTTTCTTCAGCCTCAATTTGTAAACGTTTTATTTCTTTAGCTTCTTCTAACTGCATTCTCCTTTCTTCAGCTAACCTATGTTCTTACCTAGCAATAAACTTATCACATTCTGAGGTGACATAGTCAATCAAGACTTGACCCTCCATGTTCATGTCTCTGGCAGTCTGCACAGCAGCAGAGCGAAACTTTGCCAGATCTGCCATCTGATAAATACTAAAATGTTCTAACTCAATTTCTAAAATAAGTACAACTCTAATTAATTATTTCAAGCTCTGACACTTCATCAATTTCCCAAATCTTGGGCAATATTAACAATGGGGATTCCCTGGGTAAATAGAAATGTTGTTACAGCTAAATCCCAGACCAGGACCCCAATTTATGTAGTACTAGAAGTTCAAATCCTGGACAAGCCTACAAATATATGTAGCAAGTGTAATTTGCTAGGGAGGTTAAGATGTTATCTAAAAGGAAAGAAAGATGTGTCTGTGCCAACCGTGTGAGGTCAAGCAAATGTAGGCCCCTGACTCTAAAAGATGATGATGATGATGTATTATCAGGGAACCTAACGCTACCTCCCTAGATCTCACATGGTCCGTATTTTAATTCTAGTGGCTGGTATATGATGTGACTAGTGTCTAGGGGTGAAATGACAATGGTGGTACATCAACACAATACACTTTAACTCACTATAAGGAAATGAATAAGACTGTGGTTAAAGTTTTCTTTAAAATTGAATTCTTTTCTTTGTACAATTTAATCTGCCTGGCCTGCCATCTCTTTTGGACAGGTCTTTGAAAATGAGGAAAATATATGTTACATATACTGATTAACTAAAATGTTTGGACTCTTTGTCCTATAAGTATACTGTCACTATATTATTCCTGTAGGTGTATTCACAGACTAAAACTTTAATATCTACTAGAGTTAGTCATTTGTTAGGAGGAGCTGTTGTTTCGTCACGCCCCATATAATTCTGTTTATTCTTGGAAATAACAATTTTTATTTGAATGAAGTGTCAGATGTCCCAGATGTTAACACATCACCTGGGATTCTTGGTATGAAGATAACAAGTCAGTGTGTCGCTGCAGAGAATATATAGATCGGCAAACACAAGCTCCTTCAGGCTATCTGCTGACAGCATAAACTTTTGAAAAGAGACTTTTTTCTTTACAATCACTCATCAGGTTTCCTGTCACCGGCTGGTAACAGGAAATAAAACCCCACAAATTCAAAGAAATATGTCACAAATAACGTTGACTGGCAAAAGATATGGCCTCAGTTTTCTCTGCCCTGTCCAGACTGTGAATTTAGTATTTATTTTACAATTTATCACATCTGCTCTCAACGTACTTGTTGATATAAAAATTTCTTGTCAACTGGCCACGAGACCCCTAAGCCTTTGGCCAATATCTATTAGCGCTGGCCAATGAAATCAGGCAACTACCAAATTTTGAATTTAGTTTTGAAAAAAGAAAAACAAAATTCCAAACAAACTATGTGTCTCGTAGTCCATTGGTCAGTCTGCATTAGTTATGCCAATACAAAAAGATGTTTAGTTTTTGTTAACCTTATCATACCTTCCCCCTTTACTCCTATACTCTTATACCACCCAATCAGATTTGAATTACTCCAATGCCTCTTTTTTAAACTTGCGTCCCCAATAACGTTATGTCTAACAAGCAAGAACAACAGTCTGTCCGTCCTAGTGTGCATAGACATATAGTATTATCTCAATAACTTGGCTAATAATTGGACTACCATATATTTTAAAACATATTATTTCTCAGGAGACACTAAGCTATCCTAATATATGATTTTTATGGTCAGTTTCATTATGGTTTAGATTTTCAGTTCTGTCACTGTCAATCGTCAAATATAACTTTTACACAAGTCGGCCATCTTTCCCCCTCATTCTCCATCACTTTTCTCATTATTCAAATACACCAACTAGTTTGAGTGACGTCAGAAATACAATACGCGGCGAGAATTTAAACTGTCTGTGTGTTTATATCTGCTGGCTTTGCCCACAGTGTGTATATAGTAAAGGCACCACGTGCAGAGCAAAGAGGGGTTTTCTTTCAAAACGTGGTAGTGTAGCGTTAATTATTACAATCGTTTCGTTCTTACTACTGGAAAATGTCCGAGTTACTACTAATTTTAACGTTTGTGGTAAAGTGGGATGTTATAAATATTTATAGGGGACTTAGTGTACTGACTGAGATCAGCTGTGAAGGTATCTATATCTAATAAGAGTAGGGTATTATAGATAACCTTACTTGCTGCCACATATATGTATACCTCAGTCAGAATTATTCTGGAATAGTGTGATGACTACGTTATATGTCTAGGGTATGTGTATGATGAAGTGTAAGTCATAACAACAACAGACAGATAAACAATTTAATTTATTCCACCACACTTGACAACACTGTGACACTCACATACATAAAACACTCTACGAGGATATCTTAAAGGAGTCACTGATAACTTTTCAAATAACAATATGTATTCAGTGCTGTCATGAATGAATATGTGTCCTGATTCAAATACAAATGGAACCAGGAATCACAATCAATTTTAATTACAAGTTATATGTACAGAATTTCTCAATATGAATCTTGTAGTGACATGTATTTTTAATAGTATCCTATGTGTGTCAGTGGTGTAGTGGTAATATGAGGTAATACTGGTTTTGTTTTGTTCAAGCTCTGTTGGTATTTGTCATCATGACTTCAATAGTTTGTCTTTATTGGAACTAGTATTGGAGATGTTCTCAGTTCCTGATATTAAAACAATTAAATTCCCCTCTTAATTGTATTTTACACTGTCATTTTAAGATGGGGGTACATAATGTTGAGCTCCATGGCCACACTCTCTTATCTTGCGTGATGACTGCAGAAAAAGGCTCCTCTGCTCGATGAGTTCTGGAGCCACCCCACTGGTTGCTATATGGACCAAGGAGTATGCTGTCCACCTCTGGCTTCAGCAAAGCTCTGACCAGGTGCTGCTCAATAACTTTAAGACCACTGTCCCTGAAAACAAGAAGGATGTACCTTCTACGTCATAACTAATTTATACTCTCTTTCTACACTGAGCACAATACATCACAAACATTGAGTTCAGAGCGTTAGGCCAACTGTCAGCTTCATCTGAAATATTTTATACCAGTATTTCCCTCCCTAATGGTTACTACGCCTCTGCAATTCCAGCATTATTTCTGTCTAATCAATAATCTAGGTGTCAGTGTACTGTTTGGCCATTCCATGCAGTTTTACTTTCCTCCGACACCTTCTGTTCAGGCTGGAGCATTATAGGCTTTACATCATGTTCGCTACTGAACTACACATATATACAGGCATAAATTAACAATTTACATTCAATTTTCATTAAAAGATATTGAATATTTCAAGCTTACCACAATTCATAGAATAATAAACAGTTTCGTTGACTGGCAATGAATATAGCACAACTCCGATCTGCCGATGTCCCAGGCTTTATTTTATAACAAATATACACTGGTGCTCAACGTACTGCTTCTTAGTAGGTTTATTACAAGATGTGGCAATGAACAGACGCTCTGAATCAAGTATATTCGCAGCTCTACCCAATGAAACCATGTCCACACATCTTTTCAAAAAAGTACCCCTTCTATTCGTTTCCCATAACAACACAAGATAGTATTTATAGCCCGACCAATCGTGTTTAGTCTTATATTTGTTGCGCTCCAATCAATTTGGAGTTAACATGGTAGGCTATTTCCGTAACGTAAGGTTTTTTCAAACACGTTATAAAAAAATTTTATGAGCAGAAATGATTTCATGCTGTCAGGCACCCCCACTATTTTATTTTGGTTATAATTTGGTAATTCCTAGACTATTTGCGTAACGTTTTACATATTCTTTGTCAGCAAGCCCTAAGGAACCCAAATATACAAATTTAAAAGAGCTAAGTGGCTGCGTTCAAAATATGCAATTTCTTCTACCTCCTGTTTCGAAGATGTGCTGTCTGGGTACTGTAATGTTTTCAAACGTAAACCCATCTAATGTCATCTTTTCTAATAAGCGTTTTCCAGGTTTTTAAAACCTAACTCTGGGAAGGTTAGTGTTTTTATCACTGTCCGTCTGAAAAAAAGTTAGTGCATGTGGCCTTACACGCGTGATAGTAGTAATTGTGTATCGCGCGACGCGAGTTTAGTGTTGCATGTGTCCTTGCTTTCATTCGCCCCTCTCTCTTTCTATTTGAGTCCATCTGTTCGTTCGTTTTGGTAACGTAGTATAATTAATGTTAGGATTAATTTAGGTCATTACGCAGTGTGCCTCTCAATGTTTTTCTTAGAAATGCAATACCCGTTTTAATGTGTTGTGGAAACGCTTGTATTTATGCAGTGGCTTATATTTAACGTGGAAACGTTACAATTTGCAGACGAAGCATAAAACAAAGGGGATTTCGAGTACTGTCATTGTGACAGCACTGTTCTTTACCATTCTTCTTCCTTTTATTAAATTTATTTGTTAGGCTTTGCATTTACCTTTTAATTTATATATGTGGATTGGAATATTTCACGACAACGTTAAAGTTAACATATTACGTTAATTCTATGGCACGCGCCTCAAACAGCCTCTGACAACGAAGTCCAGCTCCCGGCCTTCATGTGTGGCTCAATTTGAGCCCGGCGGAACTGTTTCCACTGACGGGAGAAGGGGCAAAGGCGAGCAACTGGCACCTTAAAACCAGCAGCTTCGGGCAGATAGGGCTCGTGATCCTTGGTTGGTAGCTTATCTAAGAGAAGGAACTCTGAATTCAAACCACCGCTGCCTTGCGGGAATATCCATTTGTGGAATTGGCTTCGGGAGTAAACCCTGAGGATAATCCGGAGTTGGAGTCCCTAAGGCAGTCTAATGTCGATTCGACATTATTCTGGCAACTCCTGCGACATGGCTGGTACCAAACTGTATCGGCTACTGCCGTTCCTTTGGATCTACCGGCTGTGTGGAGAGGGGGAACATGCTGCATGGGCAACAGCTTGATCTCCATATAACTGTGCCCAAGCTCGCGCCCTGGAGAGGACACTCCAGCTTCACCCTATAGGTGTCGGCAAAACACGGGAAGTAGCAGTTACCGGTTATAAGCATTTTGCCCAACTGGCGTAGGGCATGGCGCCAGGGGCTACTTCCGACAGTGGGAGAGGTTCTAGGATCTCACTGGACAGCTACCGCCCGCTTCAAGCTGGGCAGTCCCCAGTCAATAAGGTGTTGTCCCGCCACTGTTTGCTTTCCCCATTGGGTGCATGGTGATTAGGGACAGAAAATTTTGCACCAAGCAATTATCGAAAAATTAGAAATAAGCAAACTCTCAGATTGGGATGCTGGAACATCCGGACTATGTTGACTGGACTATCCGAAAACCTACAGGATGTAAACGATGTAAGGAAGACAGCCATAATTAATGATGAGCTTAAACGACTTCAGGTGGATATAGCTGCACTTCAGGAAACGCGCCTGGCGGGATCTGGAACGGTGAGCGAGAAGGACTACACATTTTATTGGCAAGGGAAAGATCTTAATAAAGCTAGAGAACACGGAGTAGGTTTTGCGGTCAAAAAATCGCTAACTAACATGGTTGAACCAGGCGAGAATGGAGCAGAACGCCTGTTAACGCTCCGCCTGCAAACTAGCACAGGTCCCATCACCCTTGTCAGTGTGTATGCTCCTACTCTGTACTCTGCCTCAGAAGCTAAAGATGAGTTCTACGAGAATCTAGCAGCAGTAATCAAAAGCATACCTAGGCAAGAACAGCTTGTTCTCCTTGGTGACTTTAACGCTAGAGTGGGTGCCGATAATGTTTCATGGCCTTCATGTCTGGGCATGTTTGGTATTGGCAAGATGAATGAAAATGGACAACGGCTCTTAGAGTTGTGCGTCCACCATGACCTCTGCGTGACCAACACCTACTTTCTGACAAAACCCCAGCATAAGGTGTCATGGAGACACCCACGATCCAAGCACTGGCACCAACTTGACCTGATTCTCGTCAGAAGGCCACTCCTCAGGTCTGTGCTCTCCACGCGCTCGTACCATAGTGCAGACTGTGACACAGATCACTCCTTGGTTTGCTGCAAAATCAGAGCACAACCAAGAAAACTCTATCGTGTCAGACATGAAGGGAAACCACGCATTGATACCAGCAAGATGTCAGACCCTTTCATGATCGCTCAATTCACTGCGACCTTCAAGAAAGTGCTCAGTAGCCCTCAGCATGGTGATACTATTACAGAGAACTGGGAGCATCTACGGAACACCATTCAAAGTACTGCACTTGCCACCTTTGGTAAAAAAACAGCAAAGTCAAATGACTGGTTTGACGCTTCATCAGATGTGATGGCACCTGTCATTGAAGCTAAGCGCAGTGCTATGAATGAATACAAACGTTCACCGAGTGCCAGAACCCTACACACCCTGAGGGCTACGAGAAGCAAAGTTCAACAAACTGCTCGACGCTGTGCAAATGACTATTGGCTCCAGCTCAGTGAGAGCATCCAGATCGCAGCGCAAACAGGCAACATTAGACAAATGTATGACGGTATAAAGAAAGCACTAGGCCCCCATAAAAGTAAGACGGCACTGCTAAAAACCATCAGCGAAGAGAAGCTAACCGATAAGGGTAAACAGATGGAGAGGTGGGTCGAACACTACTCTGAGCTTTATGCTAGAGACAATACCGTTACGCATGCAGCCCTTGATGCTGTCAATAGTCTGCCAACTATGGAGGAGCTGGATGCCGAACCAACATTAGAGGAACTCAGTAAGGCCATTGATAGCTTGGCCTCTGGCAAAGCACCAGGCAGTGATGGGATTCCTCCTGATTTAATCAAATGCTGTAAAAGCACGCTATTACATCCCCTGCATAGGATGCTGTGCCAGTGCTGGGAAGAGACAACTATTCCTCAAGACATGCGAGATGCCAAGATTGTAACACTGTATAAAAATAAAGGAGACAGAAGTGATTGCAATAACTACAGAGGCATCTCTCTTCTTAGTATTGTTGGTAAGGTTTTTGCCAAAGTCATCTTAATGCGACTACACAAGTTAGCTGAGCGCATATATCCAGAGGCACAGTGTGGATTCCGAGCTGGCAGATCAACAACAGACATGATCTTCTCTCTCCGCCAGCTTCAGGAAAAATCAAGAGAGCAGAAAAGACCATTATATATCGCCTTTATAGACCTCACAAAAGCATTCGACTTGGTTAGTAGGGATGGACTTTTTAAAATCCTCCTGAAAATAGGCTGCCCTTCTAAAATGCTGGAAATGATAAAGTCATTCCATGACGACATGAAGGGAACAGTCCAATATGCTGGAAGCACGTCACAGCTCTTTGATATACGAAGTGGTGTTAAACAAGGCTGTGTTCTGGCTCCGACCCTCTTCGGAATCTTCTTTGCCTTACTCTTGAAACATGCATTCAGAGATGCAACTGAAGGAATATGCCTTCACACTAGGTCAGATGGCTGTCTGTTTAATCTTTCAAGGCTGAAGGCAAAAACAAAAATCAGAAGGGTGACTATAAGAGACTTGTTGTTCGCTGATGATGCTGCAGTCGTCACTCAAAGCCAACAGGAGCTTCAGAGCTTGATGAATCGCTTCACTAAAGCATGCAAGGACTTTGGCCTCACAATAAGTCTAAAGAAAACGAATGTGCTGAGTCAGGATGTGGGTGCTGCACCAGTTATCACTATCGATAACTATGAATTGGCAGTGGTGCACCTCTTCACATACCTAGGGTCTACCATCAATGACAAACTCTCACTGGATACAGAAATCGACAGCCGCATTGGCAAAGCTGCAGCTACCTTTGCCCGCCTCATATCGCGTGTTTGGGGAAACTCTAAACTCACAATGAAGACCAAAGCTGCGGTATATAATGCCTGCGTCACCAGCACACTCCTATATGGCAGCGAGACCTGGACGACCTATGCTAAGCAAGAAAGAAGGCTCAATACCTTCCATTTGCGGTGTCTACGCCGCATCCTCGGCATCTCGTGGAAAGATAAAGTGACAAATGTCGAGGTGTTGTCACGTGCTGGCCTTCAAAGTATGTATACGCTGCTTAGACAGCGCAGACTTCGCTGGCTTGGCCATGTTCGCCGCATGGAAGATGGTCGCATCCCAAAAGATATCTTCTACGGACAATTCGCAGATGGCAAGAGAACAGTTGGGCGACCACAGCTGAGGTTCAAAGATGTGTGCAAGAGAGATATGAGGGCACTGGACATGGATCCAGCAACATGGGAGGATGAAGCTGCCGATCGCACGAAGTGGCGATGCTATTTACGGCACCACCTCAGATTGGGCGAAGAGAGGCTCACACAAGAAGCAGAGGTGAGGAGAAAACGTCGAAAGGAGCACCAGGAAAACAAGCAGCTGAGGGCTGCCACCTCAGGGGCGCATTCCCATAGTCAGTTATGACTGAAGGGGCTATTATTATAACGTTAATTCAGAACGTTAGTTTGGTGTCACGCTTCTGGCAGATCGTTAATTATAAGTCTTGCCTCAGTTTCGTGCAGCAGATTGGGCAAGATGTTAAATTGTTAATTGTACGTCTCGAAACCGAAACTAAAAGGCGTGTTAGATTTTTACGGCGGGTCATTTTTTAAGCATTTCCACTGCACAAAAGGCAGCGCTCTACTGGCGTTGAAGATGCCAATAGTCAGACACCTGAGGGCGAATTTATTTATTATCATAGGACTAAAATCTTACTGAAATTAGCAATTATCTCACAGATTTCGCTACAGAGGGGGACGCCAAATTTGGTGGTTGATTCCTGGATGGACAAATGTGACCTCGAATAGTTAATGTAGACAACAACAAAAACCCGCGATCTGTGTTCACAGTAAACAGTAGAAAGTACTTCCAGTCTTTTGAAACATCTGGTTGCTAACTGTTACAATTTACAACTGATGATGATGGTAAATCCTATCGGCTGGCTCTGTGGTGATTGCCGATTCTGAAACAGCATAAGTTGCTGGATAAATCCTCTGATACGACTGTCAAAAGTCAGATAGTAATGATCTATACCACAAATTCAAGATTAGTGCAACAGATCTCTGCACCTGCGGTACCAGCCCGATGTCAGTCGAACACCTCCTGCAGTATTGCCCAGCCTACAGTAATGAACGGAGTAGCATATGGCAACAACCCACTTCTGTCAACGAAAAACTGTTTGGAGATGTCGGGAACCTTGGGTTGACTGCCTTTATTAGTCATAAATGTGGAAGTCTGAAGGCGAACGAGGAAGAAGAAGAAGATGATAGTAATGATTGGTATTACGCCACAGTGGGCTGAAAAAATTGAGTAAATACCTGGGTATTTGTAAGTCCAGTTAACTTTACTATTTAAAATGTTTATGTCTCTTTTGCAACTCCTGTTCAAAACTGAACTTGGGGACGCGTAATGCCAAGAAGAGGACAACATTAATCAATCAGTAGATGAAGAAAAGGACAAAAAATAGACCACAATAGACCGTTGGTCGCCGTTTGATCAGGTCTGCAAGAATAGAGAAACATTATGAAAAAATGCTATTATATCTCTACATATATAAATATACACGGAAGGGGATGGAGACGATCTCTCATCCTCTCCGTCAGTCCTGATTAAAGTTAAAAGGCAAACGGTGTCTATAGCCTATCCTATCGCGCGTCGCTTAGCGGGTGCAGGTTTGGTTGAGGCATGCAGCCTTTCCCCTCCTGTTCTGGTCAACGATCAGCGCACAATGTCAATTATTATTTAATTACCCTAAAGCACTTAACACATATCGCCTGTCATTAATGACTATTAGACTGTCGGCAGCGTCTGGTATACTAACAGTCACTTACTAAAATTACACAAAATGGAATAAACGTGAATTCTATGGTCCACTATCAGTCACGTCTATCATATTAATTCAGTCAGCTAAACCGTATCTTCTTGTGACAAAGCAGGTGATGGAATTTACATTAAACTGCACAACTGGTAAAAGAATCTACGCGTTATTTATTTCCCTAATTTTAACGCTAGGAAATCACAGTGAATTACAATGGTAGAACTTAACACATTTTAACACTTAAGTACAAATTTCTATTACCAGAAAATCCTAATGAAATCCCCACGAAGGCTATTAACACACCTTCCACAAAATGGTTCTACGTGTTTAGACTCCGAAAAATTCTGAGCGACAACTGATAACTGGTTTGAGAAGACCCCAGTCCTGGGGTCTTATATACATTATTGTTATCTGCTCTCTAGAAGATGTTAATTTTCACACTATAGGGCATAGCACAAAAATCAGGAAACTCCGTCCCCAGATAAAAGGTTTCCACAGTGGCCCTGTCGGCGCTTGCCAATAGACAACAGAGACTTAAACTGTGTAACGGGCTTCTTTAGATTTCGTCCGCTTCTGGAGATTACAGAGTTTATCTCCCTCTGTATGTACGAACATCAGAGAGTGCACGGGAAAATGTTTTTGGCCCGTGCGGCTACTTCAAAAAGGTCCGGTGTTTCCACGTGCATCTGTCTGATATCTTGATGATTGACAGATCAGCTCGCGTGAGAAACTCAGGTAAACAGACCGGGTTTGCTCCCTGTTATGACTGGCAGGTCGCGGAAGTTGGTAATATTTCCGTTTGTTTACGTCTCAGAGAAAAGAGGCGTGGATTAAAAATGAGTAAACGCAGGCTGTAAGTTGCATGGCTGTGCTAGCGAATCATAGACCGTTAACGGGACTTCAGGGCTATCAGATAGTGTAGGCTATATTTCCATTATACATCACAAGGCCCTGAAGCTCAAGCTTCACAGTAGATATGCCTCTACTCCGACTTCGTTCCGTGTTTTATTTACCATTCTTATGTCTATCTCCATTTATCTTCTCGGTGTGTTTTTGCGTCTCTCTCTCTCTAATTCTTCTACGCTGAGGAATTCACAAAAAGGACTGTCCTGTGATGTAAACAGATGGCTTTCTTAATACTGTGTCCAGTAAATGATAGTAGACTTAGAACAGTAAGAACAAGACAGTAATGACTGGCTTTTGGTGGAGTACAGCACTACATGACTGCAGATAACAAAGTGTTAGTTTCACAGGCGTCTCTCACTAGCCTCCGTCCTCTGTCTTTACACTGTACAAGTGAGTTTGAAAAATTTGCGCTCTCCTTATATTGGCTGAGATCGGGTGTCTCGGAAGCCAAGGGTCCGCAACTCTGGGTCACTTTCCAAAATGTCCACTTTCGAGGAATTTTGTGCTAGACGTGGTTCAAACCTCGGTCTCGTTGTCGTGAATTATTCTAATCCCCATATATAAATTAAAACGTAAATGCAAAGCATAACAAATAAATTTAATAAAAGGAAAGAAGAATGGTAAAGAACAGTGCTGTCACAATGACTGTACTCGAAATCCCCCTTGTTTTCTACTTCGTCGGCAAATTGTAACGCTTTCACGTTGATAGTAAAAGCCTACTGTGTCGCTGCACGCTTTCTTCAATGAAACGTGTACTGTATTTCTTGGAAAAACCTTGAGATACGCAAGCTGATCAATGACCTAAATTTAATATTTCATTCATTCCATTTTATACACGGTGTAACTAAAAGACAGATGGACTAAAGGATAGAGAGAAGGGAGAGGCAGAAAGCAGAGACACCTGCAACACTAAACACGCGTCGCGCGATACACAATTGCTGCCATCACGCGTGTAAGGCCACATGCACTAACTTTATTTCAAATCGACAGTGATAAAATTCACTACCCATACCAGAGTTA
This sequence comes from Oreohelix idahoensis, assembly GCA_024509875.1. NCBI lineage: Eukaryota > Metazoa > Mollusca > Gastropoda > Stylommatophora > Oreohelicidae > Oreohelix > Oreohelix idahoensis. Next base: position 359,819 of record JAMPIV010017860.1, read on the forward strand.
GGTTTTAAAATCCTGAAAAACGCTTATTGGGAATTATGACATTATACCGGTTTACGTTTGAAAACATGACAGTACCCAGACACCACATGGGGATTGAAGTGAACAGGAGGTGGTAGAAAATGCACATTTTGAACGCAGCCACCTAGCTCCCTTAAATTCGTATATTTGGGTTCCTTAGGGTTTGCTGACAAAGAATATGTAAAACGTTACGCAAATAGTCTAGGAATTACCAAGTTATGGCCAAAATAAAATAGTGGGGGTGCCTGACAGCATGAAATCATTTCTGCTCATAAAATTTTTTTATAACGTGTTTGAAAAAACATTACGTTACGGAAATAGCCTACCATGTTAACTCCTATTTGATTGGAGCGCAACAAATGAAAGACTAAACACGATTGGTCGGACTATAAATACTATCTTGTGTTGTCAGGGGAAACGTGAGAAAGGGGTACTTTTTTGAAAAGATGTGTAGACATGGTTTGATTGGGTAGAGCTACGAATATACTCAATTCAGAGCGTCTGTTCATTGCCACATCTTGTAATAAACCTACTAAGAAACAGTACGTTGAGCACCAGTGTATATTTTTTTATAAAATAAAGCCTGGGACATCGGCAGATCGGAGTTGTGCTATATTCATTGCCAGTCAACGAAACTGTTTATTATTATTTCCGTGAATTGTGGGACCGTGGTCTTAAAGTTATTGAGCAGCACCTGGTCAGAGCTTTGCTGAAGCCAGAGGTGGACAGCATACTCCTTGGTCCATATAGCATCCAGTGGGGTGGCTCCAGAACTCATTACAGTAATCAAGCAGAGGAGTCTTTTACTGCAGTCATCACGCAAGATAAGAGAGTGTGGCCATGGAGCTCAACATTATGTACCCCCATCTTAAAATGACATTATAAACTAAAATTAAGAGGGGAATTTAATTGTTTTAATACCAGGAACTGAGAACATCTCCAATACTAGTTCCAATAGAAACAAACTATTGAAGTCATGATGACAAATACCAACAGAGCTTGAACAAAACAAAACCAGTATTACCTCATATTAATACTACACAACTGACACACATAGGATACCATTAATAATATATGTCCCTACAATAATCATATTAATAAATTCTGTACATATAACTTGTAATCAAAATTGATTGTGATTCCTGGTTCCCTTTGTATTTGAATCAGGACACATATACATTCATGACAGCACTGAATACATATTGTTATTTGAAAAGTTATCAGTGACTCCTTTAAGATATCCTCTTAGAGTGTTATATGTATGTGAGTGTCACAGTGTTGTCAAGTGTGGTGGAATAAATTAAATTGTTTATCTGTCTGTTGTTGTTATGACTTACACTTCATCATACACATACCCTAGACATATAACGTAGTCATCACACTATTCCAGAATAATTCTGACTGAGGTATACATATGTGGCAGTAAGTAAGGTTATCTATAATACACTACTCTTATTAGATATAGATACCTTCACAGCTGATCTCAGTCAGTACACTAAGTCCCCTATAAATATTTATAACATCCCACTTTACCACATATATTGGGGTCTCGCCCTCGGGATTTTGAATCTTTCCCTATTACAAATATTGGGGGTAACTCACTTCAGGGAATAATAAGAATTAAAGGGTATCCTTGGGTGAAAATAAATAAGGTTGAGCTCACGGTGCCTGTGTTGTCTTGAGTTAATTAGTCATAGATAAAATTGTTTAGACATTTATCTGTTAGACAATGGCCGACCTGGCAAAATTTCGATCTGCTGCTGTACAGACTGCGAAAGAGTTAGGAATGGACGGACAAATTATGATTTCTTATGTCACTGCTGAATGTGACAAATATATTGAACGGGAAGAAAGAAGATTAGAAAAAGAGGCCGAAAGAAAATTAGAATCTGAAAGATTGGCCGAAGATAAGAGAACAGAAGCTGAAAAAGAGATTAAGAGGTTGCAGATTGAGGCTGAGGCTAAGAGGTTGCAGATTGAGGCTGAGGCTAAGAAATTGGAAGCAGAAGAAAGAAGATTGACTGCAGAAAGAGAAGACAAGAGATTAGCTGCAGAAAGGGAAGCCGAAGAAAGAAGATTAGCTGCAGAGAGGGAAGCAGAAAAGGAGGAGAAGAGATTACAAAGGGAACATGAGTTACGACTAAGGGAGTTTGAGTTTCAAGGCCATGCTCCTGAAAATGGTGCCAGTCCCTTTGCCTCTGATGCTACTGCTAGCCAGGGAGCCTCAACCTCAGCTATGAATTTTCATTTAGATCATTTTGTTGAGAAAGATGATGATATAGAGAGCTATCTAAATAGGTATGAACTATTAGCTACCACATATGGGCTGGAGAGAGAAAGGTGGAGCTTAAAGTTATCTCAGGGACTTCGTGGGGCAGCTTATGAAGTTTTTGCAAAAATGAGCAGAGGTGATCAGGAAAATTATGACATGCTAAAGCAGGCTCTTTTGTTAAGATATGAAAAGAACGCAGAATTTTATAGGAAAAAATTTAGGAATGCTAAACTACTGTCAGGTGAAACATATCACCAGTTCTCTGCACGAATAGAGACATACTTGGAGAAATGGACTTCTCTGGGGAAAACCCAAGATCTTAAGGAAATGGTCCTTATAGAGCAATTAAGAGAGTCCATGGCTCCAGACCTGAGAAAGTTTCTCATGGAACAAGGTGCAGAGAGGCTGGGTGAGTTGCTAAATGTTGCTGAAAGGTATCAAGCAGCTCAAGCAGAGGTAACAGGTAATAAAAAGAAACAAGTGGATAACTTTAGGGCACCACAGAACTTTAATAAATTTGATCCTAGGGATCAAAACAAAGGTAAGCACCAGTTTGATAGGCCACGGTATGAAAATAAAAACCCACAATTCGATGAAAGGAAATATGATGAAAGAAAATCTTTCAACCAAGGAAAAAGGTGGTGTAAAAATTGTCAGATGGACAATCATGACACTGACCGTTGCAGAAGGAAACCTGTGTATATGGCCACCCTTCAGGTCAGGTCGACCTCAAGACAGGAGGAGGATATTATGTTAGATACCACTCCAGAAGAGATGAGGAAGGCACAGGCTGGGGATAAAACACTCAAGCCTTGTTTCAGGAAATTGTCAACTTGTCATACAACTCCAGGCAAGGGAGATTTTTACATGAAAAACAAGTTGATGTATAGGAAGACTGGAGCTAGATCCAAAGGTCAGGGACAGCTGGTACTTCCTAAAAGATATAGGGCAGACTTAATAAGGAGCCTACATGTGAAACCAGATGGGGACCATGAGAAGATAGGTACCATCATTCAAAAGGTGGCTCACAATTATTATTGGCCCAAAGCAAGATGGGACATTGAGAATTTTGTAGAAAGGTGTAGCATAGCACATGAGGGAACACCCACAAGTGGGAACATTGATCAGGACCTGGACACGCCACGGGGCAAAATTAGGCCTGATAATAAAAAGAAAAATAGATTTGATAAAGTGGACCAAAGGGAATGGGAAGCCCCTTTTCACGGACAAGCTTCACTTAACTGTTTTACAATGGCCACTATGCGGAGAGTGCAAAAAGATGTCTTACCCCAGGATAAGCCGAAAATCCCTCAATCGGACTTAAACAAACTGGAGGAAGAGGATGTAGAGAGGAAATCTCTCATCAAGAATATTAAGTGGGGAGAAAGCCCCAAAAGAAAAATTGGTAGCGGTCGTTTTATGCATGATAATTCTGGGAAGAAAAATCATCACTATAGAGCTTCGAGTGGAAGAGACCATACCGGTGCATGGACAAATAGGTCCACACAATTAAAGGTCCATATGTAGCTTTGTTAAGAACGTGGACTGATGAAAAGGCAGAGGAAAACATTACATCTTCATACCAATATGTGAATGAGCTGACCACTCGTTTAAAAACTGGCTGGAAACTTGCCAATGAAAATTTGAAACAAGCCAGGAAGAAACATGCTGCCTATTATAACAGGAAGGCGAAAGACAGAGATTTGGCTGTGGGAGAGAAGGTACTGCTTCTTCTCCCCGGGAGTCAGAATAAGTTACAGATTGGATGGCAAGGTCCATATACAGTTTTAGAGAAGGTGTCTAGAACAAATTATAAGATAGATAAGAAGGGGAAAGAAAAAAATCTATCATGTGAATCTCCTGAAGAAATATTTGGAAAGAGAACATCAGGAAGAGACACACTTGTTGACCTTGTCCATCGCCATGGAGATGAAAAAGGAACCACTTTCATCATTTGAATATCCATTACACCCCTGTGAGACAGCAGCACAGGTGAAAATCAGTACACATTTAACAAAAACTCAGAAAGAGAGAGTGCAACAGGTTCTAAATAATCATGCAGAGGTGTTAACAGACCGACCAGGGCATACAAACCTATTGGAATATGATATGAAACTGTAAGACCCCACACCTGTCTGTATGAAACCATATTCGATTCCGTTTGCTAAGGAGAAAGCTTTGAAGGAAGAGATAGACTATCTGTTGAAGGAAGGAATTATTTCGCACAGTGAATCCTCATATAGTTCCGGTGTTGTACTCTTAAGGAAGCCCTCTGGAGAACATAGACTCTGTATAGATTACAGGAGACTGAATGCTATTACAGAAGGACAGGTGGATCCATTGCCGGATACAAATCAGCTGTTTGCCAGACTAAATAAAGCTAAATATTTCTCAAAAGTGGATCTGAGTAAAGGATACTATCAGATTCCAGTAAAGCCTGAGGTTAGACCATACCTAGCTTTTAGTACCTCAGAAGGACACTATGAGTTTAATAGATTGCCATTTGGATTGAAGAATGCGCCTAGTGTCTTCTCTAGAATGATGAGAAAATTATTGGACCCTCTGAATAATCCATGTATAACAAATTTCATGGATGATATCCTTATAGCAACAGAAACATTTGAGGAACACATTGACTCTCTGAAGATGCTGTCTGATCGACTTAGGGAAGCAAATTTAACAGCCCGACCAACCAAATGTTGCGTTGGATGTAAAGAATTGGAATTTTTGGGACACACAGTTTATCAGGGAAACATGACCCCTGACCCAAAGAATTTAGAGAAACTAAAGAAAGCCCCGAGACCACAAACCAAGAAGGACGTGAGATCCTTTGTCTCATTATGTGGTTTCTACCAGAAGTATATCAAAAACTTTAATTCCATATGTGCACCGTTAACTGATTTGACACGTAAAGGACATCCAGATCGCATTACATGGACACCACAATGTGAAATGGCTTACAAAGAATTGAAGGAAAAGCTCACAAGTAAACCTATTTTGAAATTACCTGACTTAAGTCAAGAATTCATAGTAAGGACGGATGCCAGTAATATTGGGTTGGGTGCAACTCTACTACAGAAATCAGATGCATTGGATGGGGAATTAAGCCCAGTGGCATATGCTAGCAGAAAATTGAATAAAGCTGAAATCAACTACTCAACTAGCGAAAAAGAATGTCTTGCAGTAATATGGGCAATAAAGAAATTCAATATTTATCTGTATGGGAAGGCATTTAAGTTGCAAACGGATCACAAACCTTTACCGTTTCTAGCCCAGGCTAGGCATGAGAACTCTAGGTTACTCCGATGGTCCTTGCTTTTGGCTCCCTATAATTTTAGCATTGAGTATATATCTGGAAAAACAAATTTGGGAGCGGATTTTTTAAGCCGCCATCCGTGTGATGAGAATCACAGTAAACCCCAGAAATAATAATAAATTTCTCTATGTGTATATAGAATAAAGGACTGACATATAATGTCTGTTTTAAGAGGGGAGTGTTGCTGAGTTATTTGCCGGTTGGGATCATGCACTGAGTATGGTTACCTTAGTGATCTCTTGTTAATCGTGCTTTGCTAGTATTACGCGAATTAGGGTGAAGGTGTTCATATAACTCAGTAGCATGGTATGAAGAAGTAGTTCATGTAACTTGAACTCAGCAACATTAATGAAGTAATTAATTCCTTCAGATTGAGTCCGTAATATTTAATCACATGTACACACAGGATGATCATTTCAAATAGGAACAGAACATAAGTCCTTATAAGTCATGCATAAATTAATCAATAACGTAGACTGCTGGTTTACGTGTCAATGTCCGTTTAAGGATACAATGCAGTATTGTCGTCAGAACATCACAGCTATATGCACGCGCAGCTAGACATGGCTACCTGCCGACAGTGAGACTGCGAGTCTGAATATTTCATACGAATTTGACGATTATTCTTCTCCTTCTGAGAATTCTAGTTAAATACTAACCTCCATAAATTTTCCTCTCATATAGAGTTCTAGGACTGACCCTGGTCCATCAAAAAATGCATATATAAATGGCTATATCATGCCATTGAATTGGAAGGTTAGAAAAAAAAAACGCAGCTATTCAGCTTGGCGGTCAAGTAACAAAGGGTAGCGTTTCTTAGTTACCGACTGTGACCCAAACAACGCTATACACGTCATAATCGATCGTGTATGGAGCGTTCAATAATTGAAACATCTATCGCAATATATTAAATGCCTTAACCTTTACAATTGCACGTCTGATAACCTTTAGCAGACGGCGTTAATATCATATACCGTAACAATTCCCTGTACACCGGGGAAAAAAAAAATCGATAGATTTTTTTTCAAGATCTATCCGACTTAACAATTTTTCAAAAAAAATTTAACACAATTGTGACATATGGCCGACGATGTTCTGAGTAGAACCGTGTTGCGGTCATGTCAACTAACTATTTGTCATAGTCATCTAACATTAATCACATTATATATCAATTATACATATTATTATATCAACTAAATAAAATGTCCAATGTTAACAGTGAATGATAGAATTAAATTAAAGTAAGGTCTGTCGTATTAGTATGTCATATAGGAATTAATTTGACTAATTAAAATTAAATTAATTAATTAAATTAAGAGATAAATTATTAAGATTCTAATGTAACGCGATGTTATGAGAGAAGAAAAAACAAAATAAGTGAGAAGAAATAGAAAGAAATTCGAATATAAGTTTAACTTAATTGTGTGTTAAGTGTTAGTGAATAATAACTATCTAATTTAACTAACTAAATAATGTATAGGTACATTAAAAAAAAAAAAATATTAATCTAATACTTGTGTGAGATTTATTTTCTCTTTTCATAATTTCTTCTTTTTATATTTCGTTCTCTTTTTTTTTTCCTTCATTTCATTTTTTTCTCACATTTCATTTTATTGATAATAATTCAATTAAGAAGTTAAGTTAACTAATTAATTAGTATAGGATATGATGATCCATCCGTAGTCTTGATCCTGATGAATTCTTTTAGGCAAAAATGTTCAAACGTTTACGTTGGAAAGAAATGTCATTTATCCCGGCATCCAAGAATTAAGTGCACATAGGATAATAAGTTCGACTTGTCGTCAGATATTGTTCCATGATTGTTCAACGAATATTCATATATCGTGTATGGACGTTAGACGAAGCCTCAATGTCAACATGTATACCCCGATTGTCGTTAGTTCAATTCTGTGATGCATATAGTGTTTATAAAGTTTAAATTGAAGGCAAGGTTAGTTCCCTTATAGTTGATATGTTTTAGGAATGTTAATGTTGATTATTCGTCGTCAATAGGATTACGTGACAACGCATCCGCCACAATGTTTTCAGTGCCAGGAATATGTTCAATGGAGAATTCAAATGGCTGTAGGATGATTGCATATCTGGCGAGTTTTTGGCTCTTATGGTTAGATCGACGCAAAGATGCTACAGCACGTTGGTCCGTCTGTATGGTGAAGGGAGCACCAAGCAAAAACTTTTCGAGTTTAGTTATTGCCCATATCACAGATAAAAGTTCCTTGTCCACTGTGGAATACTTTGTTTCTGCCGGCTTTAGCTTTCTTGATATATATATAAGGTAGGATGTAGAATGCCATCATGGTTCTGGAGCAGGCATGCACCAATGCCGTAGTTACTAGCATCTGTTCGTAAGAAAAATCTTTTGGAAGCATCGGGAAGTCTTAAAATTGGTTCATGCGAGAACAAATTTATAATTTTGTTGAAAGTTTCATTGCATGTACCAGTCCATGTCACCTTCACCGGCATGTCTTTTTTTAACAATGAAGACAATACAGCCGTGATGGATGACAAGTTTGGTATGAATCTACTGTAATATTGAACAAGTCCTAACAAACTCCTGACCTGTTTCTTCGTCTGAGGAACTGCTATGTTTAGAATTTTGGAGACTGTACTAGGTAACGTTCGGATATATCCCGATCCAATGATATGTCCCAAAAAGGTTATCTCATTACACGCGATTTGCACCTTTGTAGGTTTAGCAGTTAGATGATAATTCCTTAGAGTGTCGAAAACATATCTAAGTCCCGAAACATGTTCCTCAAACGACGAACTAAACAAGCATATGTCGTCAATATATGTAATAACGTCTGGTCTACCTGATAAAATTTGTCGCATCAGGCGAATGAAGGTAGCTGGCGCATTAACAAGCCCAAAAGGCATCACATTCCACTGGTATAGACCTTGTGGAGTGGAAAATGCGGTGTAGTACTTAGCCTTTTCGGTCAGTGGTATCTGCCAATAACCTTTAGTTAAGTCTATCTTACTAAATATAGTTGCGTTGGATAGACGTGGCAGTAAGTCGTCGATAAGTGGATGTGGTTCGCTGTCAACTATAGTCTTAGCATTTAATTTTCTATAATCAACACATAGTCTGATGTTATTGTCCTTCTTCCGGACAATCACTAATGGAGAAGAGAATGGCGAATTACTAGTCTCAATGATTCCCAGAGACAACATCTGTTCAAGTTCCTTAGTAGTTTTAGCAAGGAAATGTAAAGGAACAGAATAGGGATGTACACGAATAGGTGTATCATCATTGAGAGTAATGTCATGACTGATAGCCGATGTGCGACCCGGGACGTCGGTCAATACATCTGGATAAGATTGTAATAGATTAGCAATCTGTAGACGCTGTTGCGGTGTAACCGTTGAAGAGATGGTTACATCCCGCCAAGATTCAGTAGGTTGAACTACTGGTACCGGTAACGGTAACTGTACCTCAGGAAAAGAAGATTCTTCTTCCTGGATGACAGATAAGTTAGAATAATAACAAGTAGATACTGTGTTGTCATCTAGTTCATGAAAAATTGACTGTAAGTGTTCAGGACGTGTATGAAATTGCTTGAGCATGTTAATATGAAATATCTTTTTGTGTCCCTTGATATCTAAGACGTATAAGAATAAATGACCAATAAGGAAAAGAAATGATGACTGACTAGAGCTGAGTCATCAAGAAATAAGACAAAAGGGTGAGCGTACACCATTATCTGCGTGGCGCAGAATCAGGTACTAATTGTAACTTTAGATAACGGTGATGAAAATAAACACCATTATCACGCTCGATTACCCAACGAGCGTCTCGATTGTTACGAAATGTAACCATCGCCTGTCTATTCTGCCCATTGCATGATGGCAGAAGACGAACAAACTTAACGTTTGCTGTATAATCAAAAAAATTTCTAAGTGCCTGCCAGGTAGTATCCTGCGGCAGATTTCGCACTAACACTGTGCGAGAATACGCACTTTTCCCAATATATGTAGTATCATTGTCACGAAATAGTGGACAATGATGATATGTATTCTTTGTCAAAGAATTAACCTTCCCTTTCAACACCGACATTGTCTTTCTGTTGGATGTCGTATCATCCTGACTGGACTGAGGATGATACCTATCATCACCAAAGGTATTAAGTTTCCTACATGTCGTAGACATGTCCTTGCTGGGCAAAGTAAAAACTTTTTCATCATAATTATTTGTGTTAACTTTATGTTTCCTTTTAAGTCCAGCATTATTATTTAACCTATTATTCTTCCTCATAATGTTTTTGTCAATGTTGACAACGTCAACAGTTTTATTAGGATCAGTTATATCCTTAGTATGTTGTCCAATAGATCTATCATCTTCATCAATTTCCAGGATAGTACTGAGAGTGAAGTTGGAAACTGCTGTGCCACATGTATTTATGTTGTTGGCACGAAGTGTAGCCATATCAACAACAGCGTTAGCGTTGCTAAAAGAATGCAAATTTTTTTTCTCCCAATCATTAATTTCTTTAGGAGTGCAATCTTTACTCCCATGTATGCGTCCTAATGTAAGATCAGCTGATGGATTCTGTAGCATGCACACCTTGACATTACCTGAAAAAAATGGTGTATTAACATGTACTATGGCAGTGGGGTAGTACTCAATAGTACCCCCGAAGGTCATGCAACGGACATAGTCCCCTGTTGCATAGCTAGGATGTACCAAAGACTGCCGAACTCCAATGGTTGTTGATCCAGAGTCTTTTAAAACTGAGACCACCGTACCATTGACTAATCCTCTATTGAACATCAGGGTACCCTTGCCATCGTTCGCTGAAAGACCAACTGCTGTATGAAGGTGTCCACAATTCAGCACCGTTTCCTTGGCCTTCTGAAAAATAGTATTACAATCTTGGCAACTATTTGCCACATTATAATTAATAGCAAAACATGCAGCAGAAGACTGTGTTGTATTATTGTCAAGTGGGACCTGAGCTATAGGGGTAGTATTATTTGTAACTGCCGCCCCTGTATTATGGTTGTAATGAGATGATCCCCGAGAATGAGATCGATTCCGAGTATAATTGTTAGAATTATCTCGTCGTCCTCTATAGTAACTATTATCTCGATGTCTCGAGCCATGATTATTACCATTCCAGTTACTATTATTATTGGGAGTATGTGATCGATTATAATTAGTGTTATGTTGACCATTGTGGTAGTTTGTTTGAGGTGAATAATTTCTATCTCGTGATCTACCTCTGTTGAACTCATTTTTATTGTTGAAATCATTATTATGTCCCTTCTGAAAGTTAACATTGTGATTTCTTTGGAACCTGCTTCTGTCTACACTGTGATGTCTTTGTTTGTTATTATGATTGTAGGCCATATTAGACGCCACAGGTAGAGGTTCTCTTAATGAGGAGTTAGAAATGGTTGCATTCGGATGTGCCGAACAGTAGTTTAAAGAAATTTTTTCTAACTCGTCCATAGTACCTGGTTTACGCTCCTGCAGATATGCAAAAAATGGCTGGCTAACCGAAGATAATACCTTATCCCGTAGTAGTAAATCAACTAATTTGTCGTATGATTTGTTGACTTCTGCCAGTTCAACCCATCTATTAAATGTATTGCGTATGTTCGCAATGAATCCTGCAAAATCTTTTGGAGATTCAGGTAAAATTCCCTTAAATTTCAACCTACAGTGTTCCTCGTCCAGGTGAAACCTTCGTAAAAGCAAGGACTTAATAGCACCGTAGTTATTTGCTATTGATGGGTCAGCATTTTGAGAAGCCGTCAATGGTTCTCCAACCAAGAATTCATTTAACTTGAGTACCCATGACTCTTCAGGCAAATGATTTGTTTTGCAAGTCTGTTCAAAACGTGACAGGAACGATGAAAGGTCGTCCACGTTTAAGTTGAGAGTGGGTAATTTAAAGTTGTAGAAATGTTTAGTTTGGCTGGATGACGATCCATTTTGTGCGTTATTATTCTGGTTTGCATCAGCACTTTGTGCTTGTAATCTTGCTGTCTCCAATTTAATACGCGCCAATTCCATTTCTTGTTGTAAAATAATTTCCTCTCGTTTCAATTTATTCTCTTCTTCCTGTTTGGTAATTGCTCTTTGCTCTTCTCTTTCACGTTGAGCAATCTCTCTTAATCTATTTTCCTTGGCAATTTGCTTCATCTCACGTTCCTCCTCCTCTTTCTTTAATGCAACCTTTTGTTCCTCTATTTCTGCTTTATGTTTTTCCAGTTCTGCCTCAGCAAACTGACGAAGTTCTTGAGATTTAAAACCATATTCCCTACCAATTTTAACGAAATGGTCTATAGTAAGCATTTTGACTTTTATCTGTAAGTAATTATTGATAATTACTGATTAAAATAGTCAATAGTAGCTTCAGAGTAATTATTATACTTACTCAACTTAGAAATATTCAATATAAATAATCACAATAGTACTGAACTCTAATGTCTAAGTTCAACCAATAGACAATATTTTGTAACAATATTGTATCTAAATAATACTATATCATAAATAGTTATGATATCTGTTAACTATTATGTAATTACTTCACACAATTAATCTTAATATCCAATAATGTTGGGTATGATTCCTAGTAATTATATTGTTCAATGTACTAAGTCACTCTCTTAGTACCAGAAAAGTATATTAAATAATATACAATGGGTCTATTACCTCAAAGGTAAACTATAAGATTATTTTATTTGGTCAATATATATATTATATTATTATGCCCTAGGCATCTCTTATAAATTGTAGTGCTACTTTCTTGGACTATCACTGCATAATTATGCAATGTCCCATATTAACCTTAAATATCAGAAAAAAATTAATTAAATTAAATTACAAGTGTATTATTGCATATAATATCATATTATTAATGTAGTATTTAATATATATCATGAGGACAAACAGAACAATGATGCAACTAAAGGGTACAAACAATGTTAAGACGCAAACAAGACATTTTCACAATTAAAAATGAATTTATGAACTAAATAAAACAAGCGGAAGTGTCACAAGCCAAATGAAGGGTCAAGGTCTGACCCGAGGTCAACTTAATATTCAAAGTACACAAAAAAAAAAATGACTGCAAAAAATGATGACATCACAGGACTCATAACGGACGACCATTTAACAATCATCAAATAAATGACAGTAAGAGGAGACTGGACGAAATAGTTAACGAACATGATACAGAACTGAATAAAATTGTTAACTGAGTACGAATAAAATACACCAGTTATCTACGGAACGGTACAGCTAACACAAATCGTCAAACGACAGCAGATTTGGACAGATAGTCCAATGGCAAACCTCAATGGGGCTTCCAAAAGTGCAATCGTTTAACTGCCCTAAGAAACGACCGAAATCAATTCAGGCATCGTGAGAGCCACAGAATCTAATTTCGGTTCATCCTCCCTACCTCCCACGAATTAACAACACATTAAGACAACAAAAAGTACATTAAACATAGGTAAAAACATGCCGATGTAGGCAGAGGGCATGGACTCAGCACTGTTTGCAATAACAACAGTTAAACACCTAGACTTATCTTTTCCGTTGCTAATATCAGTGCTAGAGGTCGTCAACAGCTAGGCCTGTGCCTTTGACTGTCTGCTCCTGATGGGCAGGCAACGGTAGTCCATCCTGTGCATCTTGATAAATTTGAAGCGAACTAGAAAGGCGTTGAAAAGATGTCTTCTTCACGGCGACAATGCAACAGTGACGTCATGTTGCTATTCATGATCACGTGCGTCACGTCAGCTTCGTAATGGTCATGTGATTGAAACTTGATCGTAAATATTATGGTTAATCTGTGCGTAAGGAACAGAAGTTTGTTTCTTTTTTTTTCTGTCGTTCCCCGCATTCGGCCGCCACTTTTGTTGCTGAGTTATTTGCCGGTTGGGATCATGCACTGAGTATGGTTACCTTAGTGATCTCTTGTTAATCGTGCTTTGCTAGTATTACGCGAATTAGGGTGAAGGTGTTCATATAACTCAGTAGCATGGTATGAAGAAGTAGTTCATGTAACTTGAACTCAGCAACATTAATGAAGTAATTAATTCCTTCAGATTGAGTCCGTAATATTTAATCACATGTACACACAGGATGATCATTTCAAATAGGAACAGAACATAAGTCCTTATAAGTCATGCATAAATTAATCAATAACGTAGACTGCTGGTTTACGTGTCAATGTCCGTTTAAGGATACAATGCAGTATTGTCGTCAGAACATCACAGCTATATGCACGCGCAGCTAGACATGGCTACCTGCCGACAGTGAGACTGCGAGTCTGAATATTTCATACGAATTTGACGATTATTCTTCTCCTTCTGAGAATTCTAGTTAAATACTAACCTCCATAAATTTTCCTCTCATATAGAGTTCTAGGACTGACCCTGGTCCATCAAAAAATGCATATATAAATGGCTATATCATGCCATTGAATTGGAAGGTTAGAAAAACGCAGCTATTCAGCTTGGCGGTCAAGTAACAAAGGGTAGCGTTTCTTAGTTACCGACTGTGACCCAAACAACGCTATACACGTCATAATCGATCGTGTATGGAGCGTTCAATAATTGAAACATCTATCGCAATATATTAAATGCCTTAACCTTTACAATTGCACGTCTGATAACCTTTAGCAGACGGCGTTAATATCATATACCGTAACAGGGAGATGTCGTGAATTATTCTAATCCCCATATATAAATTAAAACGTAAATGCAAAGCATAACAAATAAATTTAATAAAAGGAAAGAAGAATGGTAAAGAACAGTGCTGTCACAATGACTGTACTCGAAATCCCCCTTGTTTTCTACTTCGTCGGCAAATTGTAACGCTTTCACGTTGATAGTAAAAGCCTACTGTGTCGCTGCACGCTTTCTTCAATGAAACGTGTACTGTATTTCTTGGAAAAAACCTTGAGATACGCAAGCTGATCAATGACCTAAATTTAATATTTCATTCATTCCATTTTATACACGGTGTAACTAAAAGACAGATGGACTAAAGGATAGAGAGAAGGGAGAGGCAGAAAGCAGGGACACCTGCAACACTAAACACGCGTCGCGCAATACACAATTGCTGCCATCACGCGTGTAAGGCCACATGCACTAACTTTATTTCAAATCGACAGTGATAAAATTCACTACCCATACCAGAGTTAGGTTTTAAAATCCTGAAAAACGCTTATTGGGAATTATGACATTATATCGGTTTACGTTTGAAAACATGACAGTACCCAGACACCACATGGGGATTGAAGTGAACAGGAGGTGGTAGAAAATGCACATTTTGAACGCAGCCACCTAGCTCCCTTAAATTCGTATATTTGGGTTCCTTAGGGTTTGCTGACAAAGAATATGTAAAACGTTACGCAAATAGTCTAGGAATTACCAAGTTATGGCCAAAATAAAATAGTGGGGGTGCCTGACAGCATGAAATCATTTCTGCTCATAAAATTTTTTTTATAACGTGTTTGAAAAAACATTACGTTACGGAAATAGCCTACCATGTTAACTCCTATTTGATTGGAGCGCAACAAATGAAAGACTAAACACGATTGGTCGGACTATAAATACTATCTTGTGTTGTCAGGGGAAACGTGAGAAAGGGGTACTTTTTTGAAAAGATGTGTAGACATGGTTTGATTGGGTAGAGCTACGAATATACTCAATTCAGAGCGTCTGTTCATTGCCACATCTTGTAATAAACCTACTAAGAAACAGTACGTTGAGCACCAGTGTATATTTTTTATAAAATAAAGCCTGGGACATCGGCAGATCGGAGTTGTGCTATATTCATTGCCAGTCAACGAAACTGTTTATTATTATTTCCGTGAATTGTGGGACCGTGGTCTTAAAGTTATTGAGCAGCACCTGGTCAGAGCTTTGCTGAAGCCAGAGGTGGACAGCATACTCCTTGGTCCATATAGCATCCAGTGGGGTGGCTCCAGAACTCATTACAGTAATCAAGCAGAGGAGTCTTTTACTGCAGTCATCACGCAAGATAAGAGAGTGTGGCCATGGAGCTCAACATTATGTACCCCCATCTTAAAATGACATTATAAACTAAAATTAAGAGGGGAATTTAATTGTTTTAATACCAGGAACTGAGAACATCTCCAATACTAGTTCCAATAGAAACAAACTATTGAAGTCATGATGACAAATACCAACAGAGCTTGAACAAAACAAAACCAGTATTACCTCATATTAATACTACACAACTGACACACATAGGATACCATTAATAATATATGTCCCTACAATAATCATATTAATAAATTCTGTACATATAACTTGTAATTAAAATTGATTGTGATTCCTGGTTCCCTTTGTATTTGAATCAGGACACATATACATTCATGACAGCACTGAATACATATTGTTATTTGAAAAGTTATCAGTGACTCCTTTAAGATATCCTCTTAGAGTGTTATATGTATGTGAGTGTCACAGTGTTGTCAAGTGTGGTGGAATAAATTAAATTGTTTATCTGTCTGTTGTTGTTATGACTTACACTTCATCATACACATACCCTAGACATATAACGTAGTCATCACACTATTCCAGAATAATTCTGACTGAGGTATACATATGTGGCAGTAAGTAAGGTTATCTATAATACACTACTCTTATTAGATATAGATACCTTCACAGCTGATCTCAGTCAGTACACTAAGTCCCCTATAAATATTTATAACATCCCACTTTACCACACTCGTGCATCGTACCTTTTCTAGTTCGAGCCTTTGGAGTTATAGTCTTTCGATTTCTGTAAGTTTTACTTTCTATCCATGTTTGGTTTTCCCAAATCGGTCTTGATAATAATTTCATATTAATTTTTTATTTGGGAAAAAACAGGATTGCTCGATGTAGTGGCACTCTTTCTTTCAAAATTCTCCACAACTACTCCCTCCCTCCCATTTTCCTTGTACCTGCACATAAATGAAGTTATCTCCTCTGAAAGGAGAACAGTCTCATCCTTGTCTGTTTTCTCATTCTCTTTTGCCAGCCTTAATTCTAACCTTTTCGTTCGACAAATGCATTTCCATATTAAACGGTCATAGGTTTATCCATCGGTTTTTTTTTGCGCAGACTGGATTCGGATTGGATGCCGTTAGACACACTTTCGAAAAAACAGTACTGCTTATCTCAGGCCTGTATACCTGCCCTACTTTTCAGTGTTCATTCATTCCAAGAAGACCAGGCATGTTTTTCAACTCGCAACATCAACATCCCAGGGTAGAAGAGGAACGACTAAGTAAGTGTGCGAGAAATAGGAGTGTAGCTTCGTGGATCTGGTCCAAGGCTGTCATATACGACTCTGTTTGACACCCTGAGTCTCACATCAACCCTTTGGAAGTATACAACGTGTCTTTTGCCGTACTACGCAGCGGTTGAAGCGTTTTTAATCTAGATAAATTAATGTGAATGCTTTAAGTCACAGACACATGCAATAAATGTTTTGCACCGAAAACAACTTATAACTTTTCTGTTCGAACAATATTTGACCTCACAGTCGATCTGCAGTCTCAGCTGTTCTAATGCAGTTTGTGCATAATATCTTTTTGCATTAACAGAAAATTGAGGGAAAGCCCAATCATGAACGTCACTCAGATCTCGTATTCGTAACTCCTCATCATATAATGCCTTGTCTTCAAGATAATGACAAAGGTGTTTGTGACCGCTTGACCTTTCACGCTAGCTTTGTCCCTCCTACTTTAACGCTAAGCGTTTATATGTGCTAGAAGATGATACATGTAAGAATGACATACCTTAAATGCAAATAAGACGTTTTTACACAAAACGCAGCATTCATTCAAAGTTCAGTTGCCGTTACTGCTCTGACAGGGTAAACGTAGGTCAATCACAGGTAATAATGAATGGGTTTTATAAGCGCGAAAGTGGGAAATGAATGTTTGTGTGATCTGGGTTTTTTTTAATCCTAATGTTAAGTTGGAAAAGATCACACATGTGAAAATAAAGTCAAAATAACAGAATGTCGTGTGCAAAAAAGGTCTAAAAGCTGAGGAACGGAGTGCAAATGTTAACTATTGTGTCGTGTGGAAAAAAGAACGAGTCGTGTGAAAAAAGGCTGGAAAAAAGAAGAAATAGTATAAATAGAAGAGTTGTGGGCGATTGGCAGCGATTTTAGGATTTATGATTCCAAGGATACCATGATTTTAGACTAGAGGATTTTTACAGATAGCGTTAGGTGAACTTCGTCTTTGAGGATACCAAGACAAGTTTTTGAGTAAACAAATCAGTAAATTATTTCTTGTGGATATACATATATTATTCTATATGGATGTACCTACATTATTCAGTTGGATTACATATTTTTTTCATATCGGATAACCAATCATCATTGTGAAATTTACAGTGTTTGTCTAATTACATCAATAAACTCTAATTGAATTTTTCTACATTGCTGTTTGTGGAACTTTACAATAATTTCTTGTGGATATACGTTGTTGTGCTGAAACTGTTTTGCTTATCACCAAACTTAAAGGGAAGAACATTCCTGGGTTGAAAGAAATAACAAAAGGTCAAGTATCACCATCTCTGGCGGAACGCCAGTCAGCACTTGAACCACAACAACATATGAAGGATTAACTCTGACTACATAAAATCAATATAACTACTAGTGCCGCATTCAACTGACGCGGGCACATGTTTCCTCAGAAACATCTGGAAGTTGGCACTTGAGCCTTCATTTTTGTTCATAATTTACAGACATAGAAATAGTTCGCTGCGACTAAAGTTAATAGTTTTATCAATATCTAGTAATGATTCTGACATCCTTCAATTTGTAAGATACTTCGGCAAGCTTAGCATTATCGAGCAGCCTGAATTGTATTACTCTGCCGCTTTAAAAAAAACCGGTATGTGTATATATACTGTATATATATATATATATATATATATATATATATATATATATATATATATATATATATATATATATATATACTTACTTAGTCGTTCCCCTTCTACCGTGAGGTGTAGAGGTTTGGAAGAGAGAGCGCCAGACTATCCTATCGGCTGTCTTCCTCCTGGCCTGGTTCCATTCTAGTCCTCGGTCCGATTGTCTAATGTTGTCCTCCCAGCAGACTCTGGGTCGTCCTGGGGGTCTGGATCCTTGGCTCTTTGTTTCCCATGCTTGTCGTGGTAGCCGATCTTCTCCCATTCTGCAGACATGGCCAAACCATCTTAATTGGGACTGTTCTACTTGCGTCTGCAGGGGGTAGGATTTAAGGCCTTGACGTATCGTCTGGTTGCATATCATGTCTCTTCTTGTTACTTCAACCACTTTCCTCAGATATCTCATTTCTGAGGTTTGGATCTGGCTTTTGTGGGTTGTAGTCATTGCCCATGACTCGCATCCATATGTCAAGACTGGGACGTAGGTGGAGCGGTATACAGCCATCTTCGTTTTCTTACCAACCTCTCTCTTGCTGAGGAATCCTCGATTTATGGCCTGAAAAAGTCTCCCAGCTGCTGCTTTTCGAGTGGCCAACTCTTCTTTGATGCCTCCCTTTCGGTCTATAATAGCTCCGAGGTATTTAAAGTGGTCGACCTGCTCCAGGACCTGTTCTCCCAGCTTAATCTGATGTCTTCTTTCTTCTCGTGATATCACCATGGATTTTGTTTTAGAGCTGCTTATGACCAACCCTCTCTTCTCCAGCTCTTCCTTCCAGACTTGCAGGTTGGATTGGAGATGTGCCTCTGATTTAGCAATCAGGGCAACATCATCAGCAAATGCCAGCTCCAAAATATAGACCTGTCTCATCTTCCAGTACCCCACTGAATACTTTCTTGTTCTCTCCTTACATGCCTTGATGACATCATCCATGAGGAGTATGAAAAGGTAAGGTGATAGGATATCACCTTGTCTTACACCAGTGGTGGTCCTGAACTCTTCTGACTTATGGTTTGCTGTCCTCACATAATTTCTGCAAGACTTGTAGAAGCTCTGTATAGCATGAATCAGAGGTGCTGGAATATTCTTCCTTGCCAAACAGTCCCAAAGTTTGCTCCAGGGGACCCTGTCAAACGCCTTTTCCAGATCTATGAAACAAAGATGGATCTCACTCTTATACTCAAGGGCCTTTTCACTCAGCTGATCACCCGTTGGCTTGTCACACCGATTACGGAAACAACGGCAGATGGATCTATTTGTTGTTGCCCTAAAGACGCCGCTAGGCGTGATGGGAAACTACAACAGAGAAAATCAATCTGCTGTTGCCCTTAAGACGCCACAAGGCGTGATGGCCTCTGACTGCTTGGTCGGTCTTTGGCTAAGGACGGAAGAAGAAGAAGAAGTCTGAGTGTGAAGATTAGGTCTTAAGTACTTCGGTTTGCTCGGAATCCGCACTGGACCTCATCCAATTGTGGCTCAGCTAGGCATCGGAGTCTCTGCTCTAGGATTCTAGAGTAGATTTTACCAGGGACACTGAGAAGGGATATGCCTCTATGGTTTCCACACTGTCGATTGTCACCCTTTTTGAAAATTGGTGTTATGATGGCAATCTCCCAATCCTTTGGTATGGTCTTGTTGTACCACGCTGCCTGTAAAACCCTTAAGAGTAGTAGGTCGCCTGATGCTCCCATGTACTTAACCATTTCTGGTGTTATACCATCATGCCCTGCTATATATATATATATATATATATGATAGGAAAATCTACACCGCGCTTTATAGCAGGGGGTAATATGATCATCAGAAGTGGTCCCCTTCTCCATCAGACAAATGGAGGCTGAATTAGAAGGGATAAAGAAGATAACTTAAACGGATGATTCAGGATATGTCGACTTAGTGGGAACTTGTTGAAGGCCTGTGCTGCAGAGAGCTGAAGGCTGTTGATGATGATAATACCGATGTGTACTTATTACTGAACTAGAACTGGTATGGGACCTCAAGACGCAGCAATAGAGACCGCAGTCAGCGACTCATAGCTTGACTGCCTGCGTCAGGACCAGCGAACCAGAGCTGGTCAAGACCGCACTCCACCTCCACGTGGTGGTCCTGGAAACAGTCTGCAGCTGTGCAGGCTGGCTGAGCGAGTGTGGATCAAAATGGGAAGGCAAACCCGGTCCTAAAAAATGCCGTGCAGAAGTCGGATGTGTCGACCGAAAGGTGCAGATATCACAGCTACGTTGTAAACAGACACAACGCAACCACCGTCCTTTTCAGGGCGAACGAAGAAGAAGAAGAAGAAGAAGAACTGGTATTGATGTTAAAAATATTAATCGATTAATCGAATTTCTTTAATCAGATATTAATCGATCAATTTCGAACAATTTTTTTCTACAAATCACTACGGACTTTCTTTTTGTAAGGTAACATCATCCTGAAAATATAATGAAAATACTGAAAAGTTACAACCAAACAATTTATTATTATTGGCCATACTTGCCAAATTCCACATCAAAACCTCTAACATAGCAAATTCTCTTGCATTTAAGCAAACAACATAAACATTGTTAAAAGTTGAATAATCGATAAAAATTTGTTTTATGGATTAATCGATTAAAATAATGTTTACCGATTAATTACTCGTTAATGGTTTCAGTCCTAGACTAAACCTATTATTATTCATCATTTTATATTATTAGGGGTCGGAGTGGCTAAGAGGTAACGGCGTCCGCGTCGAATTCTAGAGGTGCCGGGTTCGATTCGCAGTTGAGGGAATGTAATTTATGGAAAAAAATTTTCAGAACCAGTGGTCCAAATGAAGTCATACTCCCCCCTGGTCTCTTGGGTAGTGACATTGGATGAGTAGCCTTCTGGGATGCGGGCGAAAAAAAATAGTAGGTCCCGTGTGCAAGTTGCGCAAGTTAAAAATCCCACGGCAGTTGGAGCGTAGGTCTATCAGGCCGCTGAACTGGCAAAATTAAAAAAAAAAATTAGAAACCTACCCACCACAAAAATATTTATAAATGTGTGATTCCTATACACACATTGGGATCCTTGCCAGTGCTACGGAGTTCGTGCACTGTGCTGAGATCTTCCTTGTGTGATCTAAGGGAGGAGATCGGAGCACTGATGGAGTTGTCCGTGTGCAATGAAGATAGTCCTTTAAACCAAACCAAACCCTTTTATTAATCACCGCATCCATAAAATGAAAAGTGGGAAAAATAAAGCGACGACACATAGGTTGGGAACCATTGCTTTAGACCACCGTGTGGTTTAGATGTGGTGGTTGTTGGGTGCTTGGCAAATCGGCATTTGATTGGGGAACTTAGAGTTAACAGAAATGCGAGTGCAGGGTGTGAAATTAAAAAGAGAGAAATTATCAGTACGTTATGATGTTTCAACATATTTTGTTGACATGGAGTGTTCTTTTGGACTGAACTATTATTGATAGATTTGGTTTGGCTCGCTGATTGATTGGCACGATGTTGTTGAGACAGCCGAGCTGTTGTGTTTGTATGTGTTTGAGAAGAAGCAGTACTAGAAGGATACAAAGAAAAGAACATAATAGTCGAGTAACATAATCTAATGCTTACCATTTGTGTGTGTGATACATTAATTTGTGAACGTTTTTTCCCCCTTCAGCAGCACGGAAGGTAGTGGTTGGTCGGGCGAATGTGGAGAGTGGGAGGAAAAGACTGGTGAACTGAAAGTTATGTCGATAAAACGAGTAATTAATTATCTCGTAAACAGAATGTAAACTGATTTGTATAGCCTTCGTTGGAAAAACAGTCCAGTTGAAATTCCCCACGGTGTCTTCCGCAGCACAGAATTTGGCTTCAGAACAAGGGTTGCCCCCAGAGGAGAATAGATGCTATTAACGAGATCAGCGTTGTTTCACGCATCGAACGGATTACGTCTAACTCGAACTTAAGCTGCATATCCCCCCCCCCCCCCCCCGACAAATAAATAAATCAACGTATACACTCGCTTTACTGGGGGTGGGGCGCTCTTATATATTGAATATTTGTAACTTTCGGGCTTAGTTCAGAATAGATAAATATTACATACATAAAGGTATGTTTCAAGCACTCGTGAGAAATAAAGAAGTAGAAAACTTGACAATAGAAAAACAACAGAAATGAGAGGCTAAACGGAGAATGGAGCCCAGGACCTCCCGAACGGTACCACCGCCTAGCTACGGCTATACCCAACCTCATATTAGTGGCCTTGTACGACATGCCTGAGGGAGCAGTAGTCCTGTTCTTTGGTTGTCTCTTCATAGACCCTCGGGAACTACGGGGGTGGGGAGCCTAGAAACTTAGCTAGGTACAAAACTTGAAGCAGTACATTTATCAGTCCATTCCAGATCAAGTGTAGCCGCGTGCGAAGAACCGGCGATTTAGTTGATGACGAATATGATAAAAGAATACTTTACTAAGATAACATAAAACGAAAAATCGGTAGCACCAGCTAGGTTATGTTAAATAAAGGTATTAGGGAAGTAACCGAAATGCAGAATATATCACAATGACTAGACAGTTGTCAAAAAGTGATGAATAAGTTAGTTCGTAATACGTGACTAACCTGTATTAAACGACAAGTACCAAGGTCAATTAGATATTTAGTTTGAATAAAACTAGGACGCGAGATGACCGCATGAAAAACACAGATCTTAAGGACACAACATGTGACAAAACTGACGAGTGGACAGACTAATGCGTGACTGAAAGATTGCATCAGACGCGGTTCTAAAATTAAAGTAGGAAAAGTTCCACTAAGTTAGATGCTATTAACTACCACAGGTTTAGGAACGTTCCCCGCACTCACAATTTTAACGAATAACGATGGTCAGCACGGACCGACACGAGAGAAAGTTGGTCAGCCGGTAGAGAGTGCGTGGGGTGGCAACGGTTGCTAAACATGTGGGAGGGATAAAAGGGACAGACGGGCAGGAAGAGAGCAGCGGACAGGCAGGGCAGAGACAGAGATTTGGAGACCGTAGTGTGGAGTGGCAAGTAGGACACCCTTTCGGCCAGAAGAACTTCAATTTAAGGAAGTCAGAGGTCATGACGCTCAATGTGAGCAACCCTGAGCCCATATCAGTAAGGAATCAGCAACTGGTACAGACAGACACCTTCACATACCTAGGATGCATAGTAACACCAGACGGTGGGGCAGGCAAAGACATCAACATCAGAATGAATAAGGCAAGAACAGCCTTTTTTAGCCTAAACAACATCTGGAAGTCCTCTCAGTACAGCACAAGCACAAAATTAAGATTATATCAGAGCTGTGTGCTTTCTGTGCTTCTCTATGGTGCAAAATGCTGGAGAGTTACAGAGAAGGAAATGTCGAAATTGTCCTCTTTTCACACAACATGCCTAAGAAAAATTCACCGAATCTTTTGGCCGAATACCATCACCAACCAAGATCTGCTTACTCGGAGCAAGCAAGAGGACATGCACACCATCATAGCTGGCAGACGATGGAGCTGGGTTGGCCATGTCCTCAGAAGAGACCCCGATGCCATCACAAGAACAGCTGTGCTTTGGATCCCTGAAGGAAAACGAAAGAGAGGCCGACCAAAAACAACCTGGCGGAGGACTGTGGAGGCTGAGATGCAAAGAATGAACCAGAGTTGGGGCACTGTACAAAGGATGGCCACCGACCGAGCAAAGTGGAATCAATTTGTTGTTGCCCTACAAGACGCCAGTGATGGCCACTGACTGCTTTGACGGTCGGCGGCTAAGGATCAAAGAAAGAAGAAGTTAGATGCTAGTAACTACCACAGGTTTAGGAACGTTCCCCGCACTCACAATTTTAACGAATAACGATGGTCAGCACGGACCGACACGAGAGAAAGTTTGTCAGCCGGTAGAGAGTGCGTGGCAACGGTTGCTAAACATGTGGGAGGGATAAAAGGGACAGACGGGCAGGAAGAGAGCAGCGGACAGGCAGGGCAGAGACAGAGATTTAGAGACCGTAGTGCGGAGTGGCAAGTAGGACACCCTTTCGGCCAGAAGAACTTCAAAATTCGTAGATAGAAACAGAAATGAGTAAAAGATCTCTTTAACAGACTGCAAGTTTCCAACAAACCAGCACTACGTTTTTCGGCTCACGTTTTCTAAAAGAGGAGAAGTAACAAAGTTATGTACCATGTCAACCAGAACGCTGAAATATATTAAAAAGTATAGAGAAACATGCATCTTCGTTGTCGCGAGAGGTTTAGATGTTATTAAAGAATAAGATATCCTGGACATAAAAGTGTATCAGATGATACCAGGATAGTGCCAGATAAGAGTCTGGTCTTATCAGTAATACCCCCTTCTCTGAAGAGAGTAAGGGTGTATAGACACAAAGGTAGGGTCAAGCTATGTAAGTTCCCAGAGAAGATGGTGATGTAGTACTCTGAGTCCCTAACTGCTACCTCTCCTGATCCGCCTCTGTGATTATGGTATTTACTATGTTTCTGACTCTGCTAGGGGTAATTTATATAACTATATTCACCAACAAGAACTGTAATTCAACTTAAAGAATCTAAGAAAGTCTTCTGGTGAATATTTACAATTTAATTAAACAGTTTCTCTTTTCTGTTTGAAAAGTGTTAAAACTCAAATATTTTACAACATTAAATAAATAATAATAGTTAACAAATGTTTTTCTCTTGGTTCAAAATGTCTATCATCTTGTAGACAACTTTCGCTTGCTTGATCATTCACTTGTAGGATTGTTTATTATTATTACTATAAGTTTATAGAAGCACTATACTAGTTTGGTCATCACAAACTGGATTCGTATATGTCTTTATTGAGTCTGGATAAGCTGCACAGTTGCATTAAGCAACTTATCTTAGTCACTGCAGATGGCTCCCTTATATGCTGGATATAAAATTCAGATGAACTCGTTCCAGTAGTTACAAACGTGATGACGGGCCTGCTATCACCAACTGGCACTGCATTCGTTGCAACTTTTGTAAGAGCAGCCTCTTCTGATTTTGAGACTTTTTGTTAAAGGATTAAACCCTCAGGTACACACACAGACTAGCCCTCAATGGTTGAATAAGGTCTGCTAACAACTGCAGAAGGCAAACGCTGGCATTAATATATGCTCTGCTTTCCCCGCTCTCTGTGTTTTTCAAATCGTGACTGACCGGAGTTTGTTAGGCAAGTCTATTTATAGTCTGACCTCGGACATAAGAGGTGGTATCCCCTTAGGAATGCAATAACTATCCTAAAATGTGGGTACAGTTTGGCCTTTTGTACAATGTAGGAAAACTACTTTTTAAAATTATCTCCGTTATTCCTGATGCAATTTTAGTCAATTAAAGTTTACCTTATACTTCGAATTAGGCTTTACATGTCTATATACTAATCTTTTTGGTTACTACTCGCATTTTCTGTTATGCATAGTTTAAACAGCTAAACTTAGGCCAACCTGAAGCTTCGAATGCATTTAACCTAAGATTTCTCCAGTCCTATAATATTATTAGTAAAAGTATTACTACTTACATATTCCGCTGTTCTGTAATCGCCAATGAATGATAAACAGATTTCATTCATGAACATACCAAATGTTCTGTAGCGTCTTCCAGTTACATTGTGGGGATTGTATTTATTCATTAGTATATAGGCATTATTGCATGCCCACATTAAAAATTTCA
Source organism: Oreohelix idahoensis (assembly GCA_024509875.1). Taxonomy (NCBI): domain Eukaryota; kingdom Metazoa; phylum Mollusca; class Gastropoda; order Stylommatophora; family Oreohelicidae; genus Oreohelix; species Oreohelix idahoensis. The sequence continues at coordinate 386,025 of JAMPIV010017860.1, forward strand.
CTATGAGCCGTCAATGCCGGCGCGTTTTATTGAGACGACAAACTTGGTCGTTGACATCGCAGCCACCCATGAAAGTATTGTAGTCAATACAAAGTTGTGGATTTTGAACATCCACAGTTGTTCCATCCTTGTTTCTCCTTCTAACAGTTCCCATTTCTGTTGGGTTATGATAATTAGATATAAAATTGATGGGTTTTTGGTCCATCCATACAAGGCAAACAATGTTATTGAAACAGACAAATTCTGATTGCCCCCTGCACATTTTCTTCTTTCCTGACAGTTCTTTTGGATAATATTTCCTATTTGTCATTGCTGTCCCTACTGCAAGTGTTCCAGTGTAAATTTCCAAATTTAGAATATAGCCCGAGCTCGCTTCACATGCCATGTAAGCCTTTATTCCCCACTTTACGGGCTTTGATTTTATGTATTGTTTGAAGGCAAGTCTGCTTTTAGTGGGGATCATGCCCTCGTCTAAACTCAAGTGTTGTGAGGGTGAATAATAATATCGAAATCTTGGAAGCAACAAATTCAGCATGGGCCTTACTTTGTACAGTTTATCTGCTTTATCCAGAGCAGGGTCCTCTTCATCTACAAGATGAAGAAATGTCCATATAGCAAGAAAGCGATCGCGTTCCATTACAGTGCGAAATCCAGGAGTTTGCGAAATGAAGTTCGAAGACGAGCTGGACCAGTAATCTTCGTAACGTGGTTTATTCACACTGTGCTCCATTTGAAGACGCAGTCCAAAGAATGCTTTTACCTCTGGCACTGTTACATCTTTATAATTTTTAGCATAGTAGCTGGTTGGCTTTTTACTTGCTCAGCACGTCTGTTTGTCTGCTCACACAAATTGTGCCAGAAATTACTGTCGAGGAAAAGTTCCAAAAATTCAATGGCTTTACTCTCAGGAGAAATGGAATCTGGAATATTCTTAGGGCCTATCTGTTCCACAAATGTTGTGTCTACGGTAAACATAGGTCTAAATATATTTGCGGTAGACCAACCTGTATCAAATTTACTTGATACATTGTGTGGGATACGCCCCTTTCCACGCCCCTGCACCATAGCCCGATCCCCTGAGGGGCCAGGAACAGGGTTAGAACTAGCTTGATCATAATCTGATTCACAAGTTTCGTCACTCGATTCATTTTCAATGTCACTTTCACAATAATCACCATCTAAATCTAATTCATCATCCTCCGAATCATTGAGCACAAGTTCAACAGCTTGTTCCGTTGTTAGCCTTTTAGAATGGCTATTTCCTGGATTTTCAACACGCCTTTTCATTGTGAAAACAGTTTAAAAATTGCAAAATATTATCACGTCGTGGGCGCCGCCATTTTGGTCTAACATTCCACAAGATATGTGTACTTCACGACGTCATTATTTTTTACACATTTCCATTCCCACCCCATTTTGCTAAGCTAGGTGTGTCAGACCGAGATTACGGTCTCTCGGGGAGAGGATTTTTTACGCACGGACCGAAATTTCGGGACCTCGGGTTCAAAAGGTTAATATTGTTTTGATAACCTCTGCCAAGTGGTACTTCTTCTATACTGCTGTAGCAAAATTCCGAAGTTAATCATGTTACACAAATAGGGTCTGACCATCTTTATTCTTCCAGCAGTTGTAAACACAGGACCAAAAAAGCGTTTTCATTGGTCGGTGTATCATTTCTTTTTCAATGTATGGCGCGCCGTAGGACCAGAGCTATTAGAATTCGTGATGTGAAACAAACGTCATTTCACGACATAGCCTCCCAATTCAAAAGCATAAACCTGCTGTTGGAGCTTTTGGTCTGGATTCATAATCACGACATTCTTCCAATCTTGGATTTACTTTGCCTTACTATTCTCCTGGTTTCCTTCAGGTGGGTGACTTCAAGTAGGCACTACACAAGAAATTTGCCTCAACATTCTGAGATCCATGGAGAATACCACCTGTGGTATTAATAAACAGCACAGGTGCTGCTGCCCGTCTAATTGCTGATTATCAATTTATGTTCACCATTACTCTTCTCTGCGTCTATTCAATGACATGTCCAGAGGTATTCGATGTTCCTCAAGGTTCCAATGGTTATGAGGATGTCATCTATAAAATTGGTGATAGCTGAGTTTTATAAGGGATCCAGTAATTTCCTCATCATCCTGGATAAAACACTCGGATTATTCTTCAACCCAACAAGCAACATATGGAACTCATAGTGCCCCTCCGACGTGCTCACAGCCAGCAATGGTCTGAGCTCAGGCTTGACAGGAATTTGGTAATACCCTTATCATAAATTCACTAGTGACTCTGGTACTGTGATTATTTCCAAAATCCAGGCAGAGCCTATGTTCACCAGAGGGTTCTCTAAGCTAAACCTCACTGGAGTGATATGATTAATATGGGGAAAGGAATTTCCTGCACTAAGAAATCAATTCTCCCGTTTGCATGGCAATATAATATTCTCAGTTCATGTCCGTAACAATACTTCCACTGGACCGTGTAGGGCCAGCCAACTACCACTGTTACCGGTGCCCTCATAATGCTAATTTAATAACTGTATGTCGAAGTGAGCTGAGCATTAGGCCAATTACCCAATCTCCCACTCCCAATTTTTCTGGGGTTATCCCTCAGTTTCGTTTTCAAATCTGGCTGACAAACCATTCTATTTTTTTAGCCAGTTCCAGGAATTTTGAATACAATTGTGTCGGCGCGGGATGGGTTGGTTCCCCTCTCGGTACAAGATGGAGAGTTGCCATGGTCACTGGTTTATTGGAAGACTGTGTGTGAGAAGGGGCTGTCCTATTCACGATGTCTACCGGTTCCTTTTTATTTTCAGGCCTATTTTCACAGCAATGCATTTCTAGGTCCTCTGACTGTCTGTCAGGTCCTTCCTGCCCTTTCCCACTGTTATCATACATGCAGTGTGATATGGAGGGAGTTTCCTACCACATTCCAGTGTATTGTGGTTGTTCATTTTACATATTTTGCACCACTTATTTCCCTGTCTGTAGGGTTTATTATCTTGTACCTGAATGTTCCTGTTTTTATGATCAAATCTGGGTTTGTCATAGTCTTGTTTATATCTGTGTTGGTCCTTATTATCATACTCATCTTGGTTTTGGGTTGGCCTACTATTTTCTACTTGTTTCCTCTTAACTCCAGCTATTTCTTTCTGAGCTGCTTGATATCTCTCAGCAACTGTTAAGATCTCCCCAATCTCTCTGCACCTTATTTCATTAAGAAATTTTCTCATGTCTGGAGGCATATACTCTCTCACTTGTTCCATCATGACCATTTCTTTTAGGTCTTGGCACTTTCCAAGAGTAGTCCACTTCTCCAAGTAGGTTTCTAACCTTACAGAGAATTAGTGGTAAGTTTCTCCAGAAAGTAGCTTGGCAGTTCTAAATTTCTTCCTATAAAATTCTGAATTCTTTTCATAGCGAACCAGCAATGCCCGTTTCAAGATTTCCAAATCTTCTTGTTCTCTCTCCCAAGTTTTGTGAAAACTTCATAAGAAGCTCCTCTCAGCCCTTGTGATAACTTAAGGCTCCATTTCTCTTTCTCTAAGCCATAGTTAGTAGCTAATCTCTCATACCTACTGAGATAAGACTCAATGTCATCTTCTTTCTCCACAAATGGATCCAAATGGAAGTTCATGGCACCATTAGAGTCACCTTGACTTGCACTAATGTCAAAGGTAGTTGGGCTACTTCCATTTTCCGTAATATGTCCTTGAAGTTCAAGCTCTTTCAGCCTCAATTCATGTTCCCTTTGTAATCTCTTTTCTTCAACCTCCATTTGCAATCTCTTTTCCTCTTTTTCAGCCTCTCTTTCAGCAACCTGTCTTCTTTCCTCAGCCTCTAGTTTTAATTTCTTAGCTTCCCTATCAGCTTCTATCTGTTTAGCCTCCCTATCAGCTTCTAGTTGTAATTTCTTAGCTTCCCTATCAGCTTCTATCTGTTTAGCCTCCCTATCAGCTTCTAGTTGTAATTTCTTAGCTTCCCTATCAGCTTCTATCTGTTTACTTTAGCTTCAGCTTCTATTTGTAACCTCCTTTCTGTTTCCAAAATCTTATCTTCTCTGTCTATATATTTGTCACATTCAGTAGTGACATATTGAATAAGAGCCTCCCCACTTAATCCAAACTCTTTTGCCGCCTGCACTGTAGCAGACCTAAACTTTCCCAAGTCTGCCATACTAATAGTTGCAGACACTCAATTACTACTATCAACAGATCAGACACACACTTAATTAATACAAGGCTAATTAATATAAGACCACTGTCAGCTTATCCAGTCACCAAAATTTTGTTTTGTACTCAATGGTACTTCAATGTGCTTTATTTAACTTAAGTTTATTCTAATTTTAAATTTATTTTTAATTTTTACTCCTACTGCTAACTCAGAGGATGTAAGTAACTATTAAAAGACTGAATGTCTCAAAGAAAAGACCCCAGAATAGTAAATGAAATCCTGGACTGAGACAACAGATGTCACGAGAGGTTTAGATGTTATTAAAGAATAAGATATCCTGGACATAAAAGTGTATCAGATGATACCAGGATAGTGCCAGATAAGAGTCTGGACTTATCAGTAATACCCCCTTCTCTGAAGAGAGTAAGGGTGTATAGACACAAAGGTAGGGTCAAGCTATGTAAGTTCCCAGAGAAGATGGTGATGTAGTACTCTGAGTCCCTAACTGCTACCTCTCCTGATCCGCCTCTGTGATTATGGTATTTACTATGTTTCTGACTCTGCTAGGGGTAATTTATATAACTATATTCACCAACAAGAACTGTAATTCAACTTAAAGAATCTAAGAAAGTTTTCTGGTGAATATTTACAATTTAATTAAACAGTTTCTCTTTTCTGTTTGAAAAGTGTTAAAACTCAAATATTTTACAACATTAAATAAATAATAATAGTTAACAAATGTTTTTCTCTTGGTTCAAAATGTCTATCATCTTGTAGACAACTTTCGCTTGCTTGATCATTCACTTGTAGGATTGTTTATTATTATTACTATAAGTTTATAGAAGCACTATACTAGTTTGGTCATCACAAACTGGATTCGTATATGTCTTTATTGAGTCTGGATAAGCTGCACAGTTGCATTAAGCAACTTATCTTAGTCACTGCAGATGGCTCCCTTATATACTTACTTACTTACTTAGTCGTTCCCCTTCTACCGTGAGGTGTAGAGGTTTGGAAGAGAGAGCGCCAGACCATTCTATCAGCTGTCTTCTTCCTGGCCTGGTTCCATTCTAGTCCTCGGTCCTTCAAAGATTGTCTAATGTTGTCCACCCAGCGGACTCTGGGTCGTCCTGGAGGTCTGGATCCCTGGCTCTTTGTTTCCCATGCTTGTCGTGGTAGCCGATCTTCTCCCATTCTGCAGACATGGCCAAACCATCTTAGTTGGGACTGTTCTATTTGGGTCTGCAGCGGATGGGATTTTAGGCCTTGACGGATCGTCTGGTTGCGGACCATGTCTCTTCTTGTTACTTCAACCACTTTCCTCAGATACCTCATTTCTGAGGTTTGGATCTGGCTTTTGTGGGTTGTAGTCATTGCCCACGACTCGCATCCATATGTCAAGACTGGGACATAGGTGGAGCGGTATACAGCCATCTTCGTTTTCTTACCAACCTCTTTCTTGCTGAGGAATCCACGATTTATGGCCTGAAAAAGTCTCCCAGCCGCTGCTTTTCGAGTGGCCAACTCTTCTTTGATGCCTCCCTTTCGGTCTATAATAGCTCCGAGATATCTAAAGTGGTCGACCTGCTCCAGGACCTGTTCTCCCAACTTAATCTGATGTTTTCTTTCTTCTCGTGATATCACCATGGATTTTGTTTTAGAGCTGCTTATGACCATCCCTCTCTTCTCCAGCTCTTCCTTCCAGACTTGCAGGTTGGATTGGAGATGTGCCTCTGATTTAGCAATCAGGGCAACATCATCAGCAAATGCCAGCTCCGAAATATAGACCTGTCTCATCTTCCAGTACCCCACTGAATACTTTCTTGTTCTCTCCTTACATGCCTTGATGACATCGTCCATAAGGAGTATGAAGAGGTAAGGTGATAGGATATCACCTTGTCTTACACCAGTGGTGGTCCTGAACTCTTCTGACTTATGGTTTGCTGTCCTCACATAATTTCTGCAAGACTTGTAGAAGCTCTGTATAGCATGAATCAGAGGTGCTGGAATATTCTTCCTTGCCAAACAGTCCCAAAGTTTGCTCCAGGGGACCCTGTCAAATGCCTTTTCCAGATCTATGAAACAAAGATGGATCTCACTCTTATACTCAAGGGCCTTTTCACTCAGCTGTCTGAGTGTGAAGATTAGGTCTTGAGTACTTCGGTTTGCTCGGAATCCGCACTGGACCTCATCCAATTGTGGCTCAGCTAGGCGTCGGAGTCTCTGCTCTAGGATTCTAGAGTAGATTTTACCAGGGACACTGAGAAGGGATATGCCTCTATGGTTTCCACACTGTCGATTGTCACCCTTTTTGAAAATTGGTGTTATGATGGCAATCTCCCAATCCTTTGGTATGGTCTTGTTGCACCATGCTGCCTGTAGGACCTTTAAGAGTAATAGGTCGCCTGATGCTCCCATGTACTTAACCATTTCTGGTGTTATACCATCATGCCCTGCTGCTTTGCCCATCTTGATTTTCTCTAGTGCTGCCCTCAGTTCTTCCATCTTTATGTCATCTTCACCATCATTGGTTTCCTCTTCTGTGTCAGTGGTTATCATTTCTGATGCTTCATCATGCTCACCATCCAGGAGTTCTGAGAAATATTCTTTCCATCTTTCCATTACTTCCTTCGGGGCAGTAAGCAATTTGCCTTGCTTGTCCTTTATAAATTTGAGAGGGCATTGTTTTTCTTTCCTCATGTTCTTTAGGGTCTTATAGAACAATTTCTGGTTTTCTTGTGCATCTTTTTCTAGCTTTTCTCCAAATTCTTCCCAGGACTTCTGTTTTGCTGCTAGCACTTTGTTCTTTGCTTCTGTTCTGAGTGTCACATATTCTCTATATTTTTCCATTTGTCCTGTTGTGTTTTTAGCTCCTAAGTATTGTTTCCATGCCATTTTCTTCTCTCTTATTTTCTCTTTGACTTCCTCTGTCCACCAAGGTGTCCTCTTTCTCTGGTTCCCAAGTCGGACTTCACCGCATGCTTCTGCAGCAGCTGTCTTTATGATATCCTTGAATTTATTCCAGAGGGTTTCCAAGTCATCAGGTCGTTCTTCTGTATTGCTCACTGCTGTAGCAATAAGCCCCTGATATCTGGTCTTAATTTCTGGCTCTCTCAGCTTGTAGGTCCTAATGCTCATTTCTCCTGTTCGTTTACTTTGTTTCTTGCGTGATGTTGGGCAGTTCCTAGGCTGAGCAACTCTTTCAGTTGTTCGTTTGATTGTTAGCAGGTAGTGATCACTTCCAATCTCTGGCCCCCTCCAGACTCTTGCATCTCGGACATATCTGAATGAGCTTCTCCGAACAATGGCATAGTCGATCACTGACTTCTCATTCTTGGTTGGTTCACATCTAGTGTATGCATGTATGCGCTTATGGGGGAACTTTGTGTTTGTAATGATCAGATTCTGCTCACTGCAGAATCTAAGGAGTCGCTTTCCATTGTCATTGAGAGTATCTTCTCCATATCTTCCGATAACTCCACCCCATCTAGCATGGTCATTTCCAACTCTGGCATTAAAATCTCCGAGCATAATAACTTCATCTAGGCAGTCATCCACTGTCCTTTGAAGCAGCTCGAAGAATTCCTCCTTGACCTCTGCTCTCTCATCCTCATTTGGCCCATACACTATGACCAGGTTGACTATGGTTTCTCCTTCTTTTAGTTTTACAACCATAATGCGCTCCGAGATAAAGTTCCATCCCTTGATACTATCTTTTTGATTTTGGGCCACAATGCAACCCACGCCCCCTTTAGCTCTTTCAGATATGGGTACACCACTGTAGAGCAGCGTGTTGCCATCGAGATCCATGACTCCTTGTCCTTTTTTCTTCGTTTCCGTTATAGCCAGGATTTCTAGTTTTGCTTTCCTCATCTCTTCCACCAGCTCCTCTTCCTTCCCATTTATACTTCTTGTGTTCCAAGTTCCATAAGTCGTAGTCCGTAGTCCGTTCCAGTTCGTCGCCTTTAGAATCAGTCCGGTTTTCTCTCTTGTAGTTCGCGTAATCATGATTTAAAGCAAACAGGTGATTGGCCTGTTGTGCCTTTGCATGGTGGAGGGGCTGCCTCCTTACGGCCTGCTCCCTTATATGCTGGATATAAAATTCAGATGAACTCGTTCCAGTAGTTACAAACGTGATGACGGGCCTGCTATCACCAACTGGCACTGCATTCGTTGCAACTTTTGTAAGAGCAGCCTCTTCTGATTTTGAGACTTTTTGTAAAAGGATTAAACCCTCAGGTACACACACAGACTAGCCCTCAATGGTTGAATAAGGTCTGCTAACAACTGCAGAAGGCAAACGCTGGCATTAATATATGCTCTGCTTTCCCCGCTCTCTGTGTTTTTCAAATCGTGACTGACCGGAGTTTGTTAGGCAAGTCTATTTATAGTCTGACCTCGGATGTAAGAGGTGGTATCCCCTTAGGAATGCAATAACTATCCTAAAATGTGGGTACAGTTTGGCCTTTTGTACAATGTAGGAAAACTACTTTTTAAAATTATCTCCGTTATTCCTGATGCAATTTTAGTCAATTAAAGTTTACCTTATACTTCGAATTAGGCTTTACATGTCTATATACTAATCTTTTTGGTTACTACTCGCATTTTCTGTTATGCATAGTTTAAACAGCTAAACTTAGGCCAACCTGAAGCTTCGAATGCATTTAACCTAAGATTTCTCCAGTCCTATAATATTATTAGTAAAAGTATTACTACTTACGGGTAGAGAAACATCCCTAATATTGTTTTGATAACCTCTGCCAAGTGGTACTTCTTCTATACTGCTGTAGCAAAATTCCGAAGTTAATCATGTTATACAAATAGGGTCTGACCATCTTTATTCTTCCAGCAGTTGTAAACACAGGACCAAAAAAAGCGTTTTCATTGGTCGGTGTATTATATCTGTTTTTCAATGTATGACGCGCCGTAGGACCAGAGTTATTAGAATTCGTGATGTGAAACAGACGAAAGACTTTATTCTTGGCTGCTACCAGAGATATCAAATAAAGGAGAACCGCTGAAATTGCATTTTTATAAAGTGGTACAGAAACCCAACCAGTCGGTACAAGTATTTTTAGTAGATGTCAGATAGAAGGAGAAAGACGAGACTGAGTCACCTCTTACTAAGCTTAGTAGAAACCATTGTGAACTGTATTACCTTGCTGAGCATTTGAACAACCATTGTAACAAAGAAGAACTGTGAAAAAAAGTGACCAGCCATATTATGCCTAATAAACAACCCTATAGAACGTTTCCTGGGTCTTTCTGAAACCTGTACATGTAACAGTCGTGACGTGCAAGACATGCATGTACCTTGTAGTTGAAGTTTCACAGTTGTGGAGACTGTGTTAATGGACGTTTGTAAGTTCTGTGGAAGCTCTCCATAATCATATTGCATCGATCTGTCATCATGTGGTTACTCAGAAGAACATGGGCCAGGAGGCTGCACATAGCCTCATATTTCTACCACAAAACCTATACGATCACGCCCGCAAAAGAAAAGACGCATAACCTGACACAATACAACATTGATAAATTTTTAGACTCACCGATAAAGGAAAGTTTCACACTTCAGGTTTATCCATTTGGTTCTATAGAAACCTAAACACCTCAGTACAAACTCTTTCACTGAAGAGAAACTACGTCGTCAACAGAAAGACTAAAACGAATATTCAACAAATACTAACACACTAACAACCAGACAGTTAAACCAACACACAGACGCACGGCTACACAAGTCTTACTTAGAAATTAGAAATTTCAGGCTTAGTGCCATGTCAGTCTTATAATATTGCTCTGAAACATGGAGAACATCAACAAATAATAACCAGTAAGCTACAGGGATTTATAAATAGGTGTTTGGCGTAGAAGTAGAAAGGATTAATATACTTCGACATGGTCTACGGTAAGATTTTGATAAATACAAATGGAACAAGAAGTGAGGAAATGATTGGGGATTGACAGAACACACATTAAATTTCCGAAAATTAAATTTTTGTCATGTAAAGGGTAATCATTTATAACATGGGGCACTTTGCAGGCGTTAGTTAATAGTTCCAAATGAGCGCAGGACTAAACAAAAAATACTTGGGAACCATTGGTCCAACGAGAATAAGTATCTCCCTCGTGAGTACACTTCTGTCCTGACACAAATCTGAGGGGGCCACCACTTTCTATTTCCCGCCTCCAACAAAGGCATAAAAGAGTTCCAGACAGAATCCAATATCCGGGACCCGATAGATTTCTGTGATGGAAAGCCTGGTCTGCTAAAATTGCAAGAAATAAGATTTATGGCACACACAGCAATAATGCAATCTGTACAGGAGCTAAATCTTTGTTCAATTCCTCATCTCCTGTAACTGTTATTAATAAGCTCGGAGGAAGTGCATGCACTGATGAGGCTGTAAGGGATCGACAGAATTACAAAGAAAGGAACGGCGCACAGGAACGAAAAAAAAATAAGGAAGCAAGATGAATCAAAAAGAAACTATACAAAATCTGGTTGTCACCATGAACAAACAAAATACCGGTTAAACGAAGAAGTAACATTCATGGAGTAAATATGGAGAACGCCTAAAAAATACGCAAAGAATCCCCACGAGAAATAACCTGAGCAATGAGAACAATAGAATGTGATTGATTCACTAACATTTTACGATCCCTGAGGAGTATTGGCTACTCCTGTAGTTGGCCCCTTTGTGGGAAGCCTGCACCAAAGCACTTCATGCGCTCTTGCAGTGGTGAATTCTGTAGCAATTACATAATGAGGTCATCAGCTTCATGAGTAACCTCATATTAGTCGCCTCTTACGACGTCTGAGGGAACAGTTTGTCACAAAGAACTTATATGATGCTTCACGGCCATACGGAAGACGATGAAATATAGAATTAAATAAAACAGCGTCTCTGATGTCCAGACAAAAAGTGCATACACTGAAAAGGATTCATAAATTAACAATATTATGTGTGTGCGTGCCACCAGCGAGTCACCCGGAACATATAAATAACATAGGCTAAGTGTCCTCAATATGATAAAACAGTGCGTACACATTTGACGATCCGGTTCGGTGTGGTCACAGAGACATGCCTGGACAAAGTGGATACATTGACGCGGTAGGCAGATGTGACTGGACAAACTGTTGCAGCAATGATGGTTCGATAACGGTAAAGCCACATTGTTTCTTTGCATAAGAGAAAGAAATGGCGTGTGACAAAGACTTGAGAAAGCCAACAGGGAGACGGGCGAAAGGGAACAGCAAAATATTAAGTGATTAGACAGGCATGGTCATTGCAACATACTGCATCCAAATCAAGCAACGCACTTCAAAACACATTTAAACTAGACATTGTTGAAACAATCAGATGCAGAAGTGCCAAGAGAGAAATCTGCATATAGCAAGGCTGAAGGCAAAGTCAGCGCTGCGCGGGACAGAAAAATATTGCTATCCTCTAATTAATGTTGAGAAAATCTGACGTGCTGCATGGAGAACAGTCATGTACATCAAGTTACCACAATCTCTAGTAATTTCGGACAGGAGTGCCGACAGTTGAGCTGAAGATCATAAAAGGCAGAGCTCTGGCGCTTCGAAAGTGCGACATCGGCTGTATGTGACAGCTGGAGCGGTTAGCTTCTAGACTACAAGAGTATTACATACAATTTTGAGAAGCTGTATTTTCATTTTCATAGATGCAAAATTATGATATTATATGAAGGAAGATTTGTCAATCATATGGTCATGACAACCAATCTTGCCAAGTGAACAACACGAGGTTATGAAGACAGCAGCTGTAAACTCTGCATGCGAGTCATCATACCATGTAATAAGCCATTTCAATGGATTAAATCTTTCCATATATCCATTCATTTCAAATAACTCATCGTCTATTTCACATATTAATAATGATGACATTCACAATTACAACCTCATCCCAACACAAAACAAGTCTAGAACGAAGATTAGATGGATAGTAATGGAAAATAATATCAGATTTCTACTACAGTAACAGTTAAACAGTAAAGTATCTTCCACAAACTCCGTTCAGCGGTGTAGAGAGTTGTACTCCATCTTAATTTAGCCGTATCAAACTGGATACAAATATTCTATTTATATGTCACGTCAGTCTTATTCTATGGCTCTGAAACATGGAGAACAGCAACATTCACAAACAACCAAAACATTATTTTCATAAATTTATGCTAACGCAGAATAGAAGATTGAAATGGTATGACAAAATGACCAATGTGAAACTTCTTTGTCTTCCACATCATTGTTTACTCTTAAATAACCACATCTATCTCTCTTATAAAGATGGCAGTCTGTCTCAGGCTTCTGTCATCAGAATACAGTTTCTCCCCCAAATGGGTAATGTGGAACTGATGACAAGAACTAGACAAAGTGGATCAAGAGATGAGAAGAAGACGCTGGTGACGGATTGGACATACACTGATGAAAGCTACTGATAGCATTACAAGGCAGTGCTCATTCTGGAATCCCCAGAGTAAGAGTAAAAAAGGCAGACCGAAGAAAACATGGGGAACAAAACTGCAGACAGAAATCTAAATGATGAGGAGAAAGACATGGAAAGATCATGAGCTGATAGCACACAGCAGGAGCACTTGGCACGCACATCTTGAACACCTATGCTCCTAGGGAGCCGAAGGGTATTAACTGAAAGATATTAAACTGCCCACAACTGTCACACCTGGGTTCCTTGTGTGTTAAACATGGGTTCCTTGTGTGTTAAACCTAGGTTCCTTTGCGTTAAACCTGGCTCATCTGTGTATTAAACCTGGGTTCCTTGTGTTAAACCTGGGTTCCTTGTGTGTTAAACCTTGGTTCCTTGTGTGTTAAACCTGCATTCCTTATGTGTTAAACCTGGGTTTGGGACCCAAAGATGCAGCAATAGTGAATGCAGTCAGTGACCCATAGCTTGACTGCTTGCATCAGGACCAACGAACCAGAGCTGGTCAAGACCGTACTCCACCTCCACGTGGTGGTCCTGGAAACAGTCTGCAGCAGTGCAGTCTGGCTGAGCGAGTACGGATCGAAATGGGAAGGCAAACCCGGTCCCTAAAAAACGCCGTGCTGAAGTCGGATGTGTCGACCGAAAGGTGCAAATATCACAGCTTAGGCGTAAACAGACACAACGCAACCACCGTCCTTTTCAGGGCGAACGAGGAAGAAGAAGAAGAAACCTGGGTTTCTTGTTAAACTTGGGTTCCTTACATGTTAAACCTGGGCTTCTTGTGTGTTAAACCTGGTTTTCCACAATGAAAACAACCACTATTAAATACTGATCATTATCAACAAGCTCCTCTGACGTGCCCAGTGCCTGACTCCTGTCCATTGAGGACAGTAAAGGTAGTCCCATTGCAGATACCTATACTAGGTCCAGCTTCGAGAGGTGGGATGACCAGTTCCCTTCCTCGCTGTCTTTTCCTTCCCTACCTCAAGTGCAAAGTCAGGTACCCATTTATCTTACTATCTTCATCTAACCTTGCTATCTTAGATGATGGCCGCCCGACAAGTCTGGTGACTCGTTTACTGGACTAGTTCTGACCGACAGGAAATGGTCAATGGCAATAGAATACATGGAACACTACATGAGGTGGTTAAATTGTGCGAGGGCACCGGCTCCAAGGTCAGTCCCAACAAAGCCTGTGTGCTGTGGTGCTCCTTGAACAACTTCATATTGAAAATAGATCTTCCAGACATTGCTTTCAGTGGGCAGAAAATAGAAAGGCAAGACAAGCTGAAATACTTCGGAATAACATTCGATCACGGGTTATCATACAAGTACCATGTTGATCTAATCATACAGAAGTGCAACAGAGGTCTGGTAGCCCTAATAACAATGGCCTTAGCAAGTATGTTCTGGGAATACTCACGCTGTAAAAAATCACAATGTGAATGATTGGAATGCATTCAAAATGAAGAAATGCGTGTAGTCTTGGGCTGTGCACGAGATACCCCCATTGTGACGATGCGGTACATGCTTGGATTAGATTTAGATATGCGATGGCCCAGTCAAAAGCCTATATGACCACAGACAAAATGCACCCTCTGCATGGAAACACATCTGACATTAAGGGTGCAAGAATAAGGGGGGGGGGGGGGGGGGTGTCATGGATGGCACAGGCAGAGGCAACAATTAAGCAGGTGACCACAGGTGAAAATATATTCAAAGGGGAAGAGTGAAGTAAGTCAGATGAGAACAGGACTAACTACCAACAAGTCATAATCAGCAATGGTACAGAGTGCAGAAGTTGGGCCAATGGTAGGGCAGAGCTGGAAATTAATCAGCTGACAAATGATCATGCTGGAGATGATGATGCCATTGTGTACACTGATGGGTTTGTATTCCGTGGTGAGAAATCAAGGTGGGGCTTCTCTGCTAGAGTGAAGAGCAGAATCGTCGCTGAACTTATTGGGGCGTACATGATAACAACCTCCAGCATGAGAATGGAGGTAGAGGCAGCTACTGCAGCCTTAAGGTGGCTGTCTAAGACTTCATTAACAAAGGGCATTATACTCACAATCCATGCTTAAGAAGGTCCAAAGTGGATGGCTCCAGCATGAATGGAAAAACCTCCATAGAAGCCTTGAATCTTCAGGAACTGGTGTGGATCTACAGTCCTAGTCATGCAGGAGTATGTGACAATGAAAGAGCTGACAGACTAGCTTCAAGAGCACCCATAAAAGGTGCATTGGATATGGATAAGGGAGAGATACTGAGGGTAATTAATGATAGCCTATTAGAGAATGACTGCAACCGATGAATCATTAAGGCTAAGATTGCTGGAATTGGGCCTCAAATGTAAGACCAGCAGGAATGGACGTATAAGAGGACGCATCCGGCGTATATACAACCTGTGCGCAACAGGAACAATTAGTATTCATACCCTTCGAAATTTGCTGAGAGACTGGGCACCTATGGGTTTGCCTGAAGTGCAGTGACGTCAATTCTAATCAACAATAACAATCTTCGTCTTTTTTTTTCTGTGGATTTTTGTGGATTGTGTAAACAATCTAATCTATGAGACATGAAATTCCGCAGACTTTCTCAAAACATCTTGATGATCTAGATTTGCTGATGGCACTGCCCTTCTATTCAACATAAACCAAACGCAAGACAAAACGTTAATAAAATATTGAGCGGTTACAGCAGCTGGATCTGAAAATCCACAGAGAAAAGACAAAGATTCTGAGAATAAATACACACCTACAATATGTATACTTGTACCTTGACAGCAACAAGAACAAAGATAGAGAAAATGAGAGTTAAATAAAAATAAGACTACAGAAGGAGCTTTCACCGCACTAAGAAATGGATGAAATCACAAAAAATACTGAGTCCAACACAAAAACAAGAACTTTCAACTTAAATGCTAAAACAATCCTATTGTATGGCTCTGAAAACTGAAGAAAAGAAATGGCAACCAGGAGATTACAGACTTAACAAAATGGCTGCCCACGCAAAATAGAAAGACTGAAAAGGTAGGACAAGGTCGTTCATGCGAAACTGATGTAAAGAGCCAAAGAAAAAAAAAAGTAGCACTGCAACAATATTTGAGGAAAAGACTTTGGCACTTGGTCAGTCCCATATTGAGGAAGTAGCTGAAAGCATTAAAAGACAGTCTTTGTACAGCCCTCAAGGTTAAAAACAAATAAATAGAGATTGAAAAACGAAAGAAGAAAAGAATGGGAGACACGAGAGACTGGTGAGAACTGACTCAGTAACTATGATCCGCAAGAAGCTGAAGAATAATAATGATGATCTCAGTTTCATCCAAGAGGCTTTGGTTGCTCTGATTTTATTTTCTACTATTCATTTGTATGTTTTCTCTGACCTCCCAAATCTTCACGCGATCTTCAACATTACACATACAAGGTATTTTCAACATTAATATTATACTATTCACATATTCCTTTTAAGTATTTCATGGAAGGACATGTGCATGGGGCTGACAACCTCATTACGTAAATCACATTGTTACAGAAACTACAGCTGCAAGAGCTTGTGCTTCAACGCTGGCTTCTGCAAAAGGGGACAGCTGCGGCCTTGGCTCCGTAAGGAGCAAAACAGGAAAAGAGGAAGAAGGAGCTTCCTAAGTTTATATCATTGCTTCCAAAGTGGGAAATCTTGCAATAGCAACACCAGAAACTAAGACAACTTTTCATGTATGTAGCTACAAAACATCAGAGTCCGCTGAGAGGACAACATTAGATAATCTTTGAAGGACCGAGGACTAGAATGGAACCAGGCCAGGAGGAAGACAGCCGATAGGATAGTCTGGCGCTCTCTCTTCCAAACCTCTACACCTCATGGTAGAAGGGGAATGACTAAGTAAGTAAGTAAACTACAAAACATTATCTCAATAAAAGTACCAAATCTCAGACACATTTTCTAAAGGGAATATAGGCTATAGTCTGTTCGGAAATTCGTGCCCACAGAAAGCGTCAATTTTCTCCAAAACTGTTTGTTGTATGGACATGAATTTTTGCATGCAGTCTTAGATTTTCCATGCAGTTAAGATTTTGCGATCATTACATCCACAGCTGTCACGAAATTTGCAAAACGGCGATTTTCTTTGATCTTCTTGGAACATTTGCCTAAATCTGCCCGTAACATTAATTCTTACAGTAAATCACAACATTTGTGCGACAAGACGGTTCAAAGGCGTGTCCTAAATGTGTGATTGGTTGTTCACGTGATTTTGATATGAGGAATGATGTTCTGATAATGAACCATGATAGCAGGAAATCATCGGGAAGCTATGACAAATCGTAACTGTTTATGTGTTATTATAGATTGACATATGAAATTAGTTTATCACAAATGAAGGAATGCGATCGACGTGCCTCATTCCGAATCGGACGACTCCAATAAGTTCACAACAGCTATTGGTTGGATAAACTGCAAGCCATCTCGCTGCCAGTAATCTTCTTCTTCCAGTAGCTTGTGTTCTTCACATTTAGCCCAGTACTCTGTGTCTATTCGTGAAAGGGCCTCACGAGTCATGTCTTTAACATCACACATTTTAAAAGTGGTGTTCTGGGCGGCCACTTGCCCTTTAACTCTATCCCAAACCAGCTCTATTGTGTTAAGGTGAGAATGGTAAGGTGGGAGTCGAAGAGAAACATGACCCTGCTCTTGGATGATTTTATCAATCAGATACACTTTTGTCTTATTCCTCTGTCTCACAAGCTGCAACAACTCTGGTTTTAAATAGCTGTTGTCAGCAAAGATATTTTCATTCACAAGCCACCTCCTGATTTCGTCTTTCGTGCTTGCCGAAGTGGGAGCTTTATCCTCCTGCGCTAGAACATTATGATAGGACGCATTATCCATCACCAGGCAAGACGGCCTATCTAGAGTCGGGAGGAGTGTATTCACTATCCAATCTCGAAAAATTTGCCCATTCATTTCACTGTGGTAGTCCCTACCATCTACAGACTTTGATTGAAAAATAAGCTCTGCATCACGGACAAGCCCATTCTGTCTGCTGCCAGCATGTGCTAATATAATGCATTGACCTTTGCTGCTGGGAATTTTCCTTCTATGGTCTCCGTCAACAGATTGCCATTCTTTCTCGTTCGTATGATGAGCATTAACCCAAGATTCGTCCAAATACACTATATCATAGCCGTCTTGCCTTCTCTCACGAATCTGCCTAAGGTATTTGCTTCGAGCTGCAATCAGATGTGGTTTTTCACATAAAAAATTCCTTCCGCCAGACGTTTTTCTAAAAGTGAAGCCGACACTTCTGACAAGTTGCCAAAGAGTTGTTTTTGAGACGTTAATATCGCATTCTGCTTGCAGCCGACTTTTCAGCATGCGGAGAGTAACAATTTTATTGGCATTAAACATCTTCAAAATCAAACGTCTAATGACATCCTTGTCAAAATCATCAATTTTTTTCTTCCTTCCTTGCTTAACGGCAGCCTCTGTACAATCACCGTCTTGTTGTATCCAACGTTGAAAAGATCATCTATCCACACCCAGGGCCTTTCGTGTTCTCCTACCTGGTTCTTGGATGTCGTGGTATAAACAACCCATCTTAGCCTCTCTGCGAAAATGCCTGTACAATATAACAGTTACCTTCTGCAAAGTGATAAATTTGCATTTCAGATTCATTGCGCTTTTCATAATTATGCAGTTTAGTTTATTAATATATTATACGCTGGTGTCGTTTTGTTTCGTTGCAGCCAACTCACTGCAATTAGCATACGCCGCTGAAATAATTACTCGCGACTGTGTACAATAGGTGCGCACACGTGCGGACATGTAGTCACTACGCTAATTCAAACAAAAAAAATATTGAATAGCCCATTTCATCACTTGTGCTGTGCTGTAACAAAAATTAAGTGCACAATTTTTGAACGGATCTTGTAACTTTCCTGTAGAACTAATAAAAATTAACCCAGACAACGGTAAGAGTTTTTTTATATAACTTAAAGAAGAAAATTCGATTATGACATGAGTTTTGTAAGGGCAAAAAATATATTAATAACTGCATTGATATCAGTAGGGCACGTAGCAAATTTCCATAACATCCGTCAAGGGGTTGCAAAGTTACAACGTTCAATGTGTGGGCACGAATTTCTGAACGGACTATAACATATATTGTCAGTACAATGATTAACATCTCCACATCTGTTGCAGACACAAGAATGTGAAGCTGGTCATAGATAATCAATAGGTATAAACGCAGACAATATGCATCTGTGACCTGATAAAATACAGCATTCCTGTGTTTTTGACTATCTACAAATTCAACATGATAATCTTCTGGATTAAGATTTTTATAAACAACTTCGCTGTAAACTGCTGATAACAATAACCACGACGCAGGACAGAGGCTCCCAATCTAGGGCATCTGTACCCCCAGGGGTTATGAGATGCTTGCCAAGCGGAATACAGGGAATATAGTTTATAAAAAACTATATTATCCTATTGAAATATTCCAAAGTGGCAGTGTAAGTAAAAAAAAAAAGAATGCGCTGGAGAGAGAACAGCAAGTCCTGTTCTAAATAAAATTCAAAGCACGAAACATATGAGACTGAACATTACATGCTGGTTGACAAGAAACAAGGGTCTCATTAATTTATTTGACTGTGTTCTGATAAACATTTAACAACAAACAAACAAAAAGTACCAGAAACAATCAGGGTTGTGGAGTTGGCCAAAAAAGTTTTTCGGCTCCAGAAATTTTAGAAGTCCGCCTCCGAAAACAGCTTTTTTAAATTAAAGATATGGTATAAAATTATGCACTTATATGTATAAGTATGGTATGTGTGTGAATAAATGAATATGTGGCTTTCATAAACTACATTTTAAACCATGCATTCATTCATACAGTAATACAATATAACAAATCATCCACGCCTGCACACAAATGACTGCTTGCCAAGCACCATAATTCTAGATCGTTTCATTTTAACAATGACAGAAAAATTGACAGTGTACAGTTTATTTTCATTTCTTGTGTGCTTTTTCTAAATGTGCCAACAAATTTCCTATTGTGATAAAAACTTTATTTATGATCAGAAGTAACTGAAATTATTTTTTCCTACATTATGTAAAAATTGATGTACTTTTACACAAAATTAGTTTTAGGAGTTCTTCTACTTTAAAATGTTATTTCAAATTTCTTTAAAGGACAACCCCACATTGCATAGATCAAACGTGGATCCGCTTTGGCTTAAGTCTCGTAAAATTCGGAGTCGGGACATTTTTTTACAGACTTTGACTCCACTAAAAAATGACCTACTCCATGACTCCAAGTCCACAGCCCTGGAAACAAGCAAGGAGCAACCTGAGACAAATTATATTCATCAACACGCTTCAGCTCCCCAAGGAGTAACGGCTTTCAACAAACTTATGTGAAGACTTCCTGTTCCGTGCCATCAGCTCACGGTCTGTTCATGTCTTCTTCATCCCCTTCATATCTGTTTCCAGTTCTCTTCCCCATGTGTTCTTTGGTCTTCCTCTACCTCTCTTACCCTGGGGATTCTGAGCAAGGACTGCCTGCTAATGCTATCAACAAGTTTCCTCAAAGTGTGTCCCACCCATCTCCAGCATCTTTTCATCTCGTTCCACTGGCATCTGTCTGGTTCTTGTAATCAGTTCCACATTAGTGATCTTGTCATACTGCTTCAATCATTCTATTCTCCACAAGCATCCATTTAAGAAAGTCTGTAGCAACAACCAAAAAGCTACATAAAATATACTCAGCAAATAAACAATCATTAGCAAAAGACTTACCTGAGCTTCATAAGCCCTCAAGTGTTGCGCCAATGATTGAGTGGCTGCACAAAGTTCATTCTGTTGGAAAAACAAACACTTATCAGAAAATGAAATTTCGTAGATTGGTTAGGAAACCACAACATATGAAAAACAAAGATATGAAAACTTACAAGTATGCGAGAATATTCACATACATTTTTCACTGAACATAGCAGACTACAGGCATAACTAAACAAGTTTTCTTCCCTTGTCTCCAACTTTCACTTCTTAAGTCGCAAGGATTCACCACAGCAGTTAACCTCCTTGCAGTAAGCCTGTGACCAATCAATTTATATATTCCTGCGGTAGTATATTTTGTTCCAAATTATTTGCATGATGGGACTGCCAGCCCTGTGCATAAAATTCCTTGGTTGGCTTTTATGGCATGCCTGGCAGGTTGCAATGGTCCTAGTCTTTGCTCTTTAATATTAGTCTGAGCATTAACACTTGAAAAAAAAACAAGGTTTAGCACAACTATAAACTTGCAAGAAGAAAAATGAAAGGAGTTTATGGAATCAATTGCCAATCAATACCCTTTATCTCCCCAAGGAGCACAGGCCTTCAACAAACACATGCCAAGTATTCCAGTCATGTGCCATCTGCTCAATTTCTTTCCATGTTTTCCTCATCATTTTCACCTCTGTATCCAGTTTACTTCTCTATGTGTTTTTTGGTCTACCTCTGCCTCTCTTTCACTGGGGATTCCAGAACAAGGGCTGCCTTGTAATGCTATCAACAGGTTTCTTCAATGTGTGTTCTATCCATCGCCAGCATCTTCTTCTCAACTATTGTTCCACTGGCACTTGTCTGGTTCTTGTCATCAGTTTCACATCTGTGGCTTTGTCATACCATTTCAATTCTTCTATTCTACGCAAACACCCGTTTATGAAAGTCTGTGGCTTTTTGGTTTTTGTTATCATGATTGGCAAGCGGAGTAAAAAATGGTAAGTTGAGAATAAGTCTTCTAAGAAAATATACAGAACTTAAAATACACTTATGTATACACTACCTGAGCAGACATTATTCGCTGACAACAGTTATGCATGTTCTGAGTAAACTTCTTCAGCAACATGGTATCCTTCTCAAACACGGATAAAAGATGACGAGTCTGAAATGAGCAAGAAAACAAAACAGAATACTGAGAAAATACAAAACTGTACACATGCAAAGTTAAGATAATAGTGATAGCTGTCTCCTCAGCAGAACATTGCCTCCTGTCTTAAATACACACAAGTCTTGTGCAGTGTGCTGTAGACTGGTCTTAGCATGATGATTAAAAATTTTATGATTTAACTAAGCCCCTTTATTATTAAGCGCACGCATAGCACTTCCACTATCTCCCTCTCAGAGACTACACACAACAACTGGATGCTGCCAGCAGTATCCTTCCTTTATACACTTTACAAGTAAACAAATACTTTTTCCCTAAAAAAGCAGCATACAGATATCAACAGGAAACTGTTGAAATAAATTTTCAAGGGCTATCTCAATCTATAGGCATACTGTATAGGCCTATGTGTATTTGAAAAGGCCTTAAAAAAGAATTTTAGACGCAGTGATAATGGGTACCGGTTAGGCTTACGAATCCTAAACCGGCATACCCCTAAACCTAATCTTAACGATGTGGGAGACTCATTTAGATGACATTGAAAACAACGTCCCACTGCGCTTCCTTTCAACCAAATCATCTCTACACTGCTGTCTACGACATAACTTGATGTTTATATGCGTATAAGCTAGCAAAAGCCATCTGCACAATTGTATATGTGCTACATTTCCACTAAAGACGCATCTAAAAATGTGTTAGTTCAAGACAACACAAGCGAAATAAGGAACAAGAATAGGCCTATACTTTACTAAAGGGTGCACTTCTTAATCTTGAATAGCTTACTCAAAACTTACTTGAGGACTATCCTCAAGCGCATCCTCAAGATGCAGTTGTTCTACGTCGGGCATGGCGAGTTGTATCCAATAACTATGTGAAAAATTTCAATGCAGCCAAAACTGTTTCAGTGTCGTGTGAAGTCGGCGAATATTTATATTGTCAAAAATTACACTGCTGGTACACACCCTCGTTCAGCAGTCGGTAATGTCGGTGTACCTTGCTTGCCGGGTAAGATTATTGGTTGCAAATCTCTCTAAATAATCAGATCCAATTTCCAAACTAATTTTCTTTCGCTTTCTTTTTGGTAAATTCTAGCATTAAATACAGTACACTGTGGATTTTTATTTTTACGCTTTATTCGTAAAACGGATGTGTAAAGACCATAATTCCTACATAAAACATTATGAAAGCGTTAACTGAGTATAGCATTTCCCAACTTTAACTGGCATATATGCTGTAATAGCGGAGGTTCGTTCGTTGGCAAGTCCCGAAATGTTGTGAAGCCAATTTCGTTGTTTCATTGGTGAAAAAGAAAAAAAAAAAGAGACAGGTTCCTAATTACGTACGAAATCTATGCATCGTGCCAAAATACTAATTTAAAGAAAAACAAATAACATTTGGTAATCTAAAAAGCTGAATACATTCGAGAACAAATGTCTTAAAAAATGAACACAGTTGGGATTCCTAATTACTCTAGGCGAATGTCTCCGACTATATATGGCATATATCGGTCATGTCCAACGAATACTAAAAACAACAATACCACACAGGCAATTGTTGGTTTGAGGGTAAGAGAAAAAAAAGGAAGACCAAAAGAAACACTCAGAAGAACAATAATAAGAGAAGGAAGAACGTTGGGCCTAAATAATGTCAAGAGCTAAAAGTGGCGTCACAAGAACGTTGCACAATCGTCCCTTTTGCGCCGTGTTTGGTGCTTAAAGAAATTATTATTCATCTTGGAGAAATTTCCCTTTAGTAGGCTATTGTTTCGAGGACTGTCACATCATTTGAAATACAAAACTCAGAGACAATTATAAACAAAATAATTTTTTTAAAGGGGGGGGGGGGGGGTATTGTAGCGCGAATATAAATACTCATATAAGCATCCAGTGCTCAGGAACTTGTGTTGAGCTAGTGCCCTGTTCATGCAGGGGTGTGCGGCAATGCAAGAGCTAACATACTAGCTTCTGGGCACTGACGATGGACAAGGGAGAAATATTGAAAACAATACTGATCGCATGTTACAATAAATCAGTCCATTAGTTAGTCAGTCAATCACTTTATCGGTCATTCAGTCCATCAGCCAGTCAGCCGTCTGTTCATCAGTTAGTCTATCGGTCAATACATTGGTCAGTGAGTCAGATAAACTGTCATAGTCCACCAATAAATCACTCCGTCTGTTCGTACATCAGTTCTCGAGTCAGTCCGTCAAATTAGAATTCTATCCATTGTCCGTCAGTCAGTCAATCATCAGGAGTACGCAAGTCAGTCACTCGGTCCGTCAGTCAGTACATGAATCAGTCCGTTAGTAAGTTTGGTACCGGTATTTAATATATCGCCAGTCTGTGAGTCAGCCCGTCAGTGAAGGGTTCTTATAAAAAAATTAATTATGGCAAATAAAAGTCAGTTCAACAATAAACCAAAAGCCTCAATCTTTAACATCCCCCACCCCCTTTTAAAATTTATTTTGTTAATAAGTGTCTCTACATTTTGCACCTGAAATCGTGTGCCAGTCCACGAAACACTGCTAACAGGAAATCACTCCAAGTGAATATTCTGTGCGAACGGTCGCCAACGTTCTTTCGGAGCTTACTGAACATTTTATATCCAATTTGCCTTAAAGTGCATATTTTTTTTTTTTTAAATTAATAAGACACGAACATTTTTTTCTTCCAAGTTATGATGAAAAAATATCGCGTTCATCCACTGATGGGTTAAATTTGGATATTACTTACTTACTTAGTCGTTCCCCTTCTACCGTGAGGTGTAGAGGTTTGGAAGAGAGAGCGTCAGACCATTCTATCAGCTGTCTTCTTCCTGGCCTGGTTCCATTCTAGTCCTAAATTTGGATATTCAATACCATAATACCCTCCGTAAGTACTTCGGCCGGTCGGTCGGTCAGTCACATTTTGCACACCGTCATTTGCGCACTTTTTTCTTAAAGTCAACCAGGGCAAGATTTTAAAAGATGCGCGAACAATTACGAGACATGTTATCATAAAAGAAATGTTAGTTATTTAGTCAATTTACGGTCCATTAGATCATTATCACTGCTCCACATGTCACTTAGGTAAGGTTACTCCATGTCTTCATACTTAATACATCCATATAATTTTCACTACAAATAATCTAATAACAGTCGCCTGCAATGAAATGACCACAGAAGTGATAGTACACATCTGTAACAGAAACAACACTATAATTAATAACCTGTCAATGTTGACCGGTTATTTCTAGTATAGTATTAATTCCAGATAATAATTTAGATTGTCGATGCCTGATCATGGTATCATTTCATTTTTCTAATTGGTGTAAAAAGAGTAAAGCATAAGTGTCAAATTGTGTGGATGTGCGTGTGTTTTTTCCCTTGTCCTAAAATGGTATTCTCTCATACCTGTCATGATGTCAATAAGGGGCCATTCACAAATTGCGTAACACAAAGAACAAAACAAAAAAAGGGGGGGGGGGGGGTGCGGAGATGTTATACTTTGTTGGTGGGGGGGGGGGGGGGGGGGGGGTTTCTTAAATTTGGGTTTTTGTTACTCATGTGTCACGGGGGGAGCTGAAAATGTCAAAAATTGCGTTACGTAAATTGTGAACGGCCCCTAAGGGGAGGAGACTGAGAAAACTCAGGGTGTGTGGGATGACACCCATTTCACTATTTATCTGTCATCATTATGAGAACCTCAGCAGATCTTGACTTTCCCGCCATACCTTTACCAATCCTTATACATTAATTTTTGTTCTTGTTATGTACTGCTTTACTACAGCGCGTAGTTATCTAGATCTGAAAGAAACAGAAAAAGAAAGAAATCTTTCAAGCAATAACAAGGCAATCAGTATACTCATTCATAACCCTCCACTTCCGAAAGGAGCATAGGCCTTCAACAAACACCTGCCAAGTCCTCTTGTCACGTGCCATCATCTCAAGTTCTTTCCACATTTTCTCATCATTTTCACCTCTGCTTCCAGCTCTCTTCTCCATGTGCTTCTTGGTCTACCTCTGCCTCTCTTGCCCTGGGGGTTCCAGAACAAGGACTGCCTTATAATGCTATCAACAGGTTTCATCAGTGTGTGTCCTATCCATCGCCATCGTCTTCTTCTCATCTCTTGTTCCACTGGCACTTGTCTAGTTCTTGTCCTCAGTTCCACGTTGGCAACCTTGTCATACCATTTTAATCCTTCTATTCTACACAAGCACCCATTTATGAATGTCTGTAGCTGTTTGGTTGTTGTCGTTGTTGTTCTCCATGTCTCAGAGCCATACAATAGGAGTGACTTCACATTTGAGTTGAAGATTCTTATTTTCGTTTTGGATCCAATTTCTCTTGATCTCCATTATTTCCCAATGCAATAAAAGCTCCTCTTGCTTTTTGTATTCTTATTTTGATATCACTGTCTGTCCCTCCAACTTTGTCTATATTGCTGCCAAGATATGTGTACTATTCTACATCTTGTATTGGTGTTTCTTCAAGTTCAACCCTGTTATCATTAACTGCATTTATTCTCATTATTTTTGTCTTTTCCTTGTGTATTTTCAGACCCAATTGCTGTGACCTCTCATCGAGTGTTTTCAATTTGTCCTGCATCTGATTACGGTTATGGGACAGAAGAGACAAGTCATCAGCAAAATCCAGATCATCCAACTGCTTAGTCAGAGTCCACTGGATTCCATTTCTGTTGTGTGTTGTCGATGTTCTCATAACCCAGTCTATTGCTAGTAAGGAAAGAAATTGAGACAAGAGGCATCCCTGTCGCACTCCTCGGGGAACTGCATCAATTTCCAAAGTGATTCTCTGTCTACACTGTCAAATGCCTTTTCGTAGTCCACAAATCCGATGTATAGTGGTGAATTCCATTCCAGACTTTGTTCAACTATTATTCTCAAAGTGGCTATCTGGTCTGTACAGGATCTGTTTTGTCGAAAACCTGCTTGTTCATCTCAGTATACTGTAATATGCTTATTTGTTAGTATGTTCTAGTATACGTTGGTATGTTATAATATATTTGTCTGCATAATATAATATCATATAATAATAATAACAATAATATTATCTTCTGGTATTATTTGGCAACGATATGAGAAGCTCTTGACTTGTTCCGGGATTTTTCCATTTATGCTTATCTTTAATGTGGGTTTATCGTCTGTTTTGCTAATTATTATATTTATTTGTTTTCTCGATGTAAATGTCCAATCCATATTCGTGACTTATGCTGTTTACTTGCTTCACTAGTTCTTGTAAGTCCTGTTCACTGTCCGTTAACAATACAGTATAACCTTTATATATAAGGTTGTTTATTGACGTTCCACTGATGTTCAGTCCTGACATTTCCTGTATCTGTTTGAAAATGTTTTCTGTCATGACCATATAAGGTTTTGGCACTGCCGTGTTATTTATCATGTCATGTTTGCGAGCTCGCACTTTATCATGCAGGAGCCTGGTAGCGTGAATCTTCCCAGACAACAAGTCGGAGTTAACTATAGGAGTGTCTCTCAGTGTAGGCTCTTACTCCGTCTGGGGCTAGCGATAAACGAAAAATCAATGTGCTAAGGCCACTTTTTCGCTACGCGTCGCCGGTAACAAAGAAGAAAATAATCAGGAGAGAGGGGTGGGTGAGAGGTGTGACAAGATGTGGTAAGAAAATCTTGAACGAGGAAAGCGAAAACAACGAATACTGGAAGAATTAGTACGTACATGGAATGGCAGAGTAATAATGCCGGAGAGTTGGGAAGACCAGAAAAAAAGAACGAACGTCTATCTTAACACACTCAATCTCATCATTACATTAATAACAATACTAACACCACAACCATAACAACTAAAAAATTATATTTTAACATCGTCATTACAATGACTCATCACCTTCTCCAATATCGTCATCATCATCATCCTCATCATCACGTTAATTGCAATACTGTCACCGCGACTACAAATACTAAAAAATTATCCATTAGCACTGTCATAAAACTGGCTAAGACACGCTGGAATTACCACGTAAACTAGTGTCTTTATCATAAATTATGAATTGCACAACAGAAATTCTGCTATAACTTTCTGGTTAATGCCCCGGAATAGGATATTTCTTTTAGGATTTGATTTATTATATATATATATATATATATATATATATACTGTTCAAAAAAAGAAACGCATAGCTATCCGAGGGCGCGTTTTTATTATATATATATATATATATATATATATATGATATATATATATATATATATATATATATATGCCCAATGGGCTGATCACCCGTTGGCTTGTAACGCTACACACACACCGATTACGGAAACAACGGCAGATGGATCTATTTGTTGTTGCCCTAAAGACGCCGCTAGGCGTGATGGGAAACTATGGGAAACAGAGAAAATCAATCTGCTGTTGCCCTTAAGACGCCACAAGGCGTGATGGCCTCTGACTGCTTGGTCTATGGTCTTTGGCTAAGGAACTGGAAGAAGAAGAAGAAGATAGAATATTATATATATACGGAGTTTGCGCCATATATACTGTTATATATATATATATATATATTTAATATATATTATATACGAGAGTTTTTATATAGCGACTGGCATCTTTGGGCATGGATGCATAAAACCGCCAAAAGTTGGATGAGTACTCTGATGCACGTATATATATGGGCATGGATGCATTAAAAACCGGTGCCAACTTTGACTGATGGTACTCTGATGCACGTTTAGATGCGTGGCAACCTGACTTTGACTTTCGCCTGCGTGCAAACGGCCAATAGCAATGTTCCTTAAATTTATCGATAGAGACGGCATAAATGTCTGCTTGAAAATTAACTGAATTTTTTTGTGTGTAGCGTTATCCTTTTATATATATATATATATACCAATATATATATATATATATATATATATATACATATATATATATATATATATATATATATATATATATATATATATATATATATATATATATATATATATATATATATTATATATTATATATATTTTTTAAAAACTTTTTTTTTTTTTTAAACCTCTGTTTTTTTAGTTTAAAGCTTAGAGACATAAAAATGTTAAAAATAAACTAAACCTAGGTAAAATGTTCAACTTGTCCGCCACGGATACACGACCGACATCTATCTTCAATAATTCTGCAAACTACAGAACCAGGGGCTTAACTACAATAGGCCCCTGGTCACAAATTAAGTGGGGCACTCCGTAAATCGGGAACAACTATGATTAATATTTGGCAAAAAACTGCATTGAAAATGTAACTACTTCATCATTATCATCATCATTCACAAGGAGTACAGTCCTTTAACGAACATTATGCCAGGTCCTCTCTTGACCTGTTCCATCCGCTCAAGATCTTTACATGTCTTCGTTATCACTTTCATTTCTGTCTCCGGAAACTATGGCACGCCATAACGTTTAGCACAGGAACGTAGACAAATAAAAGAGAATATATATATATATATATATATATATATATATATATATATATATATATATATATATATATATATATATATATATATATATATATATATATATATATATATATATATATAAAGACAAGGGTCCCTTTCGACTTGTAATGTCTGCGGCCCCTCTATGCTGAGGTCCTCGGGGTGTGCGCAGTTCACCCAGGCGGTAGTTACGCCACTGTACAGAGCACAAGGGTATAAACAATTTTGGTCGTTTGTGTTTTCAACATTCAGAGTGGCGCCACTGGCGCCAGCAGACGGCGCACTTCAGGAAATGGAATATGTCGTGCAAGTGGAACATGTGGGATGCTAACAGAGAGACCAAAAAAAAAAAGAAGTTGACAGACACCAATAAAAAGTGTAAAACAAATGAGATGATAAAACTACTAAACTGAACTCCGAATGAAGAACCCAACCTAATCAACTTGGAGATCAGGGGTGATCACTTTGCTTCGTCAGATGATCTTAAGACTTTTATTTTCATTAAACTAGACCCACCAGCATTTTGGAGTTCGGTCCCTAGCTTTGATCTTAGCTTAAAGGTTAAAAAAAAAAATAAGGATCCCGTTAAATGCCCATTGAGGCGTTTTGGGAATTGTGGTGTTAGGCTCATTTTTTCTTGACTGTGTGTAACTGTTATTGTACCAGTACTGTTAACAATGTTGGGATTTTATTTTATTTTATTGTATTTTATTTTGTTATTTTATTATTTAAGTAAGATCTAAGGCACATGTGAGAATACATGGATTCAGTATAGAAGACGAGAGAAAGGAAGTGCATAATATTAGACGTGCCCAATTCTAAACCCTTTGAAAATAAAGTTCGTTCGTTCGCTCTTTCGTTCTTTCGTTGACCATACGGCACACAAGGGGCAATGTGATCAGCATCTCGCTGGTCGCTTTTATATCCTTCCCAGAGTTGCTCTGGTGCTCAATTCATGAGGCTGGGTCGACCCCGCAGCAGATTGTAGTCTACAAAATCCCTCAACTGAGGATCGAACCATGGACTGATCTCAGCTAAAAGACTAGACATTATTAGATTATGTCCGTAGAAACTTTAACTGAAATCGCATGTGTATGTCTTCCCTATCAATGTCTTCTTTGACGTTAGCATATTGGATACACGTTACTATCCTCTCTGCCAGTAGGCACCACTAAGTGTTTGATCATTACCTACAAATTAAAAGATACACATGAACCGTCTTCGAGATATGCATATTATTCACAGGTACATTCTTTCTGAGCGTCCGATTGACAAAGTGGTTAGAGCGCTGGTCTACCCAGATGTAAATGGGTACCTGACTTCTCTTTAAGATAGGGAACGAAAAGGCAGCAAGGAAGGGAACTAGTCACCCAACCTTTCAATGCTGGACCTAGTATGTCGAGGTCTCTAACACTTCACTCCCCTACGACAGTATCTGCTGGCACTACCTTTATCTTTCTGCAATTCAATAGGGATTCGCGGCAATGATGATGAAGTCTTTAGTTGTAACGGGTGGTGTGTGCTCCACGTCAGAATGTCTAACCATTCGTTCATGTTTTATTGTTTGGGCCATTCCCGGCAGTACTGCAATACAATACCGAGCCGACCAGCGACGAGGGCGGAACAAGCCCCGTGTATCTCGTCCAGTTCCAGAAACAAATTTAATATCGTAGTGACCCAATGGGCCCTCTATCAGATAATTAAGATGATAAGTACATATAACGATTTTTTTTAAATTAGCGGTTGAAAAACTTAAAATACCTGCAATAAAATATAATTTGAATCTGGTTAATTGCAGCCTCAGAAAATAAGTGGAACTAGATCTTATGTATTGGGGCAGTTAAGCCCGTCAAAAATTGTAAATATTTTTCTGCCTAGTCTCTAACAAGTTAACTGAACATATTCATTCATAAGCAATTTGCTGCCCACACTTCAATGCTATTTCATTCACTTCTTAATAATTATTTCATGTCTAAAATGTAACAGTAGACAAAATAATGATATTCTTCAGCAGCATTACTTTCATGAAAAGCATTCTAAATAATGGTTTTTAATTCTTTTTAAAGTTTTTTTTTTTTTTAATCAATGATATTAAAAGAATTGAGATAACCGTTAAACGGCTTCCCGTGAAAATGTTTAATAAATTAGTAAATAAATAAAGGTAATTGACAGGTACTCGTTGGACATAAAGGATGACACTAGACAACAGAAAAGAAAATATACGCCAAACGGCGCCATCGCCATGCTGTGACAGTACATCGTGAAATGATGCTTAGCCAATTCTGCACCCCCCAAAAAAGTGCATTATTGGCTGAGGTCATTCTCATGACACTCACACAACTATGGTATATAGGACCCGTGGACGACCTAGACAGTTTAAAGACGCAATCACAAAATAACTTTCCTATCAGCATCTCTATTATTTATTTAAGAGTTCATTTTGTAAGCTTAACGATCTATACAACGGATTATTTTAGTTACTCCCCTTTGACTGCTTAAAAAATCATGAAATGTAACTGTTATATTTCTCGATGGCTTGCAATTATCATATTTTGGAGGCAAAATGCCTGTAAATAATCGAATATTAGGACTTTCTGTTGTTCATAATTCTTACATGCTACTAAGACATACTCTATACTATTGTCTTATCACAATCTCTACAATAAGATTCTTCAATTTGAAAACTGGGCGTTCACAGTTTAGTCTGAGAAGTTTTGTTTATCATTGAAAGTCTTCATTTTCATATTGTTAAAAAAGGGTAGTGTGTATGTTTGTGTGCGTGTTTAGACAACGTATTTTTAATATTTAAGAAACCCTGACATAAATGCCTCGATACGAGCTTCCTTTGAGGGGATTAGGTGCTGTGGTATCTACATGATCCATATGAAGCGAAAAGGGAAATACTGAATATGATGATGATGATGTCGTAGAAGGTGATGAGTCATTGTTATGATGGTGTTAATGGCGAATGTTTTAGTGGTTATAGTCGTGTTGTTAGTATTTTTATTAATATGATGATAAGTATGTTATAGAAGATGATGATCCATTGCTATGACGGTGTTAATGGTGAATGTTTTAGTGGTTATAGCCGTGGTGTTAGTATTGTTATTAGTGTGATGATGAGGATGATGATGTTGTAGAATGTGATGAGTCATTGTTATGATGGTGTTAATGGTGACTGTTTCAGTGGTTATAGTCGTGGTGTTAGTATTGTTATTAAAGTCACGATGAGGTTGATGATGTTGTAGAAGACGATGAGTCATTTTTCTGATGGTGTTAATAGAAAATTTGTAGTGATTATAGTCGTGGTGTTAGTATTGTTATTAATGTGAGGATGAAGATGATCATGATGATATTAGAGAATGTGATGAGTCATTGTTATGATGTTGCTTGTGGCGAGATGGATGTTTGGATAGGAACGTAGAAAGCTCCCAGAAGTGGAGAAGAGAACTGGTGAACTAGTGGTAAGAATGGCACAGGACAAGTCAGGTAGTTAACTGCACAGTTCTAGATGGTAGCAGTAGAATAGAGCAGTGAAACAACTTCTCGCTAGACCTATCCTATGCTCCATGGGTGTTATATAAATATGTGAGTCCATCTCGTATTTATTCCCTACCAATTTTAAATTATTAATATTTCTTTGACCACACCACAAAATTATACTGGAAAATTTAAATATTTAATAACTGCAGATTAATAATGTATAGAAAAATAAATTAACACCTTGGCATATCAATATCTTACAAGTTTGCACACACGTTAAAAAAAGTATATTGTCACTGTTTGGTCATTTTCATAATGTTATTGGCTTGGGTGTTTTGGTTTGTGTTTTCACGATAAGTTGTACTTAGCCTGTTTGACACGTTGTAGTAGCTGACGTCCCTCGGTTGTTAAAATATCTGGACATTGAAGACGCTATGTTTATGCCAGGGACAGTGTTGATCCACTGTTAAACAGTTCACAATTTCCAAAAATGTGTCACATTTTCCCCCACTAGTTGAACCTGCAAAATATGACCAGGTTTAGGTATCTGTGGTTTGTATCCAAGACGCCCTTCTGATGCTGACTGGCCACTGTTAATCAGACTCATCATTTGGACAACACCGTCTTGAGGTTGTAGTTAAGTGAATCAAAAGGGGTTACGTCGAACAAAAATAAAATAACTTGAAGAATTTTTGACATCAGTTAAAGACATTTTCCAAACACAGTCATGATTACTCCCTTTAGCTTAGCGTTATGCCAAAGTTAGCAAAATGGTTTCCTTACAATACTTTGGCAAAATGTGCCGAAATAAAATACAAGAAAGAAAAAGAGAAGACGAACTCTTTGAGCACAGCATCCAAAAGGAAAACCCTTAAAAGGACTGTGTGCTTTAATCGCTGACGTTAGTCAGTCCTAACAAGGACTTCTAGCTGTGCCAATGCTATCCATGATTGAGTTTATATAGTGATTGAAGCCATCTTCCTTCGGACACAAGGCAAGATGCAAGATATAGAAATGAGGGTTTATGTTAAGTATAACATTAATTTAAATATTTATCAATGTTAAATGTTCATCAACTTTAAAGTTACATTAATTCACTAAGATATTTTGTAAGCTTAACGATCTATACAGACATACTCTCAGTCACAGTAGTATTTCGAAGTGTGCTGCTGTTGAAGCTTCGATTTACATATCTCTCACAATAGCGATCAGTTGTGTCTTCTTCTGAGTAATCTTTTTGTATTGCGGGTTAAGACTTCTAACTATAAGTTTCAGCCCTCTGGATATCTTCTCAGCACTGTCAGATCTTGAAGCGATTTAAGGAAGTAAGGAACTATGTCTGAGGCGGGCTTATATACCAAATCTCAGGTCTAACCCTTGCTTTCTCAGAGGTGCGTTCTTTTTCTCTACTATTGTAAACCTTTGTGAGATTTCAATGCTGTTGTGCGAATTTACCTACAAAATCATAAATTCCTCGTAAAATACAACATATAATGATTTCCCACTGCCCTAATTACACGTATTTGTAGTTGCAGTTCAAATCCCAAAAGAAATATCCTGTTCGGGGCATTAACCATAAAGGTAGAGCAGAATTTATATTGTGTAATTAATAATTTAAAATAAAGACACTAGTTTAAGTGGCAATTCCAGCGTGTCTTTGCCCGTTTTATGACAGTGCTAATGGATATTTTTTTTAGTATTTATAGCCGTGGTGTTAGTATTGTTATTAACGTGATGATGCGGATGATTGTTAAGGATAGATTTGGGGTAATATATTGTGGCATGTTACTACACGCTAGCACATGTCCATTTTATTTGAGGAATTGTGTTCGCCTGTAGACAAACTACTTTTTGCACGAAAACGTTCACCTGTAGTGAGCGACAGTCACTAGTGACGTAGTTCGTCACGTGTCTTGGGTTCAAATTGTTAATTATTTGGGGCTTTCGTATTCGTTCACTGGTTTGAGGTGGACGTGATTTTCTAAGCTCCAGGACTTTTATGGAGAGTGTTTTTTTCTAACGGGCATTAAATGGATTTTTCGAAGGCCGCGACCTTATTAAGAACGTTCCTGATGGGGAAGGAAACTCATTGAGAAGTCTTGCACAACCCCTTCCTGATATTTTCGTAAGAAGTATCTCAAAGATATTGAGGCAACTGAGCTTAGGTCGCCATCATCAGTTTTTCCGCCACATTACTTGGGAACCGGGAAATATTGCCCTACCTACTAGTACACGGCCAGGATTGATGAAAGATTTAAGGATATATCTATATGTTTACTCTACTATTAACTGTGGAGATGAAGAAGGCCTAATGATTGAGGCTCGTTATTGACTGACGTAACTGGTTATCGCATTTACATGTTTTCCTGCCATATACTATGCCATGTATATATCTTGATGGATGTCTTCCTGTGAAGAATGTATAATAAATGTCAACCATGTTTTCCCGTGGACCTGTTCACCTGCCGGCTTTTGTTGTATATGCTGACAATAATGTCTCGTATGAAAGCCTACACTCATTCGCGTATCCTGCATGATCCTCTATATTTTCTCTGGTCGTAACACCCTAAAATGGTGGGCCAGTATGGCTTTGGATCAATATTTTCATTAGGACATGGGTTTCAATTCACGACAGAGGGTTATATATATATATATATATACATATGACTGAGTCAAGACTACAACCACAAACACACTGACACTCTAAGAAATATATCTTATAGAAGTCTGTGTTAAAATTTAGGTAAAATGGATTTTTACAATTTATTTGGCCTGATCAGAATTTTCTGAATCAGGTCCAACAACCAAAATTGATATTATGAATGTATTTACAACAATTTAAATACCCCCAATGGATCTTCTGTCCATTCAATTAATAATAAGACAATCAAAATATGTGTATCTATGTTCTCTAAGTTAATGACACTGGTAATTAAAGATATGGGTGGGGTACTGTCATCATTCCCTCTTTCTCTTTTTACAAAATATTGTGTAAGTTTTATTGCCCACAATTTATTTTATTTTATTTCCATAC
Organism: Oreohelix idahoensis; assembly: GCA_024509875.1. Lineage (NCBI taxonomy): Eukaryota > Metazoa > Mollusca > Gastropoda > Stylommatophora > Oreohelicidae > Oreohelix > Oreohelix idahoensis. The sequence continues at coordinate 421,566 of JAMPIV010017860.1, forward strand.
AGGAATATAGTGATCTATCGATCTAGTGATCTAGTGATAATAGTGGATAAAACTGAGTGCCGACATGTATGGCACTTATCTAGATAATAGATGTGCTGTCTATTTCACAGGCTCTCTGGTATGACCACGCTGACAAGGTTCCTGGTGCAGTAACTAGACCTCAGGGTCCAAACAATAGGTTACTTTAGTACATTGCAACAACGCCACCAGGGTTCTGGTACCCACACTGTACCAGAACAAAAACCTCTGAAACAACGTTATGATTCTTAAAATCACATCTATATTCCCTTTCACATGTAATAATTGACATAAAGAAAAAGGGTCAGATCTCTCTGACCACCCCATACCACTCTGAGATGACAATGCATTTCCAATGCCCTTATTCTGTTCCTTAAGGGCTACAACGCCTCTGACACTTCAACAATGATGATCTTCCATAGGATAACGTGGGTTTGCTTTCCCACTGGCAACTGTGGAAATCATTTTCAGTTATGCAATACACATTAATTTTACTGCTTTTACTGCTTGAACACAACCCACAGGTCCTGCATAACTCTGCTGGGGACTCTGTACTTAGTCGAAAACCTTCCCAATCGAGCAGTATCGCAGACACCCATTTTATTGAAATAACAAAATTAATAAATTCCTTCCTTACCACAATTCAAAGAAATATCACAAACGTACGTTGACAGGCTTTAGCATAAATAGTAGTTTAAGTTCAGCTTTGCCTTCTGTTCAGATTGCCAATGGTTAATAACACACTTGGTACTGCTGAGGACAACGCAGCTTGCTTCTAACATATTTCTTTTCAACTGGCGCTGAGCTGTAAACGCTTTTTGCCAATATGCCTAGACCGGCCCAATCACAGCGAGGGTCTAGCATTTCAATTTTCAAAATTTTAAAAAGAAAAACACTTCTAGGAGTGATTTTTCTAAATATAGATTTTTAGCTTTTCTGCCCAACCAATACTCTCTGTCTACCCTCCTATACCCTCCAATCAGATTCGAATTACTCCTATGCCTCCTTTCAAACTATCGTTCCCAATAACGTTCCAGTTAACGAGCAAGGACAACAGTCCGTTCGTCTACGCGTTTTCATTCAAATAGTATTTTCTCAATAACTTGGCTAATAATTTGACTACCATTAATATTAAAACATATTTGTGCTCAGAATACACTAAGCTACACGAATATATAATTTTTATGACTATATTCATTTGCGTTTAGATTTTCAGTTTTGTCACTGACAGTCGTTAATTATAACTTTTTACATAAGTCTACCATCTTGTCCCCCTCCTTCTGTCTCACTTTTTAATTTTTCAAATAAACCAACGTGTTTTTGTGACGTCACACTACACTACGCGTCGAGAATTTTAAACTGTCTGTGTGTGTATATCCGTTAGCTTTGCCACAGCGTGTATATACTATTAGTCTCGCGTGCAGAACGACGCGGGTTTTGGCATGCGTTGGTAGCATTTTGCGTTAATGTATTACAATCGTCTCGTTATCACTACTGGGAAAAGTCCAAAAAACTACCAAATTTTGCGTTACTGTTGACAGATTACGTTACTTCAGACAGCAGTTTGGCGTTACATTTCTAACAAATCGTTAATTATAAGGCTAGGCTGCATTGTGTATGCAGCAGATCTGGCAAAATGTTAAATATTAGTAGTACGTTTTCGAAACCGAAACTAAAACGCGAGTTAGATTTTTACCGTGGGATCGTTCTATAGGCTTTAGCACTGCACAAAAGGCAGCGTTGCTGGCTTCGAAGGTGCCAACCGTCAGACACATGCGGGCTGGGTTTATTTATCATCATAGGACTAAAATCTTACTGAATTTTAGCTATTATCTCACAGATCCTGCTACACACCTCCCTTCCTGAAACATGCATCCATTGCAGGTTATAATCTGTGAGATAACTTAGCTCAAATGAAGTCCTACTCGTGTTTTTGATTTTCATCATAAGGATGTCTACTGTGATAGCATTCAAAAATTAGCCCCTACGTTCTGAGAGCCGGGAATATATTCAATCGTAAATGAATATGGCTGTAATAATAGAGACCATCTCAATAATCTGGCATTTTCATGCTTGGCCTGTGATAAGAATACGAGAGGCTGATGATCCGTTTGGACCACGAATGTCCGACCATACAGATAAATCTGGAATTTTTTTATAGCCCATATTAACGCCAAACATTCTTTTTCACTTGTTGAATAATTTTTTTCCGCCTTGTTCAACTTGCGGCTTGCATAAGCGACTGGGTTTAATTCACCCTCTTGTGAGGAGGACCTTTGCAACAATGTAGCGCCTAGGCCCACATTGCTTGCGTCACTTCTCACTACAAATTCCTTACTCAAGTCAGGCAAATTCAATACCGGCCTGCTTGTGAGTTTTTCCTTTAACTCCTGGTAAGCCAATTCACATTGTGCCGACCAATTAATTGTATCAGGTTGCCCTTTACGCGTTAAATCCGTCAACGGAGCACATATAGAGTTAAAATGTTTAATGTACTTCTGGTAAAAACCACACAACGACACAAAAGATCGCACATCTTTTTTCTTTTCTTTTTTGTGGTCTAGGTGCTCTTTTTAATTCCTCCAGATTCTTGGGGTCAGGGGTCTTCTACCCTGATGTACTGTGTGTCCCAAGAATTCCAACTCTTTACATCCAATACAACATTTTGTTGGTCTAGCGGTCAAGTTAGCCTCTCTGAGTCTATCAAACGGCATATTCAAAGAGTTAACGTGTTCCTCAAATGTTTCAGTAGCAATTAGGATATCATCCATGAAATTCGATATGCAAGGATTTTTCAGGGGATCCAACAATTTTCGCATCATCCTTGAAAACACACTCGGGGCATTTTTCAATCCAAATGGTAGCATGTTGAACTCATAATGGCCTTCCGACGTGCTAAAGGCTAAATAAGGTCGAACCTCAGGTTTTACTGGAATTTGATAATAGCCTTTGCTAAGATCCACTTTAGAAAAATATTTTGCCTTGTTCAACCTGGCAAATAGTTGAGTTGTATCAGGTAATGGATCCACCTGACCTTCTGTGATAGCATTCAGTTTCCTGTAGTCTATGCACAGTCTATGTTCTCCAGATGGTTTTCTTAACAAAACCACACAGGAGCTATATGGAGATTCACTGTGAGAAATAATCCCTTCTTGTAGCAAATACTCTATCTCCTCTTTCAAAGCTTTTTCCTTTGCGAACGGAATAGAATAGGGCCTCATACAGATGGGTGTTGGGTCTAGTAGTGTCATATCATATTCCAACAAGTTTGTGTGCCCCGGCTTATCCGTTAACACGTCTGTATGTTTCTCTAGGACCTTTTGAACCTTCTCCCTCTGTTCTTTTGTCAGGTGATTACTGATCTTCACCTGTGCAAACGTTTCACTGGGCTTCAGTGGATATTCAATTGAGGTGAGAGGGTCATTTTTCATTTCGGTTGCTATGGACAAGGCCAATAGGTGTGTTCCCTCCTGGATTTGCCTGTCCAGGTATTTCTTTAAAAGGTTCACATGATAGACTTTTTCCTTTCCTTTCTTGTCTATTTTATAATTTGTTCTGGATATCTTTTCCAAAACTGTATATGGACCTTGCCATCCGATTTGAAGTTCATTGCTGCTGCCTGGCAGTAGAAGAAGCACCTTCTCCCCTACAACAAGCTCTCTATCCTTCGCTTTTTTATTAAAATAAGCAGCATGCTTTTTCCTGGCTTGTCTCAAATTTTCATTTGCCAGTTTCCAACTAGTTTTTAAACAGTTCGTTTACATATTGATATGATGAGGTAACAGTCTCTTCTGTCCACCTCCTTAGCAGTGTTACATATGGACCTTACATTTTCCCGACATATGTTCCATACCATTAGAAGCACTATAGTAAGGACGTTTTTCCCTTTTATCATCGCATAAGAATCTACCACTACCAATTCTTTTCATGGGGTTGTCTCCCCTCAGGTTCAAATTCACCGTGAGAGAACTTCGCTCTCTTTTATATTCCTCCAGTTTACATAATTCCGACCGAGGGATTGTCGGCTTATTCTGGGGTATAACAGTTCTTTGTACTCGCTGCATAGTGGCCATTTTAAAACATTCGAGTGAAGACTGTCTGTGAAAAGGGGGTTCCCATTCCCCTTTGTCTACTTTATTTATAATAAAGAAGACCAAAGGGAATGGGAACCCCCATTTTTCACAGACACGTCCTTCACTCGAATGCGTTATAAAATGGCCCACTATGCAGCGGAGTACAAAGAACTGTTATACCCCAGAATAGCCGACAATCCCTCGGTCGGAATTATGTGAACTGGAGAATATAAAAGAGAGCGAGTTCCTCTCACGGTGAATTTGAACCTGAGGGGAGACAACCCCATGAAAAGAATTGGTAGTGGTAGATTCTTATGCGATGATAAAAGGGAAAAACGTCCTTACTATAGTGCTTCTAATGGTATGGAACATATGTCGGGAAAATGTAAGTGACTCCATATGTAACACTGTCTAAGGAGGTGGACAGAAGTGACTGTTACCTCTTCTTTTATCAATATGTAAACGAACTGTTTAAAAACTAGTTGGAGAAACTGGCAAAATGAAAATTTGAGACAAGCCAGGAAAAAGCATGTGCTTATATTTAATAAAAAAGCGAAGGATAGAGAGCTTGCTGATGTAGGGGAGAAGGTGCTTCTTCTACTGCCAGGCAGCAGCAATGAACTTCAAATCGGATGGCAAGGTCATATACAGTTTTGGAAAAGATATCCAGAACAAAATTATAAAATAGACACCAGAAAGGAAAGGAAAAAGTCTTTGTGAACCTTTTAAAGAAATACCTGGACAGGCAAATCCAGGAGGGAACACACCTATTGGCCTTGTCCATAGCAACCGAAATGAAAAATGACCCTCTCACCTCAATTGAATATCCACTGAAGCCCAGTGAAACGTTTGCACAGGTGAAGATCAGTAATCACCTGACAAAAGAACAGAGGGAGAAGGTTCAAAAGGTCCTAGAGAAACATACAGACGTGTTAACGGATAAGCCGGGGCACACAAACTTGTTGGAATATGATATGACACTACTAGACCCAACACCCATCTGTATGAGGCCCTATTCTATTCCGTTCGCAAAGGAAAAAGCTTTGAAAGAGGAGATAGAGTATTTGCTACAAGAAGGGATTATTTCTCACAGTGAATCTCCATATAGCTCCTGTGTGGTTTTGTTAAGAAAACCATCTGGAGAACATAGACGGGTTTTGCATAGAATACAGGAAACTGAAATGCTATCACAGAAGGTCAGGTGGATCCAATACCTGATACAACTCAACTATTTGCCAGGTTGAACAAGGCAAAATATTTTTCTAAAGTGGATCTTAGCAAAGGCTATTATCAAATTCCAGTAAAACCTGAGGTTCGACCTTATTTAGCCTTTAGCACCTCGGAAGGCCATTATGAGTTCAACATGCTACCATTTGGTTTGAAAAATGCCCTGAGTGTGTTTTCAAGGATGATGCGAAAATTGTTGGATCCCCTGAAAAATCCTTGCATATCGAATTTTATGGATGATATTTCCTGTACTGAAACATTTGAGGAACACGTTAAACTCTTTGAATATGCTGTTTGTTAGACTCAGAGAGGCTAACTTGACCGCTAGACTCACATGTTGTAGCAGGATGCGAGTTGTTGACACACAGTAATTTGCCAAGAATCTGGAGAAGAGCACCTAGACCAGTAAGTGCGATCTTTTGTGTGTCGTTTGTAGTTTTGAGAAGTGACGCATTTAACTCAAATGTGCTCCGGCGGATTTAAGGCGCTACAATTAATTGTTCGGCAAAGCTTACCTAAAGGAAAAAAACTCACAAGCAGGGTGATTGAATTTGCCTGACTTGAGTAAGGAAGTCGCTGCAAATGGTCCTCTTCACAAGATGGTGAATTAGTTCTTATGCAAGCCGCAAAATGAACAAGGCGGAAAAAAATTATTCAACAAGTGAAAAAAGAATGTTTGGCGTTAATATGGGCTAATAAAAAAATTCCAGATTTAACTGTAGGACGGACATTCGTGGTCCAAACGGATCATCAGCCTCTCGTATTCTTATCAAAGGCCAAGCATGAAAATGCCAGATTATTGAGATGGTCTCTATTATTACAGCCATATTCATTTTCGATTTAATATATTCCCGGCTCTCAGAAAGTAGGGGCTGATTTTTTGAGTAGACATACTTATGATGAAAATCAAAAAATCGAGTAGGACTTCATTTGAGCTAAGTTATCTCACAGATTATAACCTGCAATGAATGCATGTTTTAGGAAGGGGGGTGTGTAGCAAGATCTGTAAGATAATAGCTAAAATTCAGTAAGATTTTAGTCCTATGATAATAAATAAACCCAGCCCGCATGTGTCTGACGGTTGGCATCTTCGACGCCAGCAACGCTGCCTTTTGTGCAGTGCTAAAACCTATAGAACGATCCCACGGTAAAAAATCTAACACGCGTTTTAGTTTCGGTTTCGAAAACGTACTACTAATATTTAACATCTTGTCGATCTGCTGCATACACACTGCAGCCTAGCCTTATAATTAACGATTTGTTAGAAATGTAACGCCAAACTGCTGTCTGAAGTAACGTAATCTGTCAACAGTAACGCAAAATTTGGTAGTCTTTTGGACTTTTCCCAGTAGTGATAACGAGACGATTGTAATACATTAACGCAAAATGCTACCAACGCATGCCAAAACCCGCGTCGTTCTGCACGCGAGACTAATAGTATATACACGCTGTGGCAAAGCTCACGGATATATACACATAGACAGTTTAAATTCTCGACGCGTGGTGTAGTGTGACGTCACAAAAACAAATTGGTTTATTTGAAAAATTAAAAAAGAGACAGAAGGAGGGGGACAAGATGGTAGACTTATGTAAAAAGTTATAATTAACGACTGTCAGTGACAAAACTGAAAATCTAAACGCAAATGAATATAGTCATAAAAATTATATATTCGTGTAGCTTAGTGTATTCTGAGCACAAATATGTTTTAATATTAATGGTAGTCAAATTATTAGCCAAGTTATTTTAGAAAAATACTATTTGACTGAAAACGCGTAGACGAACGGACTGTTGTCCTTGCTCGTTAACTGGAACGTTATTGGGAACGATAGTTTGAAAGGAGGTGCGATACTGCTCGATTGGGAAGGTTTTCGACTAAGTACAGAGTCCCCAGCAGAGTTATGCAGGACCTGTGGGTTGTGTTAAAGCAGTAAAAGCAGTAAAATTAATGTGTATTGCATAACTGAAAAATGATTCCACAGTTGCCAGTGGGAAAGCAAACCCACGTTATCCTATGGAAGATCATCAGTGTTGAAGTGTCAGAGGCGTATGTAGCCCTTAAGGAACCAGAATAAGGGCATATGGAAATGCATTGTCATTCAGTGTGGTATGGTGTGGTCAGAGAGATCTGACCTTTTTTCTTTATGTCAATTATTAAATGTGAAGGGGAATATAGATGTGATTTTAAGAATCATACCGTTGTTTCAGAGGTTTTGTTCTGGTACAGTGTGGGTACCAGAGCCCTGGTGGCGTTGTTGCAATGTACTAAAAGTAACCTATTGTATTTGGACCCTGAGGTCTAGTTACTGAGCACCAGGAACCTTGTCAGCGTGGTCATACCAGAGAGCCTGTGAAAATAGACAGCAACATCTATTAATCTAGATAAGTGCCATACATGTCGGCACTCAGTTTTATCCACTATTATCACTAGATCACTAGATCGATAGATCCACTATATTCCTGTATAAAAATAAAATAAAATAAATTGTGGGCAATAAAAATTAAACAATATTTTGTAAAAAGAAAAAGAGGGAATGATGACAGTACCCCACCCATATCCTTTAATTTACCAGTGTCATTAACTTTAGAGAACCTAAATACACATATTTTGATTGTGTTATTATTAATTGAATGGACAGAAGATCCATTGGGGGTATTTAAATTGTATGTAAATACATTCATAATATTATCAATTTTGGTTGTTGGACCTGATTCAGGAAATTCTGATCAGGCCAAATAAATTGTAAAAATCCATTTTACCTAAATTTTAACACAGACTTCTATAAGATATAATTTTCTTAGAGTGTCAGTGTGTTTGTGGTTGTAGTCTTGACTCAGTCATATGTATATATATATATATATATATATATATATATATATATATATATATATATATATATATATATATGTGTGTGTGTGTGTGTGTGTGTGTGTTAGTAATTACATGTGTTTGTAGTACTTGTACTTACAATACATCATACACTCATAACCCTTGACATATAGACGTAGCTAACATACATATTAGTCAAGAATAAGTCTGATTGAGGCGTAAGGTGGTAGCAGAAAGGTGCTCTGATAACTCAACCCAACATTTATTATAATCAGGGACCTTCACAGCTGACCTCATTCAGTAAAATAGGAATAACATCTTGTAACATCAAATCCACCACAGTGGCATAGACTTGAAACTTGAAATAATCTTACAAACGTTGTGATGTAGACTGGAAACACGAAATAAACTTGGCAACCATAGGACTTGAAATTGTAAGCTTGGACGTTACGCCGTAGATTCGTGTAAGAAACTGGAACATTGGACATGCGCAATGGAAGCAGTAGATTTGAGAAGAACGAAGGTATAATTGCTGTCGTGAATTTGAAACCCATGTCCTAATGAAAATATCGATCCAAAGCCATACTGGCCCCACCATTTTAGGGTGTTACGATCGGAGAAAATATAGAGGATCATGCAGGATACGCGAATGATTACAGGCTTTCATACGGGACATTATGGTCAGCATATACAACAAAAGCCGGTAGGTGAACAGGTCCACGGGAAAACATGGTTGACATTTATTATACGTTCATCACAGGAAGACATCCATCAAGATATATACATGGCATAGCATATGGCAGGAAAACATGTAAATGCGATAACCAGTTACGTCAGTCAATAACGAGCCTCAATCATTAGGCCTTCTTCATCTCCACAGTTAATAGTAGAGTAAACATATAGATATATCCTTAAATCTTTCATCAATCCTGGCCGTGTACTAGTAGGTAGGGCAATATTTCCCGGTTCCCAAGTAATGTGGCGGAAAAACTGATGATGCCGACCTAAGCTCAGTTGCCTCAATATCTTTGAGATACTTCTTACGAAAATATCAGGAAGGGGTTGTGCAAGACTTCTCAATGAGTTTCCTTCCCCATCAGGAACGTTCTTAATAAGGTCGCGGCCTTCGAAAAATCCATTTAATGCCCGTTAGAAAAAAACAAACTCTCAATAAAAGTCCTGGAGCTTAGAAAATCACGTCCACCTCAAACCAGTGAACGAATACGAAAGGCCCAAATAATTAACAATTCGAACCCACGACAGGTGACGAACTACGTCACTAGTGACTGTCGCTCACTACGTGTGAACGTTTTCGTGCAAAAAGTAGTTTGTCTACAGGCGAACACAATTCCTCAAATAAAATGGACATGTGCTGGCGTGTAGTAACATGCCACAATATATTACCCCAAATCTATCCTTAACAATCATCCGCATCATCACGTTAATAACAATACTAACACCACGACTGTAAATACTAAAAAAATATCCATTAGCACTGTCATAAAACGGGCAAAGACACGCTGGAATTGCCACTTAAACTAGTGTCTTTATTTTAAATGATTAATTACACAATATAAATTCTGCTATACCTTTATGGTTAATGCCCCGAGGAGGATATTTCTTTGGGGATTTGAACTACAAATACATATAATTAGGGCAGTGGGAAATCATTATATGTGGTATTTTACGAGGAATTTATGATTTTGTAGGTAAATTCGAACAACAGCATTGAAATCTCACAAAGATTTACAATAGTAGAGAAAAAGAACGCACCTCTGAGAAAGCAAGGGTTAGACCTGAGATTTGGTATACAAGCCAGTCTCAGACACAGTTCCTTACTTCCTGAAATCGCTTCAAGATCTGACAGTGCTGAGAAGATATCCAGAGGGTTGACACTTATAGTTAGAAGTCTTAACTCACAATACAAAAAGATTACTCAGAAGAAGACACAACTGATCGCTATTGTGAGAGATATGTAAATCGAAGCTTACACAGCAGCACACTTCGAAATACCACTGTCACTGAGGGTATGTCTGTATAGATCGTTAAGCTTACAAAATATCGTAGTGAATTAATGTGAATTTAAAGTTGATGAACATTTAACATTGATAAATATTTAAATTAACGTTATACTTAACATAAATCCTCATTTCTATATCTTGCATCTTGCCTTGTGTCCGAAGGAAGATGGCTTCAATCACTATATAAACTCAATCATGGACAGCATTGGCACAGCTAGAAGTCCTTGTTAGGACTGACTAACGTCAGCGATAAAAGCACACAGTCCTTTTAAGGGTTTTGCTTTTGGGTGCTGTGCTCAAAGAGTTCGTCTTCTCTTTTTCTTTCTTGTCTTTTATTTCGGCACATTTTGCCAAAGTATTGTAAGGAAACCATTTTGCTAACTTTGGCATAACGCTAAGCTAAAGGGAGTAATCATGACTGTGTTTGGAAAATGTCTTTAATTGATGTCAAAATTCTTTATGTCATTTTATGGTTGTTCGACGTAACCCCTTTTGATTCACTTAACTACAACCTCAAGACGGTGTTGTCCAAATGATGAGTCTGATTAACAGTGGCCAGTCAGCATCAGAAGGGCGTCTTGGATACAAACCACAGATACCTAAACCTGGTCATATTTTGCAGGTTCAACTAGTGGGGGAAAATGTGACACATTTTTGGAAATTGTGAACTGTTTAACAGTGAACCAACACTGTTCCTGGCATAAACATAGCGTCTTCAATGTCCAGATGTTTTAACAACCGAGGGAGGTCAGCTACTACAACGTGTCAAGCAAGTTAAGTACAACTTGAAGTGAAAACACAAACCAGGACACCCAAGCCAATGAATTATGAAAACGACCAAACAGTGACAATATACTTTTTTTAACGTGTGTGGAAACTTGTAAGATATTGATATGCCAAGGTGTTAATTTATTTTTCTATACATTATTAATCTGCAGTTATTAAATATTTAAATTTCCAGGTATAATTTTTTTGTGTGGTCAAAGAAATATTAATAATTTAAAATTGGTAGGGAATAAATACGAGCTGGACTCACATATTTATATAACACCCATGGAGCATAGGATAGGTCTAGCGAGAAGTTGTTTCACTGCTCTAGTCTACTGCTACCGTCTAGGACTGTGCAGTTAACTACCTGACTTGTCCTGTGCCATTCTTACCACTAGTTCACCAGTTCTCTTCTCCACTTCTGGGAGCTTTCTACGTTTCTATCCAAACATCCATCTCGCCCCAAGCAACATCATAACAATGACTCATCACATTCCCTAATATCATCATGATCATCTTCATCCTCACATTAATAACAATACTAACACCACGACTATAATCACTACAAATTTTCTATTAACACCATCAGAAAAATGACTCATCATCTTCTACAACATCATCATCTTCATCGTGACTTTAATAACAATACTAACACCACGACTATAACCACTGAAACAGTCACCATTAACACCATCATAACAATGACTCATCACATTCTACAACATCATCATCCTCATCATCACACTAATAACAATACTAACACCACGGCTATAACCACTAAAACATTCACCATTAACACCGTCATAGCAATGGAATCCGTTGTATAGGATCGTTACTGCTTACAAAAAGAACTCTTAAATTAAATAATTGAGATGCTGATAGGAAAGTTATTATGTGTATTGCGTCTTTAAACTGTCCTAGGTCGTCCCACGGGTCCCTATATTACCATAGGTTGTGTGTGAGTGTCATGAGAATGACCTCAGCCCAATAATGCACTTTTTTGGGGGGTGCAGAAATTGGTCTAAGCATCATTTTCACGATGTACTGTCACAGACATGGCGATGGGCGCCGTTGGGCGTATAATTTTCTTTTCTGTTGTACTAGTGTCCATCCTTTAATGTCCAACGTGTACCTTTCAATTACCCTTTATTTATTTACTAATTTATTAAAACATTTTCCACGGGAAGCGTTTAAACGGTTATCTCAATTCTTTTAATATCATTGATCTTAAAAAAAAAAAAAAAACTGTTAAAAAGAAATTAAAAACCATTATTTCGAATGCTTTTCATGAAAGTAATTGATGCTGAAGAAATCATCTTATTTTGATCTACATGTTACATTTTAGACATGAAATAATTCATTAAGAAGTGAATGAAATAGCATTGAAGTGTGGGCAGCAAATTGCTATGACTGAATATGTTCAGTTAACATGTTATTAGAGGACTAGGCAGAAAAATATATACAATTTTTGACGGGCTTAAACTGCCCCGATACATAAGATTCCTAGTTCCACTTATTTTATCGAGGGCTGCAATAACAGAGTCAAATTATATTTTATTGGCAGGTATTATAGAGTTTTTCAACGCTAATTTAAAAAATATTCGTAAATATGTACTTATCCATCTTAATTATCTGATAGTGGGTCCCATTGGGTCACTACGATATTAAATTTGTGTTTCTGTGAAACAGGACGAGATACACGGGGCTTGTTCCGCCCTCGTCGCTGGTCGGCTCTCGGTATTGTATTGCAGTTACTGCTCGTGGAATGGGCCCACCAAACAATAAAACATGAACGAAATGGGTTTAGACATTCTGACACGTGGAGCACACACCACCGTTTACAACTTAAAGGACTTCATCATCATTGCCGCGAATCCCTTTTGAATTGCAGAAAGATAAAGGTAGTGCCAGCAGATACTTGTCGTAGGGGAGTGAAGTTGTTAGAGACCTCGAAAGACATAATAGGTCCAGGCATTGAAAGGTTTGGGTGATGACTAGTTCCCGTCCTTGCTGCCTTTTCGTTCCCTATCTTAAAGAGAAGTCAGATTACCCATTTACATTCTGGGAGACCAGCGCTCTAACCACTTTGTCAATCGGAACGGCTCAGAAAAGAATGTAACCTGTGAAAACTAGGCATTATCTCGAATGACGGTTCAGATCATGTGTATTCTTTTAATTTGTAGGGTAATGATCAAAAACTTAGTGGTGTCCTTACTGGAGAGAAGGATAGTAAACGTGTATCCAATATTGGCTTAACGTCAAAAGAAGACATTGATAGGGAAGACATACACATGCGAATTCATGTTAAAGTTTCTACGGACATAATCTAATAATGTCAAGTCCTTTAGCTGAGATCAGACCATGGTTCGAATCCTCAGTATGAAGGGATTTTGTAGAACTACAATCTGCTGGCGGGGTCGACCCAGCCTCATTGAATTGAGCACCAGAGACAACTCTGGAAGGATATAAAAGCGAACCAGCGAGATGCTGATCACATTGCCCCTTGTGTGCCGTATGGTCCAACGAAAGAACGAAAGATGCGAACGAACGAACTTTATTTTCAAAAGGGTTTATGAATTGGGCACGTCTAATATAAGCACTATCCTTTCTCTCGTCATCTATAATGAAATCCCTGTATTCCCACATGTGCCTTAGATCTTACTTAAAGAAATAAAATAACAAAATAAAATACAATAAAATACAATAAATATTCCCTACATTGTTAACAGTACTGGTACAATAACAGTTACACACAGTCAAGAAAAAAATGAGCCTAACACCACAATACCCAAAACGCCCTCAATGTGGCATTTACCGGGATACCTTATTTTTTTTGATAACCTTTAAGCTAAGATCAAAGGCTAGGACCGAACTCCAAAATGCTGGTGGGTCTAGGTTTAATGAAAATAAATGTCTTAAGATCATCTGACGAAGCAAAGTGAATCACCCCTGGATCTCCAAGTTGATTAGGTGGGTTTCTTAATTCGGAGTTTGTTCAGTTTAGTAGTTTTATCATCTCATTTGTTTTACACTTTGTATTGGTGTCTGTCAACTTCTTTTTTTTTTTGGTCTCTCTGTTAGCCTCCCACTTGTTCCACTTGCACGACATATTCCATTTCCTGAAGTGCGCCGTCTGCTGGCGCCAGTGGCGCCACTCTGAATGTTGAAAACACAAACGACCAAAAGTGTTTATAACCCTTGTGCTCTGTACAGTGGCGTAACTAACCGCTTGGTGTGAACTGCGCACACCCCGAGGACCTCAGCATAGAGGGGCCGCAGACAAATACAAGTCGAAAGGGACCCTTGTCTGTTATATATCTATAATATATATATTTATATATATAATATATATATATATATATATATATATTTATATATATAGATATATATATATATAATTATATATATATATATATAATTATTATATATATTCTCTTTTTATTTGTCTACGTTCCTGTGCTAAACGTTATTTTGGCGTGCCATAGTTTTCGGAGACAGAAATGAAAGTGGATTTACGAAGACATGTAAAGAATCTTGAGTCGGGAGTGGAAACAGGTCAAAGAGGAGACCTGGCATTCATATATTGTTCGTTAAAGGACTGTACTCCTTGTGAATGCTGATGATAATGATGAAGTAGATTAACATGTTTCAAATGCCAGTTTTTTGCAAATATTAATCATAGTTGTTCCCGATAACGGAGTGCCCCACCTTAATTTGTGACCAGCGGGACTATTGTTAGTTAAGCTCCTCGGGTTTCTGTAGTTTGTCAGAATTATTGAAGATAGATGTCGGTCAGTGTATCCGGGGCGGACAAGTTTTGAATCATTTTACCTAGGTTTAGTTTATTGTTTAACATTTTTTTGTCTCTAAGCTTTTAAAATAACATAAACAGAGAGTATTAAATTTAAAAAAAAATTGTATATATATGATATATCAGTATATATATATATATTTATATATATATATATATAGTATATATATATATATTTATATATATATGAATTTATATATATATAGATATATTTTATATATATATATATATACCTCGTTCACAAAAGAGAAACGCATAGCTATCCGAGGTTCGCGTTTTTTAATGAGTTTGTAAGTAAAATTTGGTAGTCTAGGGTAAAAACATAAACCTGCCTCAAATGTTGCTTGTACAGTGTCACATGCACGTGTTGACCTGAATTGCGTTCGTTTTTTGTAATCGTTACAACGCAGTGGTCAATAGTGTATATGACGCAATTTTTGACCACAGCTCATGTTGCGCGCACGTGAAAGCAACATACATTTGGGTGTGAACACTATTCACTGACTACGCAACTGAAACCCTATAAAAATGGATAAACGGCTTACACACAAAAAAATTCAGATTGTATTTTCAAGCAGACATTTATGCCGACTCTATAGATAACTTTAAGGAACATTGCTATTGGCCGTTTGCACGCACGCGAAAGTCAAAGTCAGGTTGCAAGGCATCTAAACCTGCATCAGAGTACCATCAGTCGACTTTCGCACCGGTATCCATGCATCCATGCCCAGAAGATAGCCAGTCGCTGTTACTTCGATGCAAGTGGAGGCACACACCATACTAACGGGAAAGCCCTACGCCAAAAAACTCTCGTGACCAGATACAAAAAACAACTGTCAATTGATTGGTGAACCCTAAGTATTCTTTTGTGCAATTTGAACAATTTAATCTCATTAAATTAAAAAAATGTTATTGAATG